>BMAV01012522.1:85107-107406 GCA_019973955.1 Trichonephila inaurata madagascariensis | reverse complement strand
CGCTACTGACATCGATACATGCAAAATATTTTTAGTTGGGGCCGGAGACCCAAGAGAATAATAATTTGGAAAAAAAATGTTTGATTAATTCTAAGATAACACAAATACAAAATCGCAAGCCAAAGTTATTTTAATGTCGACGAAGGTTTCATAAAATCTAACAAGTAGTCTGCTGACTCAAGAATTATTTTTTCTCCCGCAAAATTTCCTTGTAGCATGCTAATAATTTTATTATTATTATTATTCCTTGTTTTGTTGAAAATATACGCTCTTCATTGAATCATGTATTTTATAAAATTTGTAACCCTTTTTCAATTAAACTGAGACCTGTTAAATTACCAACCGTCATTCGATCTTCTGATTGAACTGGGTCTACAGACTTAAGCTCTTCCGTGTCTCGCTCTTATTCATGCATTTTTGTAAGTTCATTCATTGGTAGCTCATGATTGTAGGAATCCAGCAGTTCTTGAACGTCATCAACATCCTCTTCTGAATTTATTTGTCTGGCAAGATCGACAACTTCTTCAATCAAATTAGCAATTTCATCAGGCTCTGGCAATAATTCAGCATGAGTTTTAATGATGACCAAAAAAAAGGACAAAACGAGATTTGAAAATCGCGTATCACCGAATTCCCCGTAGATCGGGGTAGCGTAAGTAGAGGTATTACAGTATCCTAAAAAGCTTTTAACGGGTCTATATGCGAACCTCTCACGAATCCTCTTGGAGAAATTTACTTCTTTTAAATGTTGTTCTCTCTCTTTCTCTCTACTGAAAACTTTCTCCCAAAGAAGAAGACGCGGTCTATGTAAATGAAGGTTTGTATTTAAGCATTAACTTTTAGGTACGAGAGCGAGAGGAGGAGTTAGATGATAGAAGTTAGTGATTAACGTAAAGTAGCGGAAAGTTAGTCGAGAGTGACTCGACGATTAATTACAGTATAACGTCGTTTATCCAAATCAGTTGGGACCGGACACCATTCGGACACGCGATTGCTCGGATAACTGAAAGCCAAATGCGATCCATGCGGTATATGAAACCGGACACCATCCGAATATTGAAAATCATCACATGCGGGAAATGTGCTTCAAACAAAAAGCAAAATAGGTGCAAAACTATGCAATTTTATTTTTATTGTGGAAAATATAATCACTTATTTTTCGCTGTACCATTGTACACCTTCGTTTTTTCGCTGCAAGGTCTCTGATTCTCTTGTGCAGCAGTAATTAAGTAGGACAGCAATCTCTCTCTGATTGTAGTTATTACCACTCCATAACTGTCTCTATCGCAGAAAACGCGTCAGCATTTGATGGCCCCTTGCTACTTTCGCTGTTGTTGTCCTCGTCTTCATCCGTTTTATCGTCGACAGTCGGATTCTCGCACGGAAGTCACAATCTCGTCATCATTTAGCATTTGAAATCCACAGTCTTCTGCATTGCATGCCATCCAGGTTTCTGCATCTTCTTCATCCTCCTCCCTGTGGTCGTCATTGAAGTCTTTTTCGCCTTCTAAATCTGGCCACAGCTTATACCAAATCACACAACTGAAATTTCCCAAATATCCCTGACCTTGGGTTTTCCCGTCACTTTTGGCCTGACGCGAAACAACTGTTGAGCGCATTGCACTGTTCGAAAACATATTCATATTGATTGACAAAAAAAAAACTGGTCCGGATATTTGACGCTCTGGTTAATAAACGTTCGGATAAACGACGCTCTACTGTAATTAATATTTAAGATTGATAGTTGACGATTTAATCAATAAGTTATATTGGACTTATAACGATCAGAAGTCGAATAGTTGAGAAAGGAATACGGTAATTCAAACCGTAAGTAATTAAAGAGTGCTAAGCGTAAGTTAATTAAATCGTTATAAATTATTAAATATCCTTTCTTCCGTGTAATTGCTTCTATACTTTATAGTAATGTGTATTTCCTAATCTGGGTTGTGTTGAAATTTTGTAAGGATTAATAAATTATATTTGTTCTGATTATGGCTGATCTTCATTTTAACTCCCAAACACCCATGAACGGGGCAGCCCGTTCCTTAAAGCTTTTCCTCAATCTTTAAAGCTTGTAAATATAGGAGCGCGTTATACGTGCTGTGCGCCGGATTTTACGATAGTAGGGTATTATGGAATACCATTTAAATGTCTAAAAATAACTTTACTGGTTTTTGATTCTAAAAAATCTCCAAAATCATCATAGATATAAACTATAAACGATTGCTGGGAATTATCACTTGTCAAAAAGAAGAATATTTATTTTGTTGTTATAAAGAAGCTTTTTTTAAATGGTAAATGGAGAGTAACATGGAATAGTCGGGTAATATGGGATAGGTATTTTAAACCATTAGAAAACTAATTAAGATTTCATAAAACCTAGTTATTTTTAACTATAAAAGCCAGAGTCCATACGAGAGTCATTTCTATTTTGAGTTTATTTACAAAAATCCCGAATATAGTATTCTTTCTTTGCTCCAGTACATTCAAGGTGAGCACACAGAAAACAGTTGAAGCATTGAATCCAAACTTCCCCTCTTAGATCTTCGGAAAATTTTCCGTTACAAGATACATTCAGCGTCTTTGTTTTCCGGTTCTATGATTCTTGGCATGAAGTCCATTACATATGATTCATCAGAATATGAACGATACATGGCTGTAATACTGGAGTCATCTCTAACTCGACTTATTTCTTAACAAAGTGTCTTATTTTAAGAACATTCAAAGGCGCTTTGTTTATCTAACACTTTTTTTATACAAGGGAAGTACTTTATTATGAACGAAGATCCAGGCTTCCTGCCTGTGGTTTGTATTCTGTTTAGATTCCAATGGATTCAACTTCTATAAAAAGGCACTTTAGTTTTAAATGAGGCTATATTACTATTTATATAATGAAAAACTTTTGTTTAGCTCTCAATATTATACTTAAAACTCATTTTTTAACTTTTTTTTTCTTTATTCAGTATATTTTGTCATTTAAAATATTATACTTCTACATCGGGTATTATGGAATACAAGGCAGTAGCGCACACAGGAATTTTTCAAGGGAGGGGGGGGGGGGGCCGGGAGTCGAAAGTTCACCATTCTTGTATCCGGCTCCTTTTGATTTTGTCGATTTTCGGGAACAAAACACAATAAAACTAATCATTAATAACAAATATTTAATTAAATTTTACGTACTATATACTTAGAATTATAGTCAATCGGAAAAAAAATCAAGGGCTTTGAGGGGGTCCGGACTCCCAGGACCCCCCTTGTGTGCGCCACTGATACAAGGTATTCCATAATACCCGACAATCTTGGAAAATTAACTCTTAAACTTGTGACGGGGCTTTATCGCGCCTTCTCACTAATCCTCTTGGAGAATCTTTGGAGCCAGAATGGCATTATTTCAATCCAACCCTCTCAAAAAGAAACCGTGATATATGTAGATTAGTTAACAGATATATATTGGAGCTTTAGCATTTGTGAGTTAGTAAGATAGAAGTCGGATAGTAATAGAATGGAAGAATAATAGTAGAAGAATAGAATACAAGAGGAGACAGAAAGCCGAGGTGTTTATCGCCATGAGGTATTGGTAAGAGATTAATTATAGAACGAACTTTTTTTTTAGCTTATTAAGGAATCTACAGTAAATAAAGATTCTGAGGTTAATTTCTTATAAAGAAAGTAAGTAGGATTTCAGACACTATTGACTTAGAATTGATAATTACGTAGTATCACTCCTGATCATATCTCTCTAGTAAAACTTGTGGTGCGTTAATCAATGTATATTTAGACAATAATAAATTAGATTTATTATGCAGAATTTGGGTGATCAATCATTTATTCCTACAAATCTAGGTCACGTGGATGAGGAGATGATATCCCCGGGCCGTGGGGTATCACAAACTGAAGAACAAAACATGGTCAGCTAAAAAACGACCACAGTATTACAAACTACGATTCTTTAAGTGTACATTATGCTTCAGTGTTCGAGTCATATGTGCACTAGTAAGTAAAAATGTTTGAAGACTTACCTGCGAAAACTTTTGAAAATTGCAAAACACTTTGTTCCAGTGGCGCACACAAGGGTAGTGTTCTAGGGGTCCGGACCCCTCCCCCCAAAGCCCTTGATTTTTTTCCCGATTGATTATAATTTTAAGTATATAATACGTAAAATTTAATTAAATATTTGTTTTTAATGATTAATTTTATTAATTAATACTAATTATTTATTCAATAATTAGTTTTTTACTGTTTTTTGTTCCCCAAAATCGACAAAATCAAAAGGAGCATAATACAGGAATAGTGGGCTTTCGACCCTGGACCCCCCCTCCTCCTTGGAAAACTTCTGTGTGAGCTACTGCTTTGTTCTGTAGCGAGTTGTACTGCAGCAACAAGCGGTCAACTCTCCAGCAATACATCAGGAGTCTCTTTAGCAGTCCAAGGTTCCCCTCGCATTCGCAGCTACAAACAGAGCCAAAACCTCGGTATTCCATGTTACCCGACTATTCCAAAATACCCGATTCTCATCTTTTATTTTAGTTATCTCTTTTTTTCCAATAACCGATTGCAAGTAAATGAAGTATTGAAATATTTTCTTTTATTTTGTGTCTTTCATTTGTATTGTTCGTAAGCTGCATTTTGAAAAAGTTGTTACAAGCGTATAGTATTCATAATATTAGCCCTGAAATTATTAGAAGGATAAAAATAAAAAAATAAAAAAACTAACAAATTCTGTAGCACAATTTTTTTTTTTTTAAATCCGTGTCAAGAAATATTTTTTACTATTTAATTTATTTTGATCACAAACTAAAAACAAAGTCAAATGCTGAGCAACTATGATTGATGAATATTCCAATAGCACCATCACGAACAGAAATACTTCCAAAAAAAGTTCCAAAAAGAAAATAAAAACGAGCTTAGAGAGATAAAGAAACACGTGCTAAACACTAATTTAGAAAAGGGTTGGGTGAAGGGGGTGTATTGTAGAAAACGATACCCATCGAAACCTTTTTTTACATCTCTTTTTTTTTCTTAAAAAAAAATTTTTTTAGCTCCGTTTCCGTAAACTAATTTTTTGCTTCACTCTTCAACCTGCTTCCTATTCGCAAAAGAGAAAAACGTCGTCGAGGGTTCTTTTCCCGAACGAAATAAGCGGGACGACAGCGCGCACTGCATCGTCTGAAAATTCTCCTCCACCCTTTTCACAACCCCCTCTTGCCTTTTTTTTTTATTATTATTTTTTATTCTCTCTCGACATTAGCCCTTTTCCCCAGCACTCTTCTAAGTGCCGACACTCTTCTCTTTTTGGACAAGATCGCGAGAGAGGAGAAAAAAAAAAGATATTACGGAGGAGGAAAAAAAAAACGAACGGAAAGAAAGATCGTTTGGCAAAAAAGAAGAGGGTGGTGGAGGAGGAGGAGACGCCGAGGCAAACGAGAGAGATGGAACGAAAGGACGTGATTACTCGCTCGCTCTGGAAATTGGGGGCTCGGCGGGAGTGCCGGAGGGGGAGGGGAGGAGGCTTCGAAGTGATGGACAACCCTCGCGACGACACCTGCGCCAAAACGGAAGCAAAAATGCCGCCGATTTTCGCCGCTTCGGGGGTTGATCACACATTGCACTACAGTTCAATTGCTTTGAATTATGGAAGATGACATAAAGTAGAGATTATCTTTCTCTGGCTTTTTAAATAAAAAGGCGAGCTTTTAACTTTTTGAAATATTTCAAAGATTAAGAAAGAATCTTGAAAATTTATTATCAATGCATTTTATCATACTTCTAGTAATATACTTGTTACTTTTGACAAATAAGTCATTTGAAATATAAAAATAGGAGAAAAATGTATTAAATAAAGGCAGAAAACAGTAAAATAGATCTTAAAAAAAAAACATTGAAACGGCGAGAAACAATAAAAATTGAGATGAAATATTGTTCGAAAAAAATAATTTTCTTTTTATTGTTTATTTATTTATTTTTAAATCTTCGCCCTCGCGTATTCATTTTTTAAAACTTTTTATTTATTCCTGTCAATATATTTTAACAATTTAGTTTAAAATTCTGAAAAACAAAACAAAACTGTATTTAAAAATCATTAATTGAAAATAAACAGGAAAAAAAATCGAAGCTTTAAAACTATGAAAGGGATTCTTGAATCTCAAAAATAAATGTTTGGTTACAAAAAATTTTAGGGGAAAATGCCTATAGCGTTGTATATTCCGAGTGCCCTTTAATATATATGGGGTTTTTTTAAAATAACAAATACTGCAACTTTCTTGTGAAACTTAGGGAATAATAATTAATTTTCTGGTGAAGTAGAATTATTTGTGTACCACTATGAATTGAATAAGGGAAACAAATCCGAAATATCGCGTAATATAAGAATGAAAACCTTAAACTATATTTGCCATTCTTTGTACTGCAGTAAGCAAATAAAATTTCCTGTTCTTTGACAAAAATAGCTAACACCACTTAACTCAATTTATGGAAAGCCTTCAGTTCCTCCGGGGCCTGGGGGGCCCGCCCCCCCCCCCCCAAAGTCCATGATTTTTTATCCGATTTATTAAAATTCTAAGTACATAGTACGTAAAATTTAATTAAATATTTATTTTAAATGATTAATTTTATTAATTAATGCTAATTATTTATTCAATAATTAGTTTTTTACTGTTTTTTGTACCCGAAAATTGACAAAATCAAAAGCAGCATGATACAAGAATGGTGGACTTTCGACCCTGGCTTGTCTTTTACATAAGGGGGGGAGATAATTACCTCTGACAGTGACAGTTCAAGGATTGAAAAATTTTTTAAGACATATTTAAAAATTTTCATTGACAGTATCTCAAAAGAGAACCAAAATACCTCAACATCATAAAATTTTATACTGTGTGCTTCTTGAGAAATTATTGCTAAGTTTCTCGATTAAAATTTCTCTCAGTACATTTTAATACCTTTTTCCTCTTTTTCATACCTACGGTCAGTGGCGCACACAAAGAGGGGGGGGGGCTCCTTACCCTTGATTATAATTCTATGATTTCCGATTGATTATAATCCTATGTATATAGTACTTAAAATATAATTAAGTATTTGTTGATAATTAATTTTATTAATTAATGCTAATTATTTATTCAATAATGAATTTTTTACTGTTTTTTGTTCCGGAAAATCGACAAAATTAAAAGAAAATGTTGGGTGGCGTATTGGAGCAGGATACGAGAATGGTGGACTTTTGACCCTGCACCCCTCCCCTGAAAAATTCCTGTGTACGCCACAGTATTCTACCGACCCCTTTTATTCTTATAAGCACTCAAATGATCTACAAAAAAAATTATATCTCGAAAATATATTCGAAGTTTAATTAAGTTCAACCACACACACAATGTATCGATTACACAGTACAAATCTTTTCTCCAAGTGAAAGAAACATATTTAGAATACGAACACCACTTAATTGTTTTTATAGCATCGGGTATACTATTCTTTATTTACAGATGGCATAATTTTATACAAAAATATAAAGTAACATTCTTATGCATTAAATTACCTAACCAGTGAATATCTATTGACTATGTAAAAATTATAAATAAATCCCTGATCTATTTTTTAATAATTAAATTTAATGATTCTTTATTGTTGTCATTTACATTACATTCACACAAAAATAGGAATATATTGTTTTTTCTCAATATGTCGAGTTAATTGAACCGATCCAGAATTGTCAATAAATTCAATGACTCCTAGATTTAAGGAAAATTTTATTAGATTTTTTTTAATTTAAAGCTATTATCTCTGTGATAATAACTTTTATTTATTCCCTGGCATATTCCTGTTTTTCTTTATATTCGCACAATAAGAGTTTTAAATATAACACATTTATGTAACATATTAGTTCAGTAATTTAGTTCTAAATTTAGATTATATTTTCTCTCTTTCTACATTCTATTATTTACATTTTAGAGAAATTTTATAAAGTTTGATAAAGCTTCCAGAACTGTGTTTTTTAATAATAAAAATTTATGAAATGTTTTGATGTTCTTTATTCACTGAATGCATTGCGTGTTATGTTCTTTTAAGAAAAATATGACAAATTCTGTATTTCTTCAAAAATGAAGTGCCATGTGATATAAAGACGCTGATTTGAATTAACATCGCCAGCTGACGTACCTGGCAGCAATCTCAGCAATTTTAAATCATGATCAGAAAGATGATGAAGGAAAAGAAGGAAAATTTTAAATAGTAAATAGAATACATGTATTATAAATCTAAATCAAAGTTTGGTACTTTAAAATTGATCCAGCATAGATAAAATTATCTATATGCAGGTTTAAGAGAAAAACTATTTCCTCTAGGCGTATCTAAGAATTCTTCAGGAACGAATGTAATCAGCAGAATTTTACAAAAATATACAGTATACAACAAGATCAAAGGTATACGACAAAAATATACAAACTAGTTCCTTCCAATAAAGTATCCCATTTATCAGTTTTTAGAAGAAGAAAAAAATAATTACACGACAATTATTACTTTATATTTTTTACATATTTATCATATTGTTGAATGGGAATCATGAATTCATAGAGATTTGTCAATATTTAAAAGTACACACAGTCAAGAAAACTCTCATCAAAAGAGTTCAAAACTATAATAATTTTATCATCAGAACTATAATAATACAGTTTCAAATAATATTTATACAGAACATATCTGAAGTTTAAAAAAAAAAAAAAAAAAAATGAAAAGTTAGCCATACGAAAAAAAAATATAAAATTTTAATAAAAAATCGAAGCTAGAATGTAAGAAAATTATTTTATAAAAATATGAGTAGCAAATACCTTTTAAGAAGGAAATATTGTTTTACAAGAACTATAAGAATTGAATATAGATATGTTTAATACATTTTTAAAATGTGATGCTTTAGCATAATTTATGAATTACTTATTTTATGTTTAACTATTATTTTTCTTAACTGTAAAAAAAAAAAAAAAAAAAAAANGACAGAATTTGAAAGCGCCAAAATCACCCATAGAAATAAGACCCACTTCCTAGATCCAATCGATAGTGTTACACCTTTAAATCATCACACTCGACTATTACGCAGAAACAAAACCATTTTATCCTCCGACATATCCGCTGCGACAGAAACAAACGTAAAACCCAAAAAGAAACCTCAGAGAAAAAGCAAAATCAAATTTGTCGTCTGCAGGCCTTGTCCAAACGCAATCACGCCACCCCAGTGAAGCAGCGACCTCTGCGAAGCGAACTCCACCCAATAAATTGCATTTTGAGACGGGCGACCCCCCTATCTCTCTTGGAGATCAACGAAGATGAATGGCGAAAGTACAAAGCCGGGGTGGAAGAGGAAAAAAAGAGGTGCTCATCGTCTGGAAAGCCGTCTCCCGTCCTAAAAGCCAGGATAATGAAGAATGAGTGATAAGCGGGGGGCCCCCGTAAGTGGTGCGGGGAAGGCATCTATCATGTGGCCGATTGCATCTCCCTTGCGCTGTCACCATTCATCCAGAACACACTTCCACTGGATGCGGCTCCAATGGACCGTCCGATGAAATGTCACCGGGATAGTTTAAGGTTACCACCGGAGATGGGAAAGATTTTAATCGGCAACAGATGCCGTGAGCTGAATTCAATGCTAGTGTTTACCTTGGCGATGACTTTTTTTTCTGAGGCAAAGAATTCTGATTGGATTATAACGCCGATCTAGAGAAATGCGCAGTAGACTTAACTGGTGTGGATTTCGTAATTCTAAACCGAGGTCAGATGCCGGGATAATTCTTAAAATAGTTGTTGATTCCGGAATTTTTTTTTTGTTTCACACCATTTGAGAGTTGGGTTGAACGAATTCTAATCAATGCAACTTTTGAAATCCCTATTTTGGATTCTAGGTAACATATGGCACGAATGCCAGCTGACACGTACTTAACACTTCTAATCTCTCACATGATGATTTCTAAGTTCTATCAATCCAATACATCATTTTATAAGTAAAAACAATACTCAATTGAAGAAGTATGATAAATATCTTCAAAAAAGCATTTTGACATAAGCCTAAGTTTATCGCAGTTCGTATTGTTTGAGGTGGAGATCTCGCTGATCGTTGAAGTTTCCGGGGGGATCCGAAAGTAGTAAGCAGTGCCTGTTTATCCATTGGGTAGGGGCTCGAAGGGGGGTGGATAAGCTAGACTTAACCAGGTTTTCTGGTAATAAATTTCGATCCGACTGTGCCAAAGGGGCCCGAAGATCTTTTACACCCAGGACCGAAATGAGCTTAAACCTGCACTGGTAGTAGGAATTAAGCAGCCATTAAATCCAGGGCTTCGAACCAGAACTGAATCGAAAACCGGAAAAAACCGTTATTTTGGACGGAACGAAAACCGGAACTGAACCGAAAAAAAAATATTGGTTTATTTCGGTTCGATATAAATTCAGTCATTTTGTTACTGTAACCAATTTATCAACATTTTCTAATTTAACGTCAACTATATAATTATCCTTATTGCATGTACATTGCTTCTCGATTTCCTGTTTTGATATTCACTGGTACTTTTCTGTATCAGTTTCGCTCGAAACTACTTGTAGAAGGCAGATTTAATTCAATTAAATTAACTAGAAGTACAGATGTATTAAGATAAGAATATTGATAAAATAAAATTATTCATTCGGAACTGAACCGAAAACCGTTATATTTGTTGGAACGAAAACAGGAACTGAACCGATATATTTTTATTTAGTTGAGTCGGAACGAAAAAAATTACGGTTCGCGAGGCCCTGATTAAATCAGACTCAGGAGAATAACAAACTTATATTTGCAATAATTTGCTTTAGTTAATTTAAGCGTTAGAAGTACTTACGCGACATACAGACAAGACAATAAATAAGAAATAACAATTACTTATCTGAAACAAGATACAACCTCTGAAACTCGTCAACGAAAAATCTTCTGATATCGACTGTAATTCAGGCAGCTCTAGAGTGGCAATATTGTCCACATAATAATTATTCTCTATCTCACTGGCAAGTTTTTATGATATTTGGTACTGACGTTTATTTGTGAGTTATTCTAGCTCAAAGTGTCAATTTGGCTTGAAGGGTTAGAGAGGATAGATCTCACAGATATCCCATTGTTACATGCTTCGAAGACATATTTTTTAGTATACCATTACCTACATTCAGCAAAGCATTATCAACGACGCTTTATAAAGCAGTATAAGGACAATTGGCGACGGACTTCTTAATTTTGAACTTGGTCAAGTGAGTTGGCATTCCTTCTCCACACACTCCCACGCCGACGAGAGGACTTTGAGCCACGACAGATTTAACGGGAATCGGCTCCTCTGCACGGTGAGTTTTCAATGGTATAAGGGTTTAAACTTATGACACTCCGGCCACGAGTTTGTGACCGTAACCAGTAGGTTACCACAGGTCTTAGATAGAATCAAATTTTACCCCGGTTGTAAAGCCGCTTACTACTACTAATCTATTATTGCATTGAATAAAAAACACATTGATAAAACACGTATGTGATTAACTTTTCATTGTAGAACTACGTGCAACTGAATTTCGCGGTTCTTACGCCATGAAAGAATTATCCAATTTAGAGAAAATAAATATAAAAATACTGACGCGACTTTTATAAAAAAATAATTAGTAAACTTATTTACACTAGATAGCACTATTGTCAATGGAGTTCATAAATTTTTAGGGACAAAAACAACGCTAGAGCTGATATTTTGTTTTCTGGACGCATGAAGTTAAAACCTAAAATCCTGATTGAGTTTACGAGCAACTCATACAGAAGATATCATTATTTTATGTTATCGTCTTGGGTAAAATTATGTTTCAAACCCCTAATATCTTATGGGAGAGGGATTTTAGAATGATCTAATCGCATATTTGGTATAACTTACAATTACAAACCAATTTTTTATCCATATCTTTCACTAAGCTGTAATTAATATTACGAGAATACATAGCCAAAACATCCCGCGTTATATGGTTGGGTCACATGTTTAGATATGACTTATTTCCAACTAAAAAGATAACTTTTTTAAGAATCGATGATAAAAACGAAAGAAAGGAAGACAATCAACTAGCTGGCTGGATAACACTGAAAATGACTTAATTGGAGTAAGCCGATGTGCATGACTATTGCGTCGGATAGAGCCAGATGGAGAACTTTGCCAGACAGCCTTAGCTGCAAAAGGATTTAGTGCTTAAGAGAAGAATATTAAAAGAAAAATTATTGTGAGTCTATACACATTTCACATTCGCATATTATTTCTTACACAATTTACAAATAACCAGGGACGTCTTAAGACATGAGCCAACTGAGCCCAGGGCCTCGGTCACAATGGAGGCCCCGACTCGTTCTTGACTCAGCCTCAATAAGATCATGCTACGAATAATTTCGACGGTCAAATGTTTTTTTCGGTTGTACTCTCCGAAAAACTGGGAATTTCGGACATATCAAGTGGCTACATGTGATGACCGTCGTACATATTATAAGCCTAGGCTTACCACCATACACCTTCATTACTCATTCAGTTAAAAAGCAGCAATCGGTCGAGCCTGTTTGTGCGATTGTAAATCATGCATATTTAGTTGTTTTGGGTTATTGTTTGTACGAGTATTTGACAACGCGTATGCTATGTACTGTCTACTTTTTAGGGTCATAAGGGGGCTGGATACATTTGTGTAGGGACCCAGGGCCTACTTTTATGTAGGTGCCCAGGGCCTCAAGAAGTCTGAGACATAGCCATCCTGTGATGACTATGTCTATTAGGATCCGCGTAAGCTAGAGGTGTGGGATTATCTAAATGATGAGACATTTTGGATTCTTAACACAACTTTTATTAAGATTAACTTAAATTACTTAATTCTAATTAACAACTTTCTTAAAGTGAGAGTTAACACCCAATTAAACCTTATATTCAAGTCAGATCGCGCAACTAGATCACTTATCTTAATTATAATAAATTAACTGACTAATCTAACTTCCTATACTAAATATTACCTTTTGCAGAGTCACCTTCCTTCAGCGATTGAGGTAATACCTATAACGTAACTTTAGATGAGAAGATTCAGACTTTCTTATAATTCAATTGATATGAACGTATCCTTCTTCCAGAGCTATAGGACGACTAACACTTGATCCGAATGATTCCACACTAAGTTATCTCTAGACTTGCCGCTCCCTCTCATCAAAGCTTCTATCCTTTTAAAGTATATCTCATTTACATATTCGATCCGTTTGTCTTCTTGGTATTGGGTTGGAAAGGTTTTGCCATTAATCGTGGCCGTCAAAGAACTTAGGAGTTATGTTAGAAGAAGGACGCGAGAGACGTCACAAGTCTTCAGACGTTCTTGCAAAATAACAGGTAATAAAAAATAGCTCATAACCAGCTAAATTAATGTTACTAATTATAAGACATTTCTTTCTTCCCTATTTCAGAATACGAAAAAAAGCTTCGAAGATGCGTCCAGTGATAAAAACACGAGTAATTATCGTGAAAAGAACAGCTACAGAAGAGAGTGGTAAATGTCATCGCCAATATTATCCTTAAATTGCTGTTTTCTGATATGCTTAATTACCACTCGAGGAAAACGATAAACAATTATCAAAAGGCACCTGCACTGTCAAAACTTTCGGAAAAGCAAAACACGCGCGCTCGAGAAACTTATCCCCCAGCGACTTAATGCAATAATTGGTCCTTTGTAAGCTTCCGATTGTGGCGAGTAGCAGGTGGTTGACCTAAGAGCTTGCGTGAAAACCGGAACGACACGGGGGAATAAAAAAAGTCTGAGGCATATTAATCAACATGACGCACAAATGACAGTAATGTCGAGTCATTAAACCAACCTCATCATCATTCGAGGAATGCCAACGAGAAAACGATTTGTTGAGTTGCGCCTTAATTCGCATAAGAAAGGTCTACCTTTAACATTTACCGCCAGGTTATATATATATATATATATAAGAACACGAATCTCGCATACTCGCCAACAAGATTCAGAATACGATTGTAGGAAGCTTGAGTCCATGATCGGGTGAATGTGTAATTATAGAAATGATGTGGTCAAGATATAAGTTATAGAAGATTGTTGCATGAATTATATGGTCGCTGAAAGTATAATGAACTAGATTCACATGTGACATCATGGTCACATGACACGCAATCACGTCTTTCCGACCAATCAGTTCACGCTTCCTCACTGTTGTCAACATTTACTTTGGACAGAAATTTGTTTTAAAAATATGTTTTCGCTAGCAATAACAACACACGCAAGTAAAGAAATGTACTTAATTTAAAAGTATCTATATTATGCACAAAAAGAAGCAGAAATAGTGTTTCTGCCCCTTTAAAAAACTTAGGAAATTTTTTTTATTTCTAGCGTACAGTTATTGAATATATTAATTTTTTTTTTTAATTATGTCATGACCTCATTTTATCCATGAAGATTTGAAAGAAACTTGGAACCTTGATTATTCCTCTGGTACTCTGGTTGGTATATTTCATTTTATAAAGTTGGTTTTTATTAATCAAATATACCCTTTTCCTCAAAGAGCGCTTTATATATATTGCCACGAGGCTATATACTTTCTGAAAGAGTAAATTTACCGAATCATTAAAATTTGAAAATTAAGCTGATTTTTCACTTAAAAAATTAAGAATAGTTAATTTTAAATTTTTTTTAATTATTTTGATCCGGAAAAAAAAGTGACAAAGAGATATAGAGAAAGAAAGGAAATCCTTTGAATTCATAGTATTGTTCGATAAACAAGTAATATAAAAAAAAATTTTTTTTAAGTCAATTCCTACTTAGATTAACAAAGAAAATTTTTATTTTAGCTACTTTTTATTAAATAGTTACAATTAATATAAATATGTATATACATAGGACAGAATCACAACATTAAGTGGTCATTAATTTTTATTAATTATCATTAAAGTATCGCACTGTCATCCAAAACAATCGTGTGTATAAATTTCATTTCAGCTGAATACTTTAACACGTGAGAAAAAAACCTTTTCAAATTTTGACACAAGTGGTTAAAAGGGTCGCTAAGTCTCCAAAAATGATACCAACGTGGTTGTATTTGTAATTCTTTAAATAATTTGTTTCAATCAATTAATTTTTATTAATTATTTTTATATTATTGTATTCTCATCCAAAATAAACCTGTATATCAAATTTCAGTTTAATTGAGCGCTTCAAAATCTATTTTATTAACGATTGAAAATTCCACCCAGATAAATAAATAAATATATAGAAATTGAGAGCTAATAGTGGGAATTGAAAAAGACCATGAGATCTATAGAAATAATTACTTATTTTAAATGAGCTGAGTAAGAAAAAGCTAGCTTTTAGTATTTTGGAAAACATTGCTATAAAGCAGTGCTTCTCAAACTTTTTTTTGCTCACATATCCCTTGACTTACCATCATTGCTTCACGTATCACTTATGTTTAATTACAAACACATACAAGTACAGAAATAACTCTGTAATCCAATGACTTTTTATTTTAACCTGTTATGTAAAATACTGTACATTGGTAATGATACACATTAAATTAACTTTTTTAAGAAAATTTAAAACTATAGCACCATTTATTTTGAGATCAAGCTAGGGGGGAGTTTATTAAAAACAATATTATAATCTTAAACATAGAGAGAGACATTAGCGTTGCCAATCTATTGAAGCCTGTTATAGTACGACCTCTGAATTAACTAAAGTACACTCTACAAAAACATTACAATTAAGTATTCTGTGCTACAATAATTGAATATAAATTTGTATTTTTTAATTACATTTCAAGAGGGTTATCTCACCCTATAGATCTACTCAGGAAACAGTGATTCACATATAATAAAAAAGAAAAGCACAAAAAAAGCATTAGTTGCCGCTCTTAATAGGAAGTTATGACATCATACGAACGAACTGTAATAAGAATTGCATAATATGACAAATAAGAATAACGATATCGCAACTCCTTCTCATTAAAACTTTTTACAATAGTAAAAAGCATCTTTTTTTTATTTGATTTTAAATCTTTTTATTTTTTTTAATATATACAAATACATCTTTTTCGCTGACTACCCCCTCGGTGATACTATGTTGAAAGTTGAAAAACGCTACTTTAAAGCAGTACTTTCCAACCTTTTTATCGCCGCGGAACGATCAACATTTGATAATTTTACCGCGACCTACTACAGGGGGTGGGGGAATGTCGATTGTTTATATTCTAAATAGTTTTAGTTTAATAATTTTAATTTAATTACATTTATAAGTAGGCTTTACACCAAATACAGTTACACCAAAAAAGAAATATAGAGTGATTTAACATGGAATATAAAGTGATTTCCATTGAAAGTTACCCTAACCCCAGAGAAATACACCATAATAAATAAAACAGAAATAATTTAATGTTCTTTGGACGATCCGGTACCATTTGATCCATGGACCAGTGTTGGTTCGCGGCATGGGGTAGGAGACCACAGATTAAAAGGGTAGTGGAGTTATAGAATATAACATCACACTATTCGAATATTGTTGTGTTTGTTTTATTAAAATTGGACGAAATATTTCGATTATAAGCCCTATTCCTTTCCATTAAGCGCAAACAACTTTTATTTTTTGCAAAAAGAAAGCAAACTCACAATTCGAGTTTCACGAAATAGGAACACTAATTTTTCTTTTGTCAGTATGATGTCAATTAAGGGACTCCAAATTTAGCTCATTTGAGTTGCCTGAACTGGATTCGGGCAAGGATAAATAAGACAATATTCATAAACACATTTTAAAAGTAAAAAATCCATTGATTGCAAACAAAACTGAATGAAAAAAATAGAGTTGCTGGAATTAAAACTAGGATTAAAATATTGAAGCATTAGAGTATATCTAAAAAGAGTTTACGAATTCTTATTCCAACTTTAATATTAAACAAAGATAACTGTCATGATGAAAGGTGCAATGTTCTTAAAAAAATAAAACAAAAAGTAAGATTTTTTTAATTAGACACATAACCTTTACAAATGTACTAAAGTAATAGATAATACGCTAATAATATTATGGATTCTGTAGCATTTTAGAGAAGCTGTTGGATGGAGATTTTCTAATTATGTTAGACCAGGGGTCGGCAAACTATAGCACGCGGTACAATTCTCAGTGGCACTTTGCACTACTCTTCGAATTCGCCAATTTTTGAGTGGATGGAAGTCGATAAATTTGTAATGGACCTTCTCTTATTCGACAAACTTATTCGGAATTATGGACATTTACGGAATCACAAAAAAAATCTGAAAGATTATTTATTCTTAACATAAATGTACAGCTATTTTGTAAATTATTGAGTATCATTGCTGAAGAGATTTAATTGCTTGAATGGAGAAAATTGCATGTACTCTGCTTTCAGCTTTTGGTTCTACATATCAAAGTAAAAAATCTTTCCTCATATAAAATTATTTCGAATCTGCAAAGAAATGGCTTAACAATTGAATGCTCAGAATCGTGTCTAATTGAAAGTCACAAATTACACCCCAAATTTTGCTGTATGAAAGTGGAGCAGTGCAAACACTAGGTACGTATTAAAATTTTACTTTTTCTTTTTATTTAACTATAATGGAGGGAAATACTTATATTTTATGTTGTCTATTTCTTACTTTAATAAACATGTTTAAAAATACATAATATATATGTACGATGTTATTAATTTTTTTTTAAAAAAAATTGTTATAGAAATAGTTACATGTTATGCTGCGCATTTTTATGTTAAGAAATATCTGTAAATGATGCAAAATTAATACGAGGGGTGATTGATAAGTAAATTCTCCAATAGTATAAAATACGTTTCCGACAAGGTAAAATAATAACAGAGGTATCAGAATGAAGGAAATTTATTAATCTTACATATTGTAAACTCATTCCTCAACGTAGCCGCCACTAACAGATACGCGTTTGTTCAATCGTTCTATCCATTTCTTCATTCCGTCCATGAAGAAAGATTCTGGTTGGCTGCGTATTCATTTGCGTACGGTTGCCTGAACTACGGCATCCGTTGAAAAACGTTGACCTTTCAACGTCTCCTTCAATTTTAGGAACAACCAAAAGTCCCACGGTGCTAAATCTGGACTGCAAGAAGAAGGTTGTACAACCACTGTAAGTTTCATTTTTCCCATGACGTTTAGTGTTTGTGCACTGCAATGTGGTCTTGCATTGTCGTGAAAGACATTTTCTTCCTGTCTGGCTCTGAGGACGCGTTGCTTGAGTGATGTAATGTTGTACAGTACATGTCGGAATTCACCGTCAATCTTTTAGTCAGAAATTCCGTTTAGAGCGCACCATTTGCATCCCAAAAGTTGATGAGCATGACTTTTGTTGTTGACATTAAAGTTTTGAATTTCTTCACACTCGGAGACAATATTCCATGGATTGCCTCTTGTTTTCTGGGTCATAATGATGAATCCAGGATGGCAAAGTTCAGGCAGCCGTGCGCAAATGGAAATGCAGCCAATTAGAATCTTTTTTCATGAATGTAATGAACAAAGGGATAGAAGGAATGAACAAATGTGTAGCTGTTAGCGGTGACTATGTTGAGAAATGAGTTTACAATATGTCAGAGTATTAAATTCTTTCATTATTTTACCTTGTCGGAAACTTATTTTATACTATTGGAGACCTTACTTATCAATCAATCCTCGTATATAATAAAACTGTAAATCTATATTATTGACCTTTCTGTTCTCTAACTCTGCATGCATTATTGCGGGAATCAAATTGTTTCAAAAATATCCTACTGTGTGGCACGCTGAATCATATGGGTAGATTGGTTTGGCACATCACAGCTAACAGGTTGCCGACCTTTGGGTTAGACCTAATTCAGATCGCTAGGTTCGTAGCAAACGATACTGAAGACGGAAGTAAGATTCCATCAAATACACAATTTGTGAAATAACGAAGAAAATTAAACATTAAATTGAATCATACTTGAAAATATTTACATTGCGTGTCGCGTGGAAATTTAACGAATGAGTTCTAGCTCAGATTTTTCTCCTCTTAACCTTGGTTCAATAATGTGAGGCCTATTACTAGTTAACAGTAGTGCACACAGGAATTTTTCAAAGGAGGAGGGGGGGTTCAGGGTCGAAAGTCCACCATTCTTGTATCATGCTCCTTTTGACTTTGTCGATTTTTGGGAACAAAAAACAGTAAAAACTAATTATTGAATAAATAATTAGCATTAATTAATAAAATTAATCATTAATAACAAATATTTAATTAAATTTTACATGTTATATACTTAGAATTATAATCAATCGAAAAAAAAATCAAGGGATTTTGGGAAGGGGGAGTCTGGACCCCTAGGACACCCTCCTTTTGTGCGCCACTGCTAGCTAATCATGTGAGTTGTAAAATGACGTTAATTCGAAGAGAAGTCAAAACTTCATTGATTCTGTCAATATTACGATCCCACAATCCTTTGCGACTAGCATCACGTTTTTGTCGAGTATCTAAGGTCCGTACCCTTTTGAGAAAGCCATGACACCCCAAAGCATTCTCTTATTAGCTGTCACGCTCAGAATCTAACGAATATCAACCAACGCGAAAGTTTAAATAAAGAAAAGATTAATCCAACGCTTCAATCCAAGAATGAACCACAACTGCAAAGGATACCACTAATGAAACGCAGCTACGAAACACGATTTTTTCTCCCTCTCTGTGCCTTCTTTCTACTTTACAAAGCAATTTATTAAAATCTGAGAACGGACGCGATTTTAATGAAAGCGGAAGCTCGTAAAGTTTTCAGAAAAGCAAAGATTCTTTTTGGGCGTTCTCCAAGAGATGTGAAGCCTAATGCGTCTTTAGAATAACTGTGTAAAGAGAGAGGGAAAGGAGAGAAAGATATTCCCTCTCTTTCTCTCTCGATATCTTTAATAATTTCCGGGAGGAATTTGCTTCCGAAGGGATGTAGAGTAATTGTCGTAGCCACGAGCATTTTAATGCGAAAATAAATAATTTAAAACTTTTCTCGATTGAAAACTACTCTCCTCAGTTCTTGTTATATTCTTGATTTTTAACAAAGAAATACTTCAAAAGCTCTTGATTTTGAAAGCGATCCAGCGCTTCCTTCTTATTAAAACTGAATCGAACATAATGAAATAAAAAGCCATTTCGGCTCGTCAGATGTAAAGTTCAGAACGTGGACAGTTTGCAAACAAATGAAACATATTTATCCCGGCGAAAGCTAAACATGTAAATGATGATTCATAGATTCCTAATCAAAATGGTTAGACGTTTGAACTAAAGTATACTATCAATAAAAATGGTTCGGATCTATGCGTATTGTTTAAGTTAGATCAATTAAGATTAAATAAGCTGTTAAATAAAACAGGATAATATATATTTTCGCTAAGTATATTTTTAGGAAACTCTCTTTCGATAAATTGACCACTGAACTGTGGTGTACGCAGACTGCTTTTATGGGAGGTATTCACGTTTAAAAAAACAAGTAGACAAAAGCTCAGTGGCATAATCCTTATGCTAAGAATTAAAAATCTCTTGACGTACGGGAGGGATTTAAGGGTTCAAACCCAGTAGCGCATACAAAAATTTTTCAAGGGGGGTGGAAAAGGGGTCCAGGGTCGAAAGTCCACAATTTGGGTATCATGCTCTAATACGCCTCCCTACATATTCTTTTGATTTTGTCACTTTTCGGGAGCCAAAACAATACAAAATTAATTATTGAATAAATAATTAGCATTAACTAATAAAATTAATTATTAATAACAAATACATAATTAAATTTTACGTAATATATACATAGGTTTATAACCAATCAAAAAAAAATCAAGGGCTATGGGGGGTTGTCCGGACCCCTAGGATACCCCCCTTTTGTGCGCCACTGTTCAAACCCAATCCCTTGTGTACGCCGATGCCACTCAGGGAACTGGAACAAGTTCATCAGTGCTTACGAATAACACAGGGTTGCCGAAATATATTTTTGCACTTTAAAAAAATATAAAAAAATAAACAGTAATATGCATTATGATTTCTTATGTTCCGTAAAGAAAATATGTAAAGTATAAAGTAGGTAGCTTTACGTCAATGTTTTGCAGCATTCTCGTTTCAAAATGGTTTAACTGCAAGAAGTGCAATTTGCAGCATTTTCAGAGACGTTTTAAGGCGTGGGTCTACTGGGCCCTCGTCTTGTTCTCGGTCAATGTGAAATCCTGATCTTGATGAGTTCAGTCATCAAATGTTGAATATATTCTCCGAAAAGTGGGTATTTCAAACCATATACCAACTGACAACAGTGGCCAAGACTGCATTGTTATGTTATGTCTATCGCCCATGTCTAGGCTTAGGTCTATCGCCATAAGCCATCATTTAGTCCAAAGGCGACAGATTGATTGAGTCGATTTGTGCCGTTTTTGAGATTGTGAGTCCCACATTCATTTTTACGGGTTATTGCTTGTGTATTTGACAATGTATGACATATACTGTCTACTTAAAAGGATCGTAGGATTGGCCTACTTTTGCTTTGGGTTCCAGGGCCTCAAGAAGTATTAAGATGTCATTGATCAGGGCTTATCGAATTTAAATTTACAACCCAAATACAGCGGGAGCTTCGAACTATCAACAATCGAAGTCTACTTTCAAGGCCCATAATTTACGAATGGTATAAAAGATTTATGAAGACAAATAGCGGATTGCCACAACCAACGGTAATCCAAGAAAAACATTGTTGACCAATCCCCAATTCCTGACACTGATAAACTGAAAAATCAAATTAGAGTGGCCTTCCAGACTATTGATTCTTCAATGCTTCATAGAACGGGGTTAGAAATCTCGTACAGACTCGGTGTGTTGCGCCGGACTAATAGTGCGTATATTAAAATCTAGCAATTAAAAGGGAAAAAAAAAACCTTGATTTTCTTTTTATAAACATTAAAAATCGTAAATGCGCGCCATTATTTATTTTTAAGTATGTTTTAAAAGTGTACAGATACATTTTAGGCGCCTTGTATATAAAAGTGGTTATTGAATACTGATTGATTTTCTCATACATGCATTTTACTACCTGGTATAACTGTAACAAATATACGAAGTCATAATTAACCTAATTTTAGTCAAAATCATGTGTATATGATATAACTCAGAACAACCCCAATATATAAAATGCATTTTCCCTCAAACTTAATTTTTTTTTTGAAAAAAAAAAGGTACATTTTTTGAGTATATTATTTTTTTATAGTATACGTAAGATGAACGAATCAACTTTCGACATACAACTCAACACTGAGA
>BMAV01012522.1:1265-16443 GCA_019973955.1 Trichonephila inaurata madagascariensis | reverse complement strand
TCTCCTTTCGTGAAAAATGCTTCTATTATAATAATATTTTGCCTGTATATAGCTCAGACCTCTGTACAGAGGCTCAACTAGAATTTTTGAAATATATAACTTATAAGTGGGTTTATCCACGTTTTACGACAACAGAGGGGAGAAATTTTTAAGAAAAAAACGCCGATAATTATTTCAATGGGTTGTAACTCCAAAAATAATGTGAATTTTTCAAAAATCATAGTTGAGCCTCTGTACAGAAGTCTAAGCTATATACAGGGAAAATATTATTATAATAGAAGCATTTTTCACGAAAGGAGAACATTTTGAAAAAATGTTATTCTAAGTTAATTTTTCGCCGAAATATTGTATTTAAATAATTTTTTTTGTCAAAATGTCCTTAAAACAATTTTATACATGTATTCTAATCGAAGTGAAACTAAATATCATGAAAAATATCCATTTATGCGCTTTTTTAAAATCACGGTTCCGAAGGTAGTCGGATACGTTAAATGTATTACTGTCATTTGATGTACTAAGCACACATTAAACGTTTTTAATGTTGCACTCTTTTTGTTACCAAAATATATTATCAACAAAAACTCATAACTAATTCAGAACCTACTACAGCATTATATTCAGATTAAATTTTACTCAATCATTTGTATGCTTTGTATCCATCGCAAGCACACATTTTTGTAAGAAAAACAACAGTTCATTGCTGTGATTCGGAAGATTACTACGAATAGAGGAGGCAGTTGCTCGTCAAATCTGTAGAGGTTAAAACAACCTCCCATTGGTGTGATGTGGAAGTTAAGAGAGAGGGGGTGCCACACAGTTCAGATGCCGTCCTCGTCAAAATTACGAGGTCTGTCGCTAATAGCCCTCGTGCAGCTGTATTTTTTAATTTAAATATAACTCTCACTTAGAAAAGATTTTTACAGATGTTTCTAATTTTAAAACCTTAAAACAAGTAAATTTTATAATTTTTAAATTCTTTGTCCGTGCGTTCAACGATTAATGTCGGAAATTCAATAAAAACACTTAATATTTTATACTCCTTAACATATTAAGCGAAACACTTCAAATGAGATGGAAGCTCTGAATATACTGCATATTTTTCACTGCAGTTTTATTTTGAATCTGTAATTACAGGAACGCATTTTATTTTCCATTGTTAGTACATATGATAGAGTCTGTCATATTTACTATTTAAAAAATGGGCTGTTTTATTTAAAAAATTTACTCCCCAAAATATGGATAAGAATTACAAATTTAGTTGCACAAAAAACACAATAAAAGGTTAAGGAAATAGCTAAAAAGAAACTGACAAGCTGAGTGTAACCAAAGCATTATTTAACCCCAAGATTAAAAAAAAGAATTTACAGAAAAAAATGGCAAGAGTGGCAATTTACAATGACAAAAGAGTATCAAACTGTAGACGTTAAGAAAAAAATGGTTAAAGCTATACTAAGTTTAATTAATTAACCTTCAAATTTAAATCTGTTATAATCGAAAGAAAAACAACTGCTAATGATCGTAAAAATGCTGAACGTTTTCAATGAACATAGCTATTCCAAAAATATTCGCGTATACTGAGAATATTTCTCTTTTTTTCGGTGGGGTTTACTTATGATTATTATTACTGGTTTGAATACTTCAGAGCTAAGTAAAACGGTAATAAAGTAATTTCATAAAAATGATTGGAATAATGTCTTTATACATAAGTGTTGTATTTCGATTTAAAATCACTTCATATTCTCTTTGATATATAATTCATTTTTTCCCTTAAAATGAAAAAAGAAACAAATGGAACCAAAAAAATTTCATGCCGCAGAAGCAGTTAAGAACTTATTCAATAAAATATTAATTTAATGTAGTTTGTACCCAATATATTTTTCAAAGAATTACAAATAAATACATAAAAAAAACGCTACAGCAAATTGTTAATTATTTCAACATATTCCGCAAAGAAAGTGCTTTTGAGCGGCTTCGAATACGCTAAATTACAATATCTAAAAATATTGATTAAAATATACAATTACCAATCAATTAATTTCATTTAAATTTATTGAAATCCTTCTTAGAACCTATATCTCTAAGACAAACGCTACTTGGAAGAACGCTACTTACAAGATAATACATACCATACCCCTAATTTTTATTATGTATAAAAGGAGCGAATCTAAGTAAAATTTGTAGAACGAAAAGTATCCACTGAATTATTTACGAAAAAAGTCACACATCTTGTTAAAGTTAACATTTCACACTCTTCTATTGAAAATCTCACAGGAAAGGCAACCCTTTGCTGCCTTGGCCAGCAAATTGTTTGAAACCCCGCAGAGGCACCATGCCTCCGCATGACAGTCCCTTTCTGGCTAGATTGCATGTAAAGGTCAGAAGAGCGTGATGTCTACTTACTCTGCACCCCCTACGGACAGTAATCTCTTATTCAGAGTGTTGCTTGACCGGTGTGTGGCCGACCATCATCGATTTACACTACAAATGCGTTGGCGATTCCGCCTGCAGATGATACCTGTAGGTACAGGACATTACACACAATAGATCTCTTTGAGTGAGCACTTTTGCACTGCGTGTACATGTCGCGACAGCAAGCATTCTTCTTAATCCGATGAGTTTTCTCCAAATTTCTAAAAAAAAAATAGTATAAACATAAGTTTTGACGCAGAATATCTCAATAATTAAAAGCTGTTTTTGCCACAAGGTAAAGAGAATAGAACGCAAATTCAATATTTTCGGATTGAAAAATGCTTCGACATTAATGTTTCATTCAGAATTATCTGTGCAGCAGAAAACATAACTTATGGTTGTCTTCACCTATAATCAAATAAAGGCTCAAATCAAATAAATAATATAAGGCTCTTTGATAATATATAATCAAAGAGCCTTAACCAATTTTCGAGAGCATTTTCAGACAGAAAAAGGTTCCAATTTCCATATAATTCGGGACTTTGTAACTCATATGTATAAAACATTGTCTTTAGATAAATTTCATGAATTCACAGGAGAAAAGTTTAAAATTCATTTAACATTTCAGCATTGTAAACTGTATATGGAACGCATTTTATATCAGAAAAAAATGGACTAATTTAGTTATAAATTAGAAATATAGTATAATATACTGTTCCCTACAAGACAGCGAAGTTAAAATATAATATTAATGGTGAAATAGCTTTGAAATCTGAAAAATTATTCCTGATTCAGGTCCTATTGTTTAACATTACACGAAAGCTGCTTTAACATACTACTCATTGCTGTACAAGTCAATGCATTTTTTTTGTTTAAAATGTATTCTGTATTGTGTCTCCCATATTATAATGCTGAAATGCTATTAACTTTACTAATTAAAATAAAAGACTGGTCTTTAAAATATTTGAAAACTTCAGAACGGTCATTATTCCACGAGTCACAATAAAAAAAAATTGAAATAAATAAATGTGTATGCAAAATGAATTCACGTTCTGTATGAAGTTTGTGTATCCACAAGAATTTAAAGCTCATCCCTGTTATAAGAAATTGAAAATTTTATTTATACGTAATAAATTTACTTTGCAATACTTTTTAGACTTTTATTATAATGTAATAAAAGAACAGCAAAACGCGCGTGCTTTTTATCTCTATATATACTATCTTTAGATTGTAAATATTTTATTGTTTACTATCCCGGGTTCCACGAGATAATTTTATACCCGTAAGTATAATGTCTTGCAAAACTAAATAGTCTTCTAATGAAAACTGTACCTTTTCGCATTTGTGGGAAAATCCTACAATAAAAGAGAGGAAACAACTTATTGACATATCAATAGATTCGATGTTAAAAATCTAAATTTAAGCAAGAACGGCTCTTTAATTTTAGGTTGCAAATTCATGTAACATACACAGTATTTTTCATACAGTTATAAACATTTTAATACCATTCAGAACAATGTTTTGTAAGTGAAAAATATTTCTCAATGTGAGTCGCTACAAAAAAAAGTATTGAAATAAATTAAAAAGTCCATCATTTTGGTGTCATGCTGCAATACGCCACCCAACAGATCCTTTTGATTTTGTCAATTTTGGAGAACAAAAACAATACAAAATTAATTACTGAATAAATAATTAGCATTGATTAATAAAATTAATTATTAATAACAAATACATAATTAAATTTTACGTAATATATACATAGGATTATAACCAATCGAAAAAAAAATCAAGGGCTATAAGGGATGTCCGGACCCCTATAACTTCCCCATTGTGTGCGCTACTGGCTTCAATATATATATATGCACAAATTTAAATCTTGTATCGTTAAAAAAAAATTAGCTCCCTTAAAAACATCAAAAAAAGCTTTCCTCATGTAATCTCCAACATATATAGAAGTCATTACTATTCCATAAATAGGTAAAAATAAATGAAATATAAAACTGATTGCAAAAAAAAGAAAAAAAAAATTGCTCAGTTATATTTATAATTATAAAAGCATTATATGCCGCAAGACTATTCTAGAACAATTTTAGTTATAACCATCTAGCATTTCTTTCTTTTTTCCTTTTTTGACTTTGCAATTGGAGAGCATTACTTAAATACGGCTAAATTTTATATTTAGCTACACGAAAACTTGTGTGTTCCGGGTTTGCTTATAGGCGTGTAGCGTGCACCTTAAAAATAGACGAGATCATTGTAACACAATGCTTATCACGGCATGTTTTCCTCACTCCCGCACATAATCGAAATTTGGATTTAAGCGATTTCATTCTGCTTTTGTGTGACAAAAGTCATTTCATTTTTCCTCTGTTCTGTTCCTCGTGAGTAAAATACGTAAATTTTGCCTGTATTTTAGCTATCTTAACTCCCATTTTGTTCTTCAGAAATGTATTGAACATTTTTATAAATATAGGAATTATAGTAATTATTTTCTTATAAATTCGTAACATTTTTAAGTATAATTATAACATTTGGTGAACCTTTAATAAATCTACAACACTACTAAAAAAATATGTAGTAATAAAATTAAGAGTTTCTATGTGTTACATAATATAAAAATGTTGTTGATGGTGCTAATGCCATCTGTCTGAGGAATTCTGATCGTGGCCCACGAAATTCATCGCGTCAAAGGGCTTGATGTACACTTGTCGTTAGCCGTAGCTTTCAGCTCCATGCAGGTGACAGTACGATTTGGTTCGGTTCCACCCTAATTTTGAAGAATACCCGGGAGGTGGTCAGGGACCTCCCAGCTCTCTCTTCCCCTCCCACCAACCTCACTAGAGACTTGCGGCTCCACGGCTATTTAGAGTACCCTCATGCCGTGGAGGTACTACACATTTTTACAAAATCCGTGCCTTCTCCGGGATTCGAACAAAGGCCCTACGGTACAGCAGTCAGCGTCACTAACCTCTGTACCGGCTGCATAAAATACAAATTACTGACGCACTTTCGTCTTGCAATTTTAAGATTAAACTCTTAATTAAGAAAAGGATCAGAAAAACAATAAGAATAACTCAGATTCCAGAAATTAAAGTAACACAGAATATAGTAGAACAATTGAATAAATTTATTGAGGTTCTAAAAAGAAAAGTTCAGCCGTATGTATAAATCGTGCTGTGAACTTTTCTTCATACATTCTTAAGTCATCGGGGACAGTGGTTTATGTAAACTACTTTAACGTGAAGATATATATTAGGAAAAAAAAAATATAGACAAAAGAGCGCAGAGATGTTACCTTAATATTAAAAACTAAAATTCTGTTGGTAATTGGAGGGGGGTAGCGTAAGAAAGATCTTACGCTGCATTCTCGGTGGGGTCCAAGTGAATGAATGGATCATGGAGAAGATCTAACTTTGAACTCTACAAAATTTACAACCTGATATTGTAAAATTTGTCAAATTACAGAGACTTAAATGGGCTGGTCATCTGGCTAGAATCAATAAAGTTCATTGCTGCTGCAAGAAAATCTTTCTGGCAAAGCCCATGGGAAAGAGACCTCGGGGTAGACCCCCGCTGAAATGGATTGACTGTGTCGAAAAAGACATACATATTTTAAAGATCAAAAATTGGAAAACAGTTTTTTAGAGTAGAGATGCCTGGAGAAAACTTTTGGAGAAAGCCAGGGCTGTCGAACCATTGAAGAAGAAGAACTGGGGGGGGGGGCAAACCTCCACCCTTCTGTACGCCACTGATCATGCAAAGTGGAAGAATGTCGTCCGAATTCTACAATCTATCCCCAATATGCAAGAGAGAGCTAACTCTGTGCACTAATAGAAATTTACCGAGCTTATCCTAGCTTATCGAGCTAAGTTTATCTGAACGGCCTTGACGTTCTTTGTTGCCCCAACACCCTGTTTTGAGCGGATTATAAGCAAGCGGATTAAAAATCTAAAGTAATAGTTATGCAATCATCAGATCACTGTGGTTGATGATGGTGTGTACCTTAAAGAAATTTTTTGAAATGTGATTTAGAAATTTTCTTTTAAAGAATTCAATTTAGAAGCCATTTATCATGGATCTCGCAATACATGTCCCGTCTGTTTTGAACGTGATAAATTATTCCTCATGTAATTTTTTTTTTGTTGCACATTTTCATTATCATTATATTTCTCTGTTGTTGTATGAGTCTGTTTGTGTTCCTAGCAGCAAATTTACAATCCTTTTTCAGATAAATCAACGCAAAAAAAGTATTTTTTTTACGCTGATTAAACTTTAGTTTTAGCAACGGGATTCTTATTTTCTGTTTTACTTTTGCACGGTTGATCTTTGTGAAAGTTAAGCTTATTTAATCTTTTTCAGTAATTCTAAGCTCCATCATATGCTCATCATCTTGTGACGGATCTGTACGCGACCTTCACACTAATCCTCTTGGGAATCTTCGGGCTAGCATTCGCGTTAATTCACAGCCATCCCTCTCAAGAAGAAACTCTGATATGGAGATTAGTTCAACTATATAAAGTCAGGGTTTTGTAATTGTATTGGAGAAGGAGCGGAGAAACTGTTGCAGCGTTACGAAGGTGAGATTTAATTGATATACACAACTTGAGTTAAGAACGGAGTTTGCCACTATACTAAATTAGTGGATTGGGAAATTATGGTCTAAGATAGATTAGGTTAATTTAAACTGATTACTTGCGCTTATTCACTTAGGGTTTATTGCTTTTTTTATATCACTCCTAAGACATCCTTTTGTGGTTTAACTTGTAGTTGATTAGTGTGCTTGAATAATAATAAATAATAATTATTATGGAAGTTTCTGGCTATACTTTGTTTCCTCCCACACCCTTAGGTAGGCAGGACGGTGAGGGAGCGACTTCAGTTGGAAGTTGCTCACAAACTTTATCCATAACACGACAGCTCGGTGTAGGCCAAAGCTTTCTGAACCAAACGTTTCCAAACACCTTTTACTAAGATCCAAACTCCTCCAATTCTTAGTTTTGAGGTCCGAGCAATTCTCCTGTACTGCATCTATCTATCCACTGAAGTCTTCTAGTGTTAGTCGAAAAGGTTTCCTTTAGAATGTTATTATTGTTTACAGGGTAACATGATCAGTGCTATTGAAGCGGCTTATTTTAATGCAATGAATAACAATTGACTGTTTTTCTATCATGTACTATAGAGTTTAAAATTTTGAAGGGTCGGAAGTCCACTATTCTCGTATCATGCCCCAATATTCTTTTAATTTTGTCGATTTTGGGGAACAAAAAACACTAAAAAAATTAATTATTGAAAGAATAATTATCATTAATTAATACAATTAATTATTAATAATAAATACAGAATTAAATTGCACATACTATATACATAGGATTATGATCAGTAGGAAAAAAAACCAAGGGCCTAGGGGGGATCCCCCCCCCCGCCCCCCCCCCCCTTTGTGTGTGCCACTGTTCTTAGTGCATTGATGAAACTGAAAATTATTTCTCTACGACAATGCTCTGCCGCAGATGACGTACAAAATAATTGCGAAATTAAATGAATTACAACATGGGATTTTGCTGCACCCAGCTTATTCACTTGATCTTTCGCCAATCAGCTTTCCATTTTTAAACATTTACAACAGTTTTTACAGGTTAAACAGCGTAAAATGAAGACAGTCTGAAAAATTCCATATCAGAATTTATTGATTCTTAAGATCATAATTTCCTGAAGACAAGTATCAATGCATTAAAATCTCGTCGAGAAAGGTGCATTGAGGCAATTGGAGCAGATTTTGATTTAATAAACATAAAAAAAAATATATGAGCAGTTTTTTTTTATATATATATATAGTCACTTAAAAATACGACCTTTCATACGCATTTACCTAACATATCACGGATATACCGACAACTTACATCTATTGATGTGCCTATGATAAGAATTTCTTCCTCACCTTTCATCAACAACTGAAAATATCAATTCTAATTATAATTTCAGTCGTAGCGAAGAAATCCCCCTGTTCTAATCGTAATTAAAGCAAGATTTCCAAAGATGAAGGGAGAGAGAGAGGGGGGGGGGAGAGATGAAAAAAAAGATATATCATCAGCTAATTAGAAAGCGCGGAGTTGTTAACCTGATAAAACATCCAAGCACCGAACCAATGCTGGAGAAAACCCGCCACACACATGCATACACACGACCATTTTACTTATTAAAGATTGTGGGAGAAACAGAATTAAATACCGCTTTTTCTATCCCCCGTTTTCTTTGTGAGAAGAGAGAAAATGGAAAAAAAAAAGAGAGTCTTTTCATCCAAGGAAGTGGCGGACTTCATTAAATGGAGACAGAAGTTAATGCAAAGAAAATATTCTTGCCTTCTGCTTTCGACAGGTCTTTTTCTGTCTAGCTCTCTTCTTCTTTTTCCAGCTCTGGTGAGTGTTTTTTTTATTTATTTATTTATTATTTCTCCCAAATGACTTCCTCATTTATTTTGCATTAGCAAAATGCTAAGCAGAAGGGAAGACAACAACAAAGCTCTAACAGGGTCAAAGATAAATAAGCGTAGATTAAAATGCTTCCTCTTTTTTTTAAATATTTATGTAAGGTTTTTTTATCGACAAAAATGTTGGGGTAAAAAAAAATGGGAAATGAACAAGAGGGAAATGAAGAAGTGACTTAACTTGCTAAAATGCTGTGATGTAGATGTTATTTGAGTAAAATTGAGTAGAGAATGGCATATATGCAAACTGCATAATGAGCGAATGCAGGGATTTTTGCTTATTTATTATAATTAATACGTGCAGTATTTTAAGTTATTTGACAGCAGTGTTTAAATTGAATGTGAATTAATCGCAAGTATTTGTACCATTAATAGTTTATAGTCATTTCAATTGTGCGCTTCGCAGAAAAAAAATCCTTTTTGGAAAATGGTTGTCAAGTCTTACTTACACTTTCGCTGTCTTTGTCAATCCCATGTTATTTTAAAAGCATATTTACTCTTTTTTTCAGTTATTTCTGTTTTTATATGAACTTACGTTCATTAACAATGCTCTCTAATAATTTTAAATGATAAGAACTACTTTAAAATAAAAAATTTTGATGAGTTAATGTCTTTGGCATTTTACAAAATGTGGCATCGTCTTATAAAACATATAAGACTTATGATTATTCAGTAATGCACAACCATTAGTCTCATAAAACACATCACACATTAGTCTTATAAAACATAAGACTAATGACTTTTCAGTAAAACACAACCCCTAGGAAGATTTTAGTTAGATATTATTGAGCAATATCGAGGTATATGAACAAGGGTAGGCAGTGCTTCTCTCAAACTTTCAGTACTTGTGACCTAATTTTCACACTCATAATTTTCACCCCCCCCCTCCCTATGTATTGATTATTGTCCCTATGATGTTACAATGTATTGAGTTCAATAATAATATACCTTGACAAAGCTACAACACGATTTTAATTATAAACCGTAAAAATTATCAAAATAAGTATTAAATTTTTTATATGATTTTATACATGATAAGCCCAGGGGATCACTGGTAATTATTAAACTTGTTCTTAACTTAGTGTGTTGTTAAATTATCAAATACATTGTGTAGTTATGATATATTTATGAGTACATTATATCAGTGTAAATGCGTACTTATTTCTTATTATGTCAGAATATATTTTGTTTTGTTTCCTTTTAGTACATTAACAATATTTTTAAATAATGTTTTATTTTCGACATGCTCACGCCCAAGTGTTAAGTTATCAAGTCGCCCAAGGGCGCCCCCTACAATTTGAGAAACTCTGTGGGAAGGTAAAAAAAAAAAACATTACATTTTCATACCATTTCGATTATAGCTTCAAATGGTAAGTCAGTATTAACGCAACATTTTCAACTATGAAGGTAGCTATTTTGTATTATGAGCATCTTGCATTTTAAAATAAAATTCCATATAAATATGTACATTTAAAAACAAAATTGTTGAAACATGACACAATTCAAATCTCTCTCTATATATATTTATGATATTTCATGTTAATTTTCTTAAAGGTAGCAGTCTTTCTTAACACAATAAGTTTGCTTGATTTAAAAAAATTATATTAAATTACTAAATAAAAAAAATTAGGAAATATTTAAATGTGACATTTTATTATTCTGGACATAAACAGATGTCAATTAAACAGAAAGGTAATATGAATTTCTTTCTCATAATTTTATATAATTCCATGGAATTGTTTATTATTCATTCAATGTTTTACACACACAGTTTAAGAAATTTTTAAATTTTAATAAATTATTTAATTTATTTCAAGTGGTCATAAAATATTTATGTTAGGGGAAAAAAGAAATAAAATTTTATTTAGGACATATTTACTGCAACCTGTTATAGAACCTGTTGTTACTACACATATAATAGAGACAACTACTCATTTGAACCCAAAAATGTTCTTTTCAGAAGACATCTGGTAATCACACCTGCCATGAAAGTGTTGGAAAAGATGGGAAACAAGCAGTAGAAAGGCGTAACGTGGGCAGCCAAAAATTTACCCTTTCAAATATGACCCCAGACATCCATGAAAGAAAGGGCAATACTATGGGGCGTAGAATCTCGTCCACGTAGCGTCGTATTGTAAGCGTGTCACAGATGACGACCAAAGCAAATGAAATGGACATCCATACCATACACTCTTCATTGTCGGTGAGTATTACATCGTTGTAGTGGACATCTTCGTTGGTGGTCATAAGGGCTTAGATCACCGCGGTATTCATTACTGAAAGCATTTCGCTCAAGTTGTCTTAAAATTGTCAATGGCTTTCTTTTATGCTTCATTCAGATGATCCATTGTAATGTGTTGGAGTTGCAGTTAGTCAGTCATTGAACACCAAAATGAAATCTTTGTGTAATCTATGGCAAGCTTTTTTCGTAGCATTCGGATAACTTTTTCTTGGAGCGTCACTTTTTATATAATAGAGTACACGCGCACTCACAAACATACACACACAAGGGAATCTCATTGGTACTCAACTTGACAAAAAAGAATTACTAAAGATTTGGGCAAAATATCCGTATTTCTCTATATAGTACTCCTCCTTTAACTCAGTATACTTTCCCAGCGATATTCAATATCTTTGATACCCTCTATTTATAATAGGAATTCGCAAAATAGTCACTAACCGTGGTCTCCATCTCTGCATTGTTGACAAATCTTTTACTAAGGAGCCAATGTTTTCAAGTCTGGAAACAGAAAATAACCCAATGCTGCTAAATCTTTTGAATAGGTTACGTTTAAAAGTCTATTCCAACTTGCAGCTAATTCATTTTGGCTGTCGCAATAACGGATGAGTGAACGGTTGCATTTTCTAGATAAAATGAAACTTTTTTGCCAAATGCGGCCATTTTTTTTTCATATCATTATTCAAACTCTGTAATAAGTTCGTCATTGATTTTTTTTCGTTTGTGATGATAATCAATAAAAAATTATCCCAATAAACTAACCCCTGCTCTTGCTGCAGATGGAACTATCTTCACTTCCTCTGGAACCTATTTTTCTCTTTGAATACATTCTTTTGACTGTTCCTTCGTCTCAGGTGTGAAATGAGGGACCCTTGTTTCATTCATGATTATGAATCGTTGCAAAAACGGTTTTTATTGCTGTGAAACTTCACCAAGCACTTGGTTGAAACATCCCCACGATGTTGTTTTTCGTTCCATTGTGAGTAATCCAGTTTGTTCACAGTTCCAGTTTGTGAGTTCCAGGTTTTTTTCACCTCATATCCAAATCTTCAGTTAATATGTGATGTCCAGCCCTTTATGAAATGAATTGCAATCACACACACACAGAGTCAATGGTCATTACCCAATACCATTCTGTGAGACTTTTTCATTATTTCTGGCATAGTCTCCACATTCGTTCGTTTTGGCAGATCATACAACCTCGTTTAGTCTATAACCATGCAATATTTTACGGTTGTGAAAGGAATATATTCTCTTCCAGGTTAGAATCTAAATCAGTTTAGATCAGTGCTTCTCAAAATTTCAATATTCAATATGTATAAATCAAATCATCTATTTCTACAAAAACATTTTTAAACTAAAATCCCACTTAAAGAAAAGCTTCCCCTAGGAGACCCGAATAGAACTCGTTACAAAATTTTAGCTGACCAAGTCCATCTCATGATGCACACTTTGCTTCCTGCTGAATACGGAATTTTCCAACATGATAATGCACCTATCCAAGCAGCGGGACTTATCCAATCATGGTTTAATGAACACGAGAATGAAATTAAACCAGTGTTTCTCAAAGTTTCAATATTCGCGACCCAATATTCAATCATAATTTTCATCGCGCCCCCCTTCATACAATAACAATGTATTGAATTCAATAATACTATATTTTGATGCTAAAACTACGATACGACTTTAACCTCTTAAGTGCCATCGGCGTATATAAACGTCTCACTCAAGTGCTCTAATTGCACCGGACGTATATATACGTCTTTTCGAAGTACGATCTTTGTTATCCATAAAATTATTCCGAAAGCTTTGGGATTGAATTAAAGGACCTTGACAGTGTTTGCGTTGAATTTACTCATTTCAGAGGCTCTTTTTGATTGCTTTTATTTATTCCTTTTCTCCCCGCAACTTTTAATCGGCAGTTAAAGGATTTATTATAAACCGTACAAATTATGAAGATAAGTGTTAATTTTTGTATATAATTATATATGATAATCCCATAGGTCACTGGTAATTATTAAACTTGTTCTTAACTTAGTATTGGTAAATTAATTATAAAATACATTGTGTAGCAGTGATATATTTATAAGTGCAATACTCAGTGTAAATGTGTATTTTATTTTTTATGTCAGAATGTATTTTGTTCGTTTACTTTTAGTAAATTAATAATTTTTTTAAAAATAATCTTTTGATTTTGACTTTTTAATAAGCTCGCGCCCCCTTTATAGAGTTGTCACGCCCTCCAAGGGGCGGGGAGGGTCCCACAATTTGAGAAACGCTGGATTAGATATTGGTTGAACTAAGGTTTATCAAATAAAGGTAATAATAATATAACAACATAACAATATAAATTTTTCCATGTTTACAGTCACTGAAAAAAAAAAGGTTAGTAATTTTTACCTAGTTATTTTTTTCAAGCAATCACCTTTTAATGTCTGATCGACTGCATTTGGGACAATCCTCGTGTATACCACTCAAGAAAATAAATTCTGAATATTCAAAGCAAATTATTTTATATAAAATTTACTTTGTTTTATGAAATGATTCTCCACATAACCAACTTTTTGGGGGGATTTAGTGACATCGTTAAATAGAGATCCGCGCGCGACTATATATTCAAATGTCTTTTGAGGATTTTATTCTTTAAGTATTAGCTAACTTTTTGATAATCTAGAGCAGGGGTTGGTAATCTATGGCACGTGTGCCACATGTGGCCCACTGTACAATTCTGAGTGGCACTCTGCTCTACTTTACAAATTTGTCAATTTTCTAGTGAATGAAGTTGATAAATTTGTAATGGACCTTTTTTTTTTTTTTTTTTATTTGAAAAAAATCTTCAGAATTACAGACATTTACTGAATTACGAAAAATTCTGATAATATAAATTTACAGCTATTTTGTAAATTATTGAATGTCATTGCTGGGGAGATTTAATTGTTTGAAGAGAGAAAATTGCATGTACTCTGTTTTCCGCTTTTGGCTCTACGTATCTGAGTAAGAAATGTTTCCTCATTTGAAAAATATTTCGAGTCCGCTAGGAAACTGTTTAACAACTGAATGCTCAGAATTGTGTTTAGCTGAAAGCTACAAATTATACCCTTAATTTTGAATGTAAAGTGGTGCAAGTACTAGGTTCACATTAAAAATTTTATTCATTTTATTAACTATATTGAGGTCGAGTGGTAGCGTATAGCGCTTCCACACCGCATGTCCGGGTTCTATTCGCAGGCTGGGAAAGGTCGACTCAGCCTTTCATCGCTACTGCTGTGGTTCGATAAATGAGTACCAAGTTTGCTTGGGGACAAGCACTGGAGGTCTTGCTTCAGACTGAACACCCGATCGGGACATCTGCTTACGCACCTCAGTGTCCAATGGTCACGTATACTAGGATGGGTACTGTAACGTCTTCGATTAGGGTGAACCTCACCCATCTATTCATGCCAAGTTTTATGGCTCCAAACAGATGTTAGGTGGCAAGAGCACGTGGCATTAGGGTCATTGTTTATTGTCTGACCTCGGACAAACGCCGACATCCAGTCTGGAAGTTACAATATCCAAAGAGAGCTCTGGATGGAGACAGAGAGAGAGAGAGAGAGAGTCATAGAGGGAAAAACTGTAGAGAGAGAGAGAGAGAGAGAGAGAGAGCCCTAGAGGGAAAAACTGAAGAGAGCCCTGGATGGAGAAAACTGGAGAGGAGCCCTGAAAAGAAAAGGGATTAGCGAGTGCCTTTCGGAAAAAGGATAGAACTCTCGTGAAACAGACTGTTCGCCCGGTTTGGAGTATTTATTGGACTTTTTAGTAACCTATGAAGCAAATAAATACTGCTTTAATTTTAAAATGAGGCTGTGACAAATTTTCTAGTTTGCTATCTACTCACGACGTTACAGTACAGTATGTCTTGGCCCTCATGAGCTGTTGCACCACTGAGTTTGAGTTTACTAACTATATTAAAGGGAGACACATATTTTACGTTTTCTATTTCTTATTTTAATAAAAACGTTTAAAAATACATAATTTATGTACAATTTTAGTGTTTTTTTTTATTTTTG
>BMAV01012520.1:132522-144873 GCA_019973955.1 Trichonephila inaurata madagascariensis | reverse complement strand
AATAATAAATATCTTGTTGGAAGAAACAAAGAAATTGGTAATTCATTCATCTCTGCACATTTATTCAATTTCAGAACTGACTGTAATTATATTTGACTTTTTTTAATAAATAATAGATCTAAGTTTCGATTCGCTATTCATATACATTCTATTATATTATTACTTGTAGAATGAATTCTACCCCATAAATAATTCAGTCATCATAGGATACAAAATTATATACAAACATAAATATACCGAAACATTCTAAACAAGGAGCCATTTATATAGGTAAAATATTCAAAAATTCCTTTTCGACTCCAAAGGTGGACAAACCAGTTGAGTGTGAACTCGCAGAAGCTAGATGATTAAATAAGAAACGAGCGCAATTTGATTCGATTTTTTCAGTTCCTACTATTAGTTCACTCTCTCCCTATATATATCTGTTCTCTCAAATTTTCAATCGTTAATAAAATATTTTCTATTCATCCATTCAAATTCAAATGCATTTTTTTAAACTTGTAGTGGATGTGACACTCGATGTTAATACAGTATTTTCAAACATAATTCATGAATTACATTAAAAAATGAATAAATGGTAACAAACAAAAATAACAGTCCAACAGCATATATAGAAAGAAAAATCGTTCGGTGTGTCCCTGAAGCGCAATAGATAGCGCGTTAGACTTCTAATCCAAAGGTCGTGGTTTCGAGTCCCAACCTGGGATGCCTTAATTTCTGAGAATGTGGTTTCTTTTTAGTTTACTGTTTTATTGGAATAATTAAATTTAATGAATGAATAAGTAGTAACAAACAAACAAACAAAAAATAGTCCAATACCCTATATAGAAAGGAAAATGGAAAATTGCAAGGAAATTCACTTTCTATTTTATCACTTAATAGTGTGCGATTTTGTCATATGCATATGCATATTAATTGTAATTACTTAGTAAAAAGTGACTAAAATAAAAATTTTCTTTGTTGAACAAAGTAGGAATTGACTTAATTATTTTTTTATAGTACTTGGTTTTATATAAAAAGCTCTTCTCCAAATTTCACACACCGATAATTGACGATGACTTTTAACCAAAAAATATGCGAAAAATAATCACATGAATAAAACCACAAAACATATAATTGGACGGAAAAAAAATAAAGTTAATATTTCAATTCCAAAGGAAATTTTTTAATCATCATTCCAAATCCGAATAATACAGCTACAAAAAGTTTCGTGATTAATTTGACAAATATCAAAGTTATTTAGCGTTGGAGTCGAATTATGAATAGTTTTTGAAAAATTGTAAAAAATGTATAGACATTTTTAATTAATGGAAGAAATTTCAGAGAGGATGTAGCATACTGAAAATGTGTATAAAAATAAGTCACAAGCTTAAAAATTCGGAAAGTTCCCGGAAGCGAAAGTTTGGAAACAGAAAAAATTCCCTTATATATTACACTTGTGATGGATCTATACGCGTTCCTTCAATTAATCCTCTTGGGAAATCTTTGGGCTATCAATGCGCGTTATTCACAACTAACCCTTCGGAAGAAGAGAATCATGATATTTAAATTAACTTACTATATATAGTCATTTTCTAGCTTGAATAGAGAGTAGGACAGGAGTTATTGAGAATTGTTGTAATTAAGAACTCATAAGGAGGAAGTTTTAAAGTGACGATTGTTCACTGTGATTAAATTGATATTAGATTGAATTGGAGGATAGGTTAGATTAGGGATAATCAACCCTTTTTTCTGCTGGGCAGCATACACATGCCAACTATTTCACGCGAGCCGCATACATATTTCAACTATTTCACACGGGCCGCATTAATATGTTAACTAGTTCCCGCGGGCCGCAACATGTAGATAAAAGAGAGAAGGGAGAAATGCTTTAAGACCAAGACAACATTGGAAATTTAAAATGTGGAAAATTGTGATCAAAATATTATAACTCTTGTATTGCTCTTTTTAATAATTATTTTTTATATTTTTTTTATTTTTGTCACTAACCCTAAATTAGAAACATACAACATTTACGATTCACTTTTTCACAATTTCTGCATCAGTAAACGGTTTCGTATGAATACGAATAACATAACAAAGATCATAGTATGTCCTTGTTATCACTGACATTTCCACTTACAAAACACTTTGTTGCTGTTGCAAAGATTATTCAAGAAAGCATATTTATCACCTCTTGAAAGAGATCTTTGAGAAAAATGTCATTATAAATGATTTCTGTGTTATGGTATTTTTTTAAATACAGCACTTTCGTGGCAAATCAAACACTGCTCTATGTTTGCTATTCACTACAAAATAGTCAACATCCTTGAACTAAGTCTTGAAGCGATATATTTTCTTCGAACATTTTTAGCTTGCAAGACATGAAAGATAGTTAAAAATTATTTTCACCCATAAAATTGTCGCTACTCCATTGTTGTCTGCTATCACTAACCATAATCATTACAAACAGAAAAAGAATGTTAATTCTCCCCGTACGCGACATCGACAGCAAAATTGATATATTTGATTTCTAGACAAAGAATTTCGCACCAAATTTTCAATACTTTTTTCTTAAATCAGTGAGTTTTTCAACATATGAAATCAGCCTATTTCTCTCAGAGCAATAGGCCATGAACGGGCCACTTAAAAATACTCGGTGGGCCGCAGGTTGAGTATCGTTCTGTTAGATCCGTCATAAAGTAAGGATCAAGTTTGATAGTCTCCTAATTGTTTGCATTTTACCGTCGTTGTTCCACTTTCGCGGTTAACATTGAGACATTCTCTTACCATTATTGAAATTGTGTCTGTTCTTTGTGTGATAAACAAACAGATTAACTGGATCATGTCGAGAGTTGCTTCTCTACCTTTCACACATCTGGGTGCCCGCGAGAGAGGTTCAAGCCTCTCACACACTTCAATTTTCTTCGCTGATGACTTTTCTTTAAAAATATTTATTTCTAAAAATGGTTAATTTGACAAAATATTAAAACACTTTTTACATATAAACATATTAAATAGAAGGAAATAGTAAGAATCAATTATATTAAAGAGCTGGAGAGTATATATATGACCAGTGGCGAAAACAAAATTTTTTTAAAGGGAGGGAGGGGAACCGGGGTGAAAGTCCATCATTCTTGTATCATGCTTCAATACGCCGCCAACGCTTCTTTTGATTTTGACGATTTGGGGAACAAAAAAATAAGAAATAAACTATAGAATTATCAATTAGCATTTTTTAATAATATAAATTGTTAATAACAAATACTTAATTATAAATTCTTTTGTGCTACAAGGGGTGATCAAATGAAAAGGTACGAAACGACATAAAAATGAAACAGTTAAATATTTGCATATTCCGCCACGGGAGAATGTAGCGAGACATCTCGGGATGCCATTGGAAGCTCTGACTGGGATTGGATCATGCGCGGGAAAGAGTACAGGCTCTTATAAAAAGCGGCGTCCAAATGATGCGGCAGTCCGTATGAGGACAGGATGGCATTCGCGTTACAAAATTCGACGATTGAGGAGCAGCGAAGTGTTATCCGATTTCTGACAGAGGAAGGTGAGAAACCGACAGCTATTCATCGACGGATGGTGACCGTTTACGGGGAGAAATGTGTCTTTGACAAGTCTATCAGAAAATAGAGTGCCCGTTTTCGTGCAGGCCGTGAGAGTGTGGGGGATGACCAGAGACCAGGCCAGACAAACACTGTCATCATGAGCGATCTCATCGACAAGGTGGACGACTACTGAAGAAATACCTGAAAGGGAAGCGCTTCAACTCGGACGACGTACTCAAGGACACTGGGAAGGACTGGGTCTCGTCACGGCCACAGGAATTCTGGGAACAAGGAATCCTGCGGCTTGTTCATCAGTGGGATGATTGAGCTCAGGCCTATGGTGTATATTTTGAATAAAGTCTACATTTGTACCCTCAGTGTCGTTTCGTACCTTTTCATTTGTGTGTGTGTGTGATCACCCCTTGTACATACAGAGGATTATCATCAATAAAAAAATCAGGAGCTAAAAGGGTGGGCCGGACTTGTGGACCACTCCCTACCCCTTGTGTGTGCCACTGTATATGACGCTTTTGTTTGCGAAATTTTCATATAATCATAAATCATTATTTTCCCTAGAACTTTCAAAATAATAATAAATAAATAAACTAAATTAAGTCTATTCATAATTTTATATGTTTATGTTTGTAAATACATATATACATATATATTCATGTAATGGTGTCGAATGGTGGTTTTACGTAGTTCATTCTCCGGGTTGCTGTAGTGATGAGATTTTTTTTTCAAAGAAACATCTTCTTAATTTACATCCAGCTTTTATTCATGGTGACACACAAACATATCTGGACAGCACAACTCAGAAAACAAAAATCACACAGCACAAAAATACACGAGGGATTTACATATTGACAAAGACAAAGACAGAGTTAAAAACATGTTATTTTTAAATAAAATCAATAATAATTATATAAAATAATGATACATATAAATTCCAAAATTAATACTTATTTATATAATGAGGCAAAAAATGCAAACAATATATAATAAATTAATTATTTATTTTTAAAATAAGATTTTAGAAAGCATAAGCAATTTTTTTTATACTATTATTACTCAACCTAGTTCTTAGCTTTGTGATGAACAATCCGGCAGCAGAAAATGCTCTCTCGGCTTCAACTGACGTAGGAGGAATTGTTTTTAAAGCCTCGCATAGATGTGGATGGATTATCATTCGAGTCGAATAACTGCATTTCCTGCCTCGTGATTTTGTTTAAACTAGTACTTTTTTTTTGTTTGAACAATATAAAACTTTTGTTTTAGAGTAAATTGCTTTCTCTTATTTTTCGTCCAATTTTAGAGGTTTTTCTTTCAATATCTCTATGTTCTTTTCTTCTGAGTGTGAAGAGTTGGATATTGATTCCCTTTCTTCGTAGAAAAACCTTGTCCCTATATATACTGTTTGAGCTTGTCTAACCAAACAATTTTTACTAGGCAATCGCGAAATATCTACAGAAACTGCAGCTGATTCGTATTTTCTCCCCAAATTCAGCTATTACATTAATCATATTAAATTAATGTTGCGTCTCTCATTAATTCTTTGGATTAGAGAATATTTTATTTTTTTTCAAAGTCTGAATTTTGTTCGTTCAATTCTCCAATAAAGAAAGAAAATACACCTTCTTCAGTCCCCAAAGTTGCATTTCAACTGCATAATTTTTCTAAGCCAATTTTTACTGTCTTTATTAGGCCTGCTGCAATTGTAGTCACAGTTTCAAACTCTACATTGGTCATCATTTGTTCTTTAATGTCAATTAATGCTTTTTAAAATTGCTGGCTTCATTTCTAAAAATCTTTCAAGCATTGCCAACAAACTTTTGAAGCCTCGTGTGAATCCCAGGAAATCGCGGAAATGAATTATACTTCCCGGGAATAGAAAAAGTACAGAAATCTGATAGTTTCCTGGATTCCCAGGAAAGAGAAACCTACTACCGACGTACTTGGCCCATTCCTCCCAGGAACACTTTCCCGCTACGTTGAGCCAGCAATGCAGCACTATGAGAGGAAAAGTCCTTAAAAGTAGGTAAGTATATTTTCTCTTCATTAAATTATTCACTGGGTCTACGAATTTTATTGTTTACAATAAAAAATAATTATAAGAAAATGATTGGGGTAACTCAGTTACCCCACGCGAGACCACTAACATTACTATCGAGTGCCCGTAAAATTCAGCTTTTATACTATAACGGAAGTATAATTATTTTTTTAAAGTGTAGGGTTGTCTGGAACGCGGGATTGCAACTATAATAAGTGTCCGACAATGGATGATGTGATTTGTAATGTTATTCCGAAGAAAATTTTAAAAAATAGAGGTTTATACTTTATAGAAGTTGAGGCACTATTTTATACACCTTTACTACCTGTTACCTGGCCAAGTAACCACAATCCGGCTCAAGTGTAGTATAGGGGGGGGGCACATCGGATTTAGCGATTTTTATCTAAATGTCATGGTGAGATATCGAATTCATTGTAATATAAATAATAAATAATTCCGAAAAAAAGTACCTTGGCGACCGCTTTTTGTTGCCAAAAAAAAAAGGACTGCGCCAAGTGGCCCCCCTATACTACACTTTAACCCCACAATTCAAACTGCATACTCGCTGATTGTTCTTATTTGTGTTGGTGACATCCGCAGAGAAACTTTCAGCTTTTTTAAAATAACGAAGGTCTGGCAGTGGCGGGCTCTTGGGCTATTAGAATATTCTTTTACGTAACAAAGGTTTCTTTAATTGTTAAAGAATTAAAACAATTGAAGTTGATGGAATCGTTTAAATCTGTGTGAATTATGATTCTATGCAACAACAATACACAGAAAAATTTATACGAAATTTAAAATTCAGTTACTGTTTTTATATTTCAGAAGCTTACACCATATATTTCATGTAAATTGAACTTTTTTCAGCATTTTACATATTTAATCCTCACATTTTATGCAAAACTAAAGAACTGCCGAATAAATCTTTAAACAACTTTCCTTTTTACTTATTGCTTCTTCCTTTCTGTTAAATTAATTATTAAATAATTAGTGGACTTTTCAAATTAATTAAACTTTTATAGGTCTAGATATTACCTAACTATAACGTCTAATTATTCTTTGGAATCTATATTGTACTTCAACAAAAAATAATTTTCCACTCAAATAAATGTAACATAAAATCAAATTTTATTCAATAATTTAATATATTCTAACAACAGTCATTATTATGACCTTTTTAGAAAACTTGTACCCTTAAAAATTAAAACGTGTCATAAATAATACACATATGAAAAATATAAAAAATATCAATTTTAATTGATTAAATTGAAATTAATAAAACAAATATGCACCAGGTGTCCAAAATTAAACTTTAAATTTGCGAGTTGTCTATAACAAAACCTATACAGTGGAATTGCATGAAAACTGGATAGTAGCAGAATAAAATGATGGGAATTTTATAAAGAAATAAATTATAGTTAAAAAAAACTAAAAAACACGCTTTTATGTTTAATCGAAATAAAAAGTAAAAAAATAATTCTTAATATAAGAATAAAATGTGTTTAACGAGAAAATTAATGTGTCATCGTGATAAAAGCGTGGGGTGTCCTATATTAATTGTTATAATTTTTTACTAGTTCTGATCTGAAATGCTGAGTTAGTGTAAAAATGTAGTACAAAGCACCCCCAGTTCTTATATTAAGAATTATTTTTTTACTTTTTATTTCGATTAAACATAAAAGAGTGTTTTTTAGTTTTTTTAAACTATAATTTATTTTTCATTTTTTAGTTCGATCTACAGTAAAGCATGCATTTTTAGTTTTTTTAAACTATCGATTATTGATTGATGAATTAACCTCTTAAATGCGTCACATTTTTAAGAATCTGGGATGTCCATTGGCATCCTATCAGTGGGTCGATACGACCCGGTTTGCAAAATGCAGGATCAGCCAACCGAAGGAAATCTGGAAGAACTAATATTTTTCTCTAATTTTTCATGCAAAAGAAGGTGTTAAGTCAATAATATTTTTCACTAAAAAAGCTCAATATTCTCGCTGAAATTAGCATCAGTATTAGACACAAAAATACATTTTTTGAATCGAAGAGTTTGTGAGAAATTATTATTTTATTTAATCCGGTGTCCTCAGAATCAATTCTCAGCTGCTTTGGTAAAATGAAGCAATGAATGATGTTTCATTCCACAGATCCGACAAGAGAATTTAGAAAAATAGACTATGTCTGAGTTTAGCGGTTAGAACAGTGCTTCTCGTACTTTCCATATTTGAGACCCAATTTTCAGTCATAATTTTCATCGCACCCCCCTCATACAAATAACAATGTATTGAATGCAATAATTACCTGTTTCGGAGTTAAAGCTACAATGCGACTTTAATATTATAAACTGCACATATTATCAATATATGTATTATATTTTGTATATGACAAGCCCGTGGAAGTCACTAGAAATTACGAAACTTGCTTTTAATTTAGTATTGATAAATCAATTTTTAAATACTTGCCGCACTTACACATTTATAAGTATGATATATCAGTGTGAATATGTATTTTTTTTATCATGTCCGAATGTATTTTGCTTTACTTCCTTTCGGTAAATTAATAATTATTTTAAATCTTTTATTTTGGACTTTTCGATATGCTCGCGCCCTCCACAGTCTGAGAGAAACGCTGGGTCAAAACATAATTTTTTTTTCCCACTTGCGCGAGTCTTTTTTTCAATTCCTACTATTAGCTCACACTCTCTAAATATTTATTTACTTACTAGCTGTACCCTACCACGCGTTGCTGTGGCTCAGTGTGGTTAAAAAGAAAGAAAAGAGAAAGCACATATTTTTAGTATGTTTAAACATTTCCATTTGAGGTATGATTTTAATAATAAAAAATTATAAATGTTGTTGTTGTTTCTAATGCCGCTTGTCTGACAGTGTCAGATCGAGGTTTACGAAATTCATCATGGTGTAGGACTAAAATGTGTGCCTGTTGTTAGCTGTAGCTTTGAGCATCATACTGGTGACAATACAATTTGGCTTGGTTCCACCCCAATTTTGTGGGAGAACATCCGTAGGTGGTCAGGGGCCTCCCACCTCTCTTCTCCTTCCACCAGCCTCATGAGAGGACTTGCCGCTCGATGGCTATTCAGAGTACCCCCTCCCCCATGCCGCAAAGGCATTACACATTTTCAAACATCCATGCTTTCTCCAGGATTTGAACCCAGGCCCTACGACACAGCAGTCAGTGTCACTAACTACTATAACAGATGAGCAGCACAATATATGTACACAAAACTTCCCTCAACTGATTTCCTTTGTAACTTGTTAACCAAATACTTGAAGTTATTATGGTTTATTTTCATCCTTATGTTATGAACCTAAAATTATTTACATTGTCTTCATAGTGGGGACCTCAAACGAGGATAATTTTTAAATGGCTCTACTCTAGATTCCTCAAAGGCAAAGGGTTAGTTTGGAAACATGATTTGTATTTCTCAATGTTATATAGGAAATGTTTTGATTCTGCAATAAATCTAGCAAGCAAAGTTTTTAATGGCTCTGGTGGTTTTCCAGGTTGAGGCAGTTTAATTTTTCCAGTGGCAATAATGACACACTTCAGTAATTGCTCTGATGAGAAAATGCTGGCACAACAAATAATCTGCTGCTGGGTTGCACTGGAATGCAATGTGACTGTTATTGTGTGATTATTCGCCACCAAGTCATGTTTGACGATGAAATGCTGTTTCTCGTTGATATCTTTCAGCCATTCATAACCTATTGTATTCCTTTTGTCAAGAACAGAACAGTTCTGATGTTGTAAAAAGCAAATGCTGTGCTCGCAAATATGCATCCTCAAGTCTGGCTGCATATTGCTCTGCTGCGTCCTACAAAGTGATAATCGCAGAAATTGAAGAAATTCAAAAGTTGGGCGTAAACCAAATAATGGCAAAAACGATTATAGGGGTAACTACGAGAATGGCCATCAGGGAAAACAGTGGTTTGATAGTAAGAATAGATTTCAGAACGATGACCGCAGATTCAACGATAGGGATACCAATTTAGAAAGGGAGATCGAAATGATGATTTTAATAGAGGGGACCGCAGAAATAGGGGTTCGAGTCAGAATTTCAGTCGAGGCGATAGGATGCAAAAGAGACGATTGAATGTTTTGAAAGTTAAGGATGTTCAAAGTAATCAAAAGAACTCGGCAGTGGATATACCGATTAAACTTTCTGCGATATGTATGTCTCCAGTGGAACTTCCATACGTTCCTATTTTATTAAATGAAACATTTACGAAAGCGTTATGGGACACTGGAACGGATAAATCATTTATATCTGAGGGAATATATAAAAAAAATATTTTTCATAAGCAACACGGCACAGGGAGCGAAATGTCAAAATATAGGAATTGTAGAATTGAATATTCGAATTAGGGATGTGACGTCTCACGCGTCCTTTCTCTAACATAGCCTCTGTGTTCTTTGACGGCCACGATTAATGGCAAAACTTTTCCAACCCAATACCAAGAAGAGAAACAAGGCGAAAATGCAAATAAGATATACTTTAAAAGGATAGAGGGTTTCGTGAGATAAGATGGCAATCTTAGAGATAACTTAGTGCGGAACAGTTCGGAACAAGGGTTAGACGACCTACTCACAAGGAAGAAGGATACGCTCATCGTCGCTAATAATAATAATTATAAGAAGGAGTAATAGTACCTGAATATACCTATCTACAAGTAGCCGAATAGGTGAGTCTTCAACCAAGGTAGGAGGGTTACTCTATAAAAGGTAATATTTTGTATAGGAAGTTAGATTAGGCAGATAATTAAATATAATTAAGATAAGTGATCTAGTGCGATCTGACTTAAATATTCAGATTAATTTGTGGCTTATTCTCACTTAAAGAAAGTTGTTATTTAGAATTAAGTAATTAAAGTTATTCTTAATAAAAGTTGTGTTAAGAATTACAAAATGTCTCATCTTTTAGATAATCCCACACCTCTAGCTTACGCGGATCCAACAAGACATAGCTATCGCAGGATGGCTATGTCACAAGACTTATCATAAAATAAGGGACGTCTGTTATTTCCAGTATATGAGAAAATTTATTGATCAATATGTCTCTACATGCCATATGTGCCAAGTTAATAATTATAAAAACGCGTTACCAGCTGGTCGATTAAATCCGATTGTATCAAATTATCCAAATGAGATAGTTACGTTAGATTTGTGAGGTCCGTACCCTACATCGAGAGTGAGACGTAATCGATATGTATTAGTAATTACCGATCATTTCAGCAAATCGGCTGAAATTATACCTCTTAAAAAGGCCTCTGCTCGTGTAATAGCGGATACTTTTTTTGATAATTTTATATCTCGTTTTGGAGCTTCAATAAAATTAATAAGTGATAACGGTCCCCAATTTATATACGAAATTTTTGAACATTTAAGTGAAAGATTAAGCATAAGGCATGTGAAGACTATTGTATATAGGCCTCAGGCAAATAGAACTGAACTCGTGAATCGCGATCTTGTGCAAATTATGTAAATGATCAACATGATACTTGGGACCAATTCTTTCGTGAGTTTGCTTATGCTATTCGTACAGCAGTGAATGAAACGACGGGAAAAAACCCTGCGGAATTATTTTTGGGTCGAAAGTTGATTACCCCATTTCAAAAATTAATCATAGTATCGGACGAAACTGAGTTTGCAGTAGGAGATATTGAAAAATTATTTATAAGGCTAGACGAAACACAAAAGCTAAACATGAAAAATGGGAGAAGTATTATAATAGACGCAGGCGTGATGTACAAATTAAGAAGGAATATTAAAAATTAAACTTAAGATGAATAATGAAAATTAAAGTTGAAGTTGAATATTGAAAATTAATAGCTAAAATGAGGATTCAAGGTTAAAATTTAAATAAATTTGGAAAGTGAAGAGAATAAGAAATAAAAAATTTAGGCACGTAATTTCTTAAGGGCCATTAAGACCCTCGAATAAATCCCGTTTTGATTCTTGGAGGGGATTGTGACGGGCTCACGCGTCTTTTCTTTAACATAACCTCTGGGTTCTTTGATGGCCAAGATTAATGTCAATTTGGGGAAAGTTATGTTTGAAGAGATACAAACGTGAATTGACAGCCTATCGTAAAGTTACCTGGAAACCCAGCCAATACTACAAGGTGCATACCATTGCACGCACGCCCAGACGTTTCCGTATAGAGATCGAATCTTAGTTTGGATTAAGGTAGGACTGATTATTTTGATATTATGACTTGTATTATTATTAGAAGTAAGAGTAGGCAGATTGAATAATTATTTAGAGAAAGTGGTCTAAGTTACTCGATTCGGTTTAACTATCTTTTTGTGTGTTTGTTCAATCTAGATTCTGGCTAGTTAAATTTATCTAAATTGTTAGACATTTAAGTTTTATTCTTAATAAAGGCATATTAAGAATTTAAAATGTCTGTTGCTTTAGAAAACCCCACACCTCTAGCTCACGCTGACAATCAAAGATACGGTCTCCGAAGGGGGGTTATATCACAGAAGTCTCAGGGGTGTTAAATTTCTCGAGAGAGCTGAAAATATAAACAATTCTCAAACAGGTATAATTCTTTTAAATTTAAATTAAATAATTCGAATCTCTTACACATTATTTATAAAGGAATGGGGCTTCAGAAAAGTATAAAATGTTTAAAATATAATCATAATTTTAAAAATTATAAGCATGTGAAAATTCTGTAATAAATATTAAGTAATTTTTGCGTTGCGCACGCTATTTTCTAAAATAGTAGCCTCTGAT
>BMAV01012520.1:119865-132422 GCA_019973955.1 Trichonephila inaurata madagascariensis | reverse complement strand
ATGTAATTTTTTTATTTTTTAAAAAATATAATTTATTGTTCTACTAAAATAATATTACTACAGTGTGTGTAATAAGGATACATTTAACTTTATAAATCAACTTATAGCTAGTAATTAAAGTTACTATTTTAGAAAATAGCATGCACAACGCGTAAAACTTAATAAATATTTCTTTTGAAAAGTTTCTTATTTTTATATGCTTGTAATTTTTAAAATTATGATTATATTTTAAACATTTTATAATTTTCTGAAGCCTCATTCCTTTATAAATAAAGTGTAAGAGATTCGAATAATTTAATTTAAGTTTTAAAGAATTATACCTGTTTGAAAATAGTTTATATTTTCAGCCCTCTAGAGAAATTTAACACCCCTGAGATGCCTTAAAACTTACGCTATAGATGTATTGAAAGATGCATCAAAAGATTGCTTTCAGTATTGGAGAGCGTCAACAAATGAATCGTTTCATGTGACCCCACTAGAGTATAAAAGGCAAGCAGCCAGAAATCAGAATGTAGTCATTTTTTTATGGCATAGCTAAGTGTTTTTTGTTAAGACTGTCAGGATTTGAAGTGATGTTTAATATTCTCAGATTCTGGCAGTCTTATCGGAAACGCTTTTAGCCAAAATCTTCAAGTCCGAAAATTGGGGGCATGTCGACTCGGTCCCCCTTTTTTCGGGTCAATTAATACACCAAGGTTGGAATGCATCTTTTGAAAACATAAATTAGACTTGCCTATTAATAATCTCCTGTTGTTTCAAGACTGGAGGGCTTTATACTGTCTCGTTGAGGTGGCTTGTTGTCGTCCCCTGCTTTTCAAGACTCACACCAAGATTGGAAGGAGTTGGCTTGTTAAATCCCTTGTTTTCTCACCAAGATGCATAAATTTCATTTGTCACTCAGCCCTCTGGGGTCGAAGGAAAACATTATGAGCAATACATTACATTAATCGCAAATAACTCAATTACCAACCTTGTAAATAAAAATTCTGTGGGGGGGACGTATTATACAATGTTTAGTTTCAAAAAAGGTCGTTTTCCAATTTTAATAATTTTTTGAAAGGATTATGGGGCTGAACTATATTTTTTCGACCGACTGTAACAAGAAAAGCTGTCCCTTTTACCAGTGCCAAGCCTATCATTAAGAAAAAGTTGAATGATCTCTCTTCGAGATAATACGCTGAGAGAAATTCCAATAAGATCTGGTGGAATAATCTTAAGATTATGGTGAAGGAAGAATTTCTAGTTTCTATATTCTTTATTTGTAGTGCTCGAAACACATCGTCTTAGTGTGTTTACATCTTGGTTGCTCTGCCAGGGCAGATTCTCAAACTTATTCTAAGGGGTTGCCATATTCAATTTGATACCCATGGTCGGGTTTACCACAAGATCTTCCCATGTGGCCAAGACGTAAAACATTTGCCGAGTTTCGTCTGACCACTGGACACGACTGTCTCCTGAAACATCTACATAGAATTCATGTTGCACAGGCCCCTTTCTGCACGCTCGGCGATTTTTGGGAGGACATGGATGCACACCACATTCACCACTCCTAACCTCTTTGTGCGACCTTTATTGGCCAGCTAGGGACTTATTGGGTTCATAGACTTTTCTCGCTATTTTTTTTTTCTTCTTTTTTCTTACTTTGTTTATTTTGTCTGTTTTTGTTCCAACCCCATAGTGGTGTAGTGGTCCTCTATAACCCTAAAAATTGTAGTTGATACCATTCGAATCAACGACTGGAGTAATTTGGAGAATTTTTAAAAATTGAAGGATGGTCCCGAAGAGAAATTTTCCACATGAATCAAAATATTTTAGTCAGTTTATTTGTTACAGAAAAAGAAATTTTACGTTATTATGAAGGTGAATGAATTAATTTAAGTAAAGCAAATAATAGTACGTCTTTCATCTTAATGACGTCATATCGTTTAAGCGATAACGATTCCATTTACATTTTTAAATTTTGAATGATAATTTAAATTATCCTAAATTTAAACTTGACCAATTTTTAGTCCATTAGTTATAAATTTAAGATTATTTTGTAAGTAATTAAATTTTAATTTTTAGCATTACCAAAAGGATGCTGATGGCCTTTGTACAAGGCTTAAACTTTCTGTTCCTAAGAAGGGTGAGCCTGAATTCTCTGTAGATTCACAAGAATTTGAAAAAGCTGGTTGGACAATAAAATTAGACGACTTAAAACTTGGTGAAGTCTTGGGAAAAGGAGAGTTTGGTGGTATGGATATTTTATCTGATAATCTCTCTTATGTATATTTTTATTTTTTCTTTCATTTTAGAAATTAGTGTGTATCACTCAGAACTTTATTACTACAGTGAAATATGTTTAACACGAAAACTGTTAAGACTAAATATATTGTTTAACACAAAATGATACACCAGTCCCACAAACTGCATTCATTTTCATGCATTTTTTTTTCTATTAACACAAAACGAAAATCGCTTAACACAAAAAGATTTCTCTTTCCTTAATGAAACATTTGGGAAAGTTTGTGTTAGGAGTCTATTCTACTGTATCATTGGAAGAATTCGTTGCAGTAGATGATGATAGCGTGTGTACAGTCCAATGATGGCAGACAAAGACATTTTGGAGTTTGTTCAAAGTTCAAAAAATATCATTGATGCTGATTCCGATGAAGAAAATGAAATAATGCAGCTCCTGTTCCCACATCATGAAAAGTAAGCGTAATTATTTAGACGCGCATTCCGATAGTGAAATAAATTACAAAATGGACAACATCTAACAATTTGATGCTGGAGGAAAAAAAAGTTAAAATGCTAGATTATTTTGAAAAAACTTGAAATTTTGGATTAAATTTCGTTAAGTTCTTGTAAATGGTTTTTGTTTCATTATTTTATATTAAATACATGCATGTAAATATGTATGTAAATAAAATGAACTCTAATAAACTTAGTTTTGTTGAATATATGGGTTTATTGTTGCTATATCCTTTAACTTGAAATAAAATATTTCAGTCCCTTCAGTTTTGTGTTGAGCTATTTTCACTTTATATAAAATATTTTGATTTAGTTCTTTCTAATGTTAATGTTTTAGTAGCATCCTAATAAGTTTGAAAAAGATTGCGCTGTTTATTAAATATAATTAAAGGAATAATATATATTAAAGCAAGTAATGTGCATATTGTTTTTTTTCTCTTCAGTATTATTATGATAAATGATAAGTTTTTAATGATATTCTTGGGTTTCTTTCTGTCAGGTTATTAATCATTATTAATACAGTCTTGGAAACCATATCAAAATTTTTTTACGTGTTATTTATGTGTAAAATTATTTTCCAGATGTTGTGCTTGGTTGCTTTAGAGGTCAGAAGGTTGCTGTAAAAGTTCTTAAAGATAACAGTAAAGCCGCGCAAACATTTTTAGCGGAAGCCTCAGTTATGACGTAAGTTTCAACAGTTAAGTTTATTAAAGTTTATATTTCATATGTACTGAATTTTCCTGTGTATAATCCGCAGCAGCATATTATCCGGAAAGCCTTTTTTCGTGTAAAAAAAAGAACATTGTATAATGAGCAGCAGTTTTTACGGCAAATTTTCCAAAATATGTACTGCCGGTAATGAGTGTCATACAGAATAAAAAATACACAATATAATTAAAAATAGAAGTAAGAAATTGTACAAAAAAAAACTTATTATGAAACATTTTTTTAAATATGTACGATATTTTTTTTTACGATAATCTCAATATATATAAAACAAAAAAATTCTTTGCTACTGCCATCTATGTTTTAAGTTGTTAAATAAAACATCTCACGCGGAAAAAAACTTTCTTTTTTTTTTTAATTTAGCAAGTTAACAGCAAAAAAATTAAGATCGAAACTGCTATCCCATTGTCTCTTTCTTTTAAAATGCATTTATTTATTTCTTCCTCTAATTCTGGCAAGTGAGGTATTCCACGACGATAGCTTTTTAACGTCGATCACAATTTTCGAAGTTAGTCTTGTTTTTTCTCCACAAACGAATATTCACTTCGTCAATGTTGAAAAACCTTGCAGCTTTCCGATTTCCAACTTCGGTAGCCTTCTCTATAACTTTTAACTTGAAGTTTGCAGTGTAACTTAACACTTTCGCTTCAACATGATGAAAACTTTCAAAGGACGTCATAGCTCTAGTCAAGAGAAAATTGGAAATAGCGCCAGTGACTAGTAACTGTTTTTTTCCTTCCGTGGAATTGAATTCGTTTTTGAATGTAATTGGATAAAAAAAAACTAGTTATGGCTGAAATGCGTCATCCAAGTCATGAAAGTGCCATCTATTATTCATTTTATAAAACATAAACAGCATTTCTTTCAAAACTTTCTTGTTAGCTTTTCTGATGGAGAATGTTTTTTCTCAGATAATCCGCGGGGAGCGTATAATACGCACAATGAAATTTGAAACTTTTTTAACACATAATTCGTGTATTATATACAGGAAAATACGGTAATAAGGTGTAAGAAAAAATGGATAAAATAAAATTATCTAGTTCCTACTAATTTTTTTGTTAGTTTTCAAGCAACACTTTTTACTATCAAATTTTTACTATTCTATTTATAAAGGTATTTTTGCATCGCATTGAAAAAAATGTATAATTTTAAGTATATTAAAGTAATGTTTATATTTTTGATTTAATACACGATTGATATATTTATGTAATTTTATCATAGATCATATAAATTATATTATAAATTAGAAAGTGTAGTAAATATATTTTATTTTCTTTGCCTTAACTAAAATTTGAAATGAACATGTGATAATTGATTTTTAAAAATGTATATTTAAAGAATTTTATTCTATTATGCATTCTCTCTTATAAAAATATCAAATGGTATCAAAATAACATTATTACAACATGTAATTTCTCAGGATTTGAATTTGTTCATTCTGTTGTCTCTTAAATTCCTATATTTCATAGATCTTGGAAAGAAATTGCAAAGTGAGGTTCTTATCTGTTTTCAAATAGGTGATCTAAAATACTCATTAATCATGTTTTTTTTAAATGTTTGTGTGTAAAATTTTTCATTCTTTTATGTGTATTTAATATAGAATGTTTATCTCTGTATACTTAATGTTTTACGCTCTAAATGATTGTTTGTATCACCAAAATCTATTATCTCAAAGTAGTTTAGAGATTTTTATAAAGAATATTTTTTGAAATTTAAATTTCCGTTTAAAACAGTTAATTGTGCAGTAAAATTCAAATACTTTTTTAACCCTTTCGGAACGAAGAATGCAAACGTGTGTGTACTGCCAGGGCCGGAGGTTTCCAGTGCGAGTGTCACTCGCAGGCCAGAGGGTTTTGTGTAGTTAAGCCTAAATCCATAAAAATACCGAAATATAAACTCGTTGTTCAATATTTTTTTGTATATTATACGAACGGCCATATGCTTTTTATATTTCGTATTAATATACTTTATTTACTTCAGCCACTTTAAGAACAAGTTTTTAAACATTTTATTGTCAGCATTTGTAAAAGTCGACCTTGTAAAAAAAGGAAGGAAAAAAAGGCAAATTTTGTCTACCAGATCTTATTATCCATTAAAAACTAGACTGCAAACCCAAATCAAATGCTTCAGCAAAAATAAATCGCTCATCTTCACCATAAACAAAAACCACTTGTTCATTTCAAAAGCAGTCGTAAAGCACTCAATTCGAAAACATTTCCTTCCCCTTATGTAACAAAAACCTCATGTACGTGAGTAATATTTCTCTCATTTCGACTAGAAGGTCAAATCGTGTATCTCAAATCTTATGGGCATAGAATGCCATCTATTGCCAAAAAACTGAACTTACAAAACGTTCCAAATGCCTGGTGCAAATGTGAGTCGTTCTGCTTACGGAGAAGAAACACGCTGTCCCATTTTTGAATCATTCGGCATCTGGCGGTGTTTTGCGCTGGCTCACATTTGGGACATTCGTCCTGAAGGGGTTAAAGTAGATTTTGTCTCATATAAAAAAAATATTTTCGAGATACTTGTAGTGTAAAATTATGTGTATGTGTGTATATAACTTAGTGGTGCAACAGCCCATGAGGGCCAAGGCCTACTGTGTCTAACATGTATGTATATGTATGTTTTTATTTTATGTAAACAGTAGTAATTATATATTATAAAGACTTGATTATACAGCTTGTATATATTATAAAGACTTGTTTTTCTTTCCTGCAAGGCTATTGTTACTAAATGACTGAGGTAGCCTAGTGGTCAAGGCATCGAACTCGTGGCTGTGTGTGTGTGACCTGTCATGAGTTCGAACCTAGTACCACTGAATACCTGCTGTGCAGAGGAATCTGATGCACATTAAATATGTTGAGGTTCAAATGTTCTCCTATTGATGTGGTGTGGAAGTTAAGAGAAGTGGGTGCCAGATCAGGTGTCGTCCTCATCTCTTAACCATGGTTCAGAATTACTAGGTCTGTTGCCAAAATCCCTTGTATAGCTAATGTGTAGTGTAACATTAGTATTATCTCACTGAGTTAACTATGTGTATAAGATTCAAAACTTAAAATATTTTTGAAGGTTGAATAAATGAAATAAAAGATGCTAGAATTTGTATTTAATATTTATCAGTATAAATTTTTTAAACGCCCCCCCCCCCATAAAAATACTTAAAATTTTTCCCGCTATCAGTATAGCACCGTACTTGTATCTAGTTATAATTTAATTTTTTTAGATGTTATGTAAAGTTAATAAGCTTGTACAAGAAATTAGTATTTTTGTTTTATATTTTTATTTAAAAAACTGATAAAGAAACGATAATCAACTTCTGTTAAAATCAGGATATTTTTATGTTAGAATGACACTGATGTTCATCTACTTTGAATAGAATATTCAGTTATTCTAGCATTTATATAGTGGATTTACACATTAAATGTGAGTGTGAGATATAGTTTTGATATTTCATGATTTGTTTCAAAAGCAGATGTGAAGATTTTTTTATTCAAAAGTGTATAATTTTTCATAAGATGGCAGTATTATTTTAAAATATATTATGTGTAATTATACAATACTACATTTATTTGCTAATACCTTTTTTTAATGAAAGATTTAGAAGAATTCATGAATTTGGATTAAATTTGATGAGGAGTTTGCAATTAGTATTATTAGTTTTTTTTAAAGTCAAATTGATACCAAAACTTAGTAGCAGTGCATAGTTTATATATATAAATTTGCTCCTTATTTTCATTTTTTTTCTACAAGAAATTGGTTTTGCACTTACAAAGTGAAAATATATTTTATAGTTCATTGTCCCACAGAAATCTTGTTCAGCTGCTAGGAGTGGTATTTGACTGGACTTCCATTTATATTGTAACTGAATATATGTCAAAAGGATCCCTTGTAGATTATTTACGATCCAGGGGACGATTGCATGTGACAAAGAAAGATCAGATAAATTTTGCTACATAAGTTATTATAAAATTAATTTAAATAACATTTCTTAGTAACATCTCATGCATAAAAAAAATTATTCTTATTTTTTTTAAAAAAATATTTTCTTAGAGATACTTGTGCTGGCATGGAGTATTTAGAATCACGCCAATTAGTTCATAGAGATTTGGCAGCTCGAAATGTTTTAATATCAGATGAAAATATAGCAAAGGTGAAGTATTTTCTTTCTTGTGTCCTGTTTATAATATTTTCATAGTTATACATATTACTCTATATTCCAATTGATATTATTTGTTTAGATCTGAATTTTCCAAATGATTTTAAGTTTAAAATTAATGTCTTTATTTTTAAGTTTATGATTTTGGTTTAGCTAGAGAGAAATCTTTTAATTTGGAGGGTGGAAAATTTCCTATTAAATGGACTGCACCAGAAGCATTAAGGCACAGTGTAAGTGTAATCAATTTTCTTAAAAGTATTAATTTTTAATTAGTGTCTCTGACTTGACTTTAAAATTTCCCGATAAAATTATTAAAGTTTTCCTATATATAAAGTTATATAATCTATTATATATATATATATATATACATAAAGTTTTCTTGCATGTTTTCCAGTTTATTCTACATTAGATATTTTTAAAGTTTTACCTACTTTATGCTTGATGCTTTGGTAATATTTTTATTTAATTAATAATATTTATCTTGCTCATCTCTTATTTAATAAAAATAACACATTTGATTTTGTGAAAAAATTAACTGTTTTACCCTTGTAATTTAGAGAGTGATATGTATATATATATATAAAAGAAACATAGTATTCATTAGTTGTTAATGTTGAACAATAAAATATAAAATTGAAGGAGTCTATTGCTTTATATGGGTATTTTTATGCATTCTAAGTTTTAATTCTTGAAGATAAAAATATTACTGCTAAAATCTCGTAAATTTAATTTAAATTGTATGATTAAATTGAATTAACTTTTAAATAAACTTAGCAGTTAAATTTTTGAAGCATCAATAAATAATTTAATTTTTAAAATAGAAGTTTTGTTGCATTATCTTTTCTTTATTTTACTGAATTGTTTATTAGTACATTTTTGGTTTACACCAGCAAGCCTATTATCTGATTTTAAATTGCTTTTCTTTTTTCCCACTTGAGAATGAGAGATAAATTAATTGGTTTGTTTTATTGTTTATATATTAATATTATTAATAAACTCTAAATTGTTGTGGATACTTTTTTAAAAAAATTAATTCATCTTTAAAATCTAATTCTCTTATTTGAACAAACTGTAATGATTAAAACCTTGAATAACCCAAATGAAGAATATTTTAAAGAAAACATTGCCACACAGATTTAAGTTTGTTAATCTATCTTAAGAATTAGTTTGGGGATAGTATTATTAATCCAAGAATCATTGATCGTGAAACATAAAAATTACGATCATTTATGAAATTAAAATACCAGCTTATGAGTCACTTTATGAACATATTGATTTTATTAATATTCTTAAATTTCCAAGTGTGTTATTAATATGCCCTCATCTATGATATATATATTTACCTGCTAATGCCTGTTAACTAATTACTGCTATGTTTGATTACAATTTACAAAGAACTTTTTGACTAACGTATTACTCACTTTTTAAATTTCAGAAATTCTCTAACAAATCAGACATGTGGAGCTTTGGAATTTTGCTGTGGGAAATTTATTCATTTGGCAGAGTGCTTTATCTAAGAATTGTAAGTATGAAAAAGACAGCATTTTTTTTTATGTTTGGTTCTAATTCATTTTACAAAAACTTAACCCCTTAACTGTCAAGGAAAAGTTTTGAAATTCACCCTGCAGTGCCATTGCTTTCCCCACAGGCGCATGTTGTTATATCGTTTATTGGGAGAAAGGAAAAGGCATGCTTTTCCTTCTAAAAATTGTTTACTTTCACTTTAAAAAAGAAATAAAAGGATAAAATAATAAAATAAAAATAATTAATCTCTAGAGTAACAATATAATAAAAAATAAATTATAACTTATCCGTTCTGTGATATGTCCTGAAACATGGTTGAACACATAAACCAGTGTCACATTCAGTGCATTCATACAAAAAAATTAAAATGCTCCTATTGAGACATAGCCATCCTGTGATGACCATGTCGTGCCGGTTCCGCGTAAGCTAGAGGTGTGGGATTATCAAAATGATGAGACATAATAATTCTTAATACAACTTTTATTAAGAATAACTTATATTACTTAAATTCTAATTTGACAAATTTAATTAAAGTGAGAGTCAAGCCCAAATTAAATCACGTATTTAAGTCAGATCACGCAACTAGATCCTCTATCTCAATTATCATAAATAATTCTATTCTTCTAATTACTTATATCCAATATTACCTTTTTTAGTTCTGGTTCCTTGACCTAGAGAATATTATCTATAAACTTTATATATGAAGATTCTTGATCCGCAATACTGCTAATTCTTGATCCGCAAGATTTCACACTAAGCTTTGTCACGCTATCGATCAGAATGATTCCACACTAATATCTCTGAGCCTGCCGCGTTATATCTAGGCTTGCCACGCTATCCTTTTATAGTATATCTCATTTACATATTATGATCGTTTATCTTCTTGGTATTGGGTTGGAAAAGTTTTGCCATTAATCGTGGCCGTCAAAGAACATAGGAGTCATGTTAATCAGAAAGACGCGAGAGACGTCACACTATTACACATGGTAAGCAAAAATGACAGCAAATGAATAAAAGAAAAGAGCACACTGAAACGAAAAAACTGCTTAGTTATAAAATTCATTTTTCCTGGTTTTTATACCCTTTCAAATTCTTAAGAAACACTGTTAATGTCATTTTAATGTATTCCAAAGCCGTTCGACTAGTTATAAACAAAACAGGACAATGCAAACTGTTTACATTACATAGATACGATTATACATGTCTGGGGCACTAAAGGTGCCAGCTCAGTAGGACGTGTATACACGCCAACGGCATTTAAAGGGTTAATGAACCTTTCTTAAGAAAAAGTGGCTTAATATGATTACCAACTCTAATGAATTTATGAATCAGGGGGAAGAATATATTTACTCAAATGAACTCGTACTTTTGTATTTAAGATGAAGTGTAATTATCTAAATGTGTGTAAAACTGCTGCTCTATTTTAACATTAGCACATATTAGTATTATTTTAGCAATAGTTCGTATTAAGCTTTCAATTTGAAGACAGAGTAAGTACACATTTTTAGTTCTAAATCTGTCAGATAAGTTTAATAAAAATATCCACACACACAAAATTCAAATTGAATGAGTCGAATTCCAATTACAGTAATATGTGTTTGTTAGAACGTTTTTGAAGAGAAGAATTTTATTTCTTCACTTATTGTATCAGAGATAACTACTAGATTCTTGGGGGGAACAAAAATTTAGAAATGAAATATTTATTATAACTTAGCATGTAATTTGTGTGTACAGTAATTTAAAAAAAAAGGATGTTCCCCCTTCTACGGAGATAAGTAGAGAATATTGTATCTATAAATTAGTGTAAAAAGCTTAAAGTATAGAATTGAAAATGTTCATAGTTTGAAATACTCAGTTATAGTTTTAGGGTGCCCATAATTTAGAAATTTGCTGGCAGAATATAAAATTTTAGAGACAATATAAATCAGTTCTTTCTTTCTTTTTTTAAAGTAAACTAATTCTAAGGTATAAAATTATTCATATTATATGAAGTAATTATTAATCACTGCTCTATACAATTCTTTCTTGCACATAAATTTTTCATTTGTAGCCTTAAAGTGATGTTGTAAAACATGTTGAAAAAGGTTACAGAATGGAATGTGTAATGTAGATTTGCAGTACCTTCTAATTATGGTGAAGTGTACGTAGAGTTTTCTTCTTTAAAAAGAAAAAAGATTTAAAAATGATTCTGAAATTTATTTCTTGCTGATAAAAGGTGCTTCCAACAGCAACTATGATCAAGAGGTCTGCAGATATTTAAATTCATTATGTACGTGTACATTGTCAAAAGTATACAGAATATTTAACTTATGAAAGTTTTTCCTATTTCATCCATTGTGAAGAAGTTTGCATCATTGTACCGAGCCATATCATATATTTGGTCAAGATATTTTTCATGATTTTTTCTTCCATCGTTGATGAATTTGATATGCACGTCTGTGTTTTATACATGTTATATGACTGAAATTTTAAAAAGCATTCTGTGAAATGGCAAAAGTGTTTGTAGCATTAATATTTTTAAGGGGAAAAAAATTTCCTTTTAAAAAATGTAATTTTATAAATTACATATGAGAGAGATAAGGAAATTTTAGCTCATCTCTTTGCCAATTTAAAATTTTCTTAGTCAACTTTATACAAATATTTTTGGTAAGTTTTTTATGCTTGAATAATTACATGAAAATCCTTTTTTTTTTTGATAAGAATGTTTATTGCATTGTTTTCTGATATCTTTAAACTACTCGAGGAGTTTTTACGTTTTTATTAATTTTTTCCCTAGAAATGTCAACTAAAATTTACAACTAAGTCAGTTTTTTTCTTTTTGGAATCAAATTGTTTGATAGTTTTATAGAATCATTAAATCAGAAATGGGTTAATTAAATTCTGTTTATACTGAACTGAAAGCGTTTTATCTCTAAATTCTTTTGATATTGAAATAATTTATTTATTTGTAAGATATATAATTAGATAATTTAGTTAAGAAAATTAATTTGTGAATTGTATGCTTTTAGATATTATGTACACAGCATATATCTATGATGTTTTGTACTTAAGAATATATTTGTCTGGAAAGTTTTGTGAGCTGTTGGGCCTTACTTAATTGCTTTTTTTATGTATAATAGAATTCTATTTATGTAATTGTATACATAAGCATCCATTCTTTTAACCATTCATTGTTTGGTTTATCTTTTTACAGTTTATAAGAAACCATGAGAAAATATTAAGTATTTGCACATTAACGTCACCACATTAACGTCAATTTTTACCCATTTTTTCAGTAATTCTTTTTTCTCTTCTTAATTTTAGACTTTTTTTCTTAAAATGTACTAAATAAATCTAAAAACCACAAAAAGATCCCTATATCTCCATTTTTTTTTTTTTTAAAGTTGTCACTAGTAGTCGGATATCTTAAAGCAAA
>BMAV01012520.1:94487-114865 GCA_019973955.1 Trichonephila inaurata madagascariensis | reverse complement strand
TGCGACATAGCCATCCTGTGATGACTATGTCTAGTAGGATCCGCGTAAGCTAGAGGTGTGGGATTATCTAAATGATGAGACATTTTGGATTCTTAACACAACTTTTATTTAGAATAACTTATATTACTTAATTCTAATTAACAACTTTCTTAAAGTGAGAGTTAACACCCAATTAAACCTTATATTCAAGTCAGATCGCGCTACTAGATCACTTATCTTAATTATATTTAATTAACTGTTTAATCTAACTTCCTATACAAAATATTACCTTTCATAAAGTCACCTTCCTTCCTAGGTTGACGTGATTCCTATTATATTGATAATAGGTGAGAAGATTCAGGTTTTCTTAATCTTTAATATATTCAATTACTATGAGCGTATCCTTCTTCCAAAGCTGTAGGACGTCTAACCTTTATTCCAAACAATTCCGCACTAAGTTATCTCTAGGCTTGCCGTTATATCTCATCAAAGCTTCTATCCTTTTAAAGTATATCTCATTTGCATATTCGATCCGTTTCTCTTCTTGGTATTGGGTTGGAAAAGTTTTGCCATTAATCGTGGCCGTCAAAGAACTTAGGAGTTATGTTAGAAGAAGGACGCGAGAGACGTCACAAGGGGCTAGTAGTACACCTGTCATTAGCCGTAGCTTTGAGCACCAAACAGGTGACAATACGATTTTTTTTAGCTCGGTTCCACCCTAATTTAGAGGGAGAACACCCAGAGGGTCAGGAACCTCCCACCAACCTCATGAGTGGATTTTCGAGCCCCGTACCGCGAAGGCACTATGCATTCCCAAATATCCATGCCTTTTCCGGGAATCGAACCCATGCCCAATGGCACAGAATTTGAATCTGATTTGCATATGCAGTAGACCATCGTTTATCACAATCAATTGGACCGGACAACGTTCGGATACGGGATTGTTTGGATAACCGAATGCGATCCATGCAGTATATGAAATCGGACACTATACGAATGTTGAAAATCATCACATGTGCGGGAAACGTGCTTGAAGAAAAAGCAAAATGTCGCAATTTTACCTTTATTGTTGAAAATAATCACTTATTTTTCGCTGTACCATTGTACACCTTCGTTTTTTCGCTGCAAAGTCTCTGGGTCTCTTGAGCAGCAGTAGTTGAGTCGGGCAGCACTCTGATTGTTGTTTGTACCACTCCATAGCTGTCTCTAACGAATAAAATTCGTCAGCATTTGATGGACCCTTGTTACTTTCGCTGTTGTTGTTGTCCTCGTCTTCATCTGTTTCATCGTAGGGTCGGATTCTTCTTGCACGGAAGTCACAATCTCGTCATCATTTAGCATTTGAAATCTAGTCTTCTGCATCGCATGCCATCCAGGTTTCTACATCTTCATCGCATTCTTGAAATCCTAGGATGTGGCAGTGGTAGCCGAGTGGTATAGGTATCGGACCGTGGCTTGCCTTGTCACGAGTTCGAGACCAGTACCACTAAAAACCCTCCGTGTAGGGCAGCGATGCACATTAAATCTGTCGAGAGCTGAAACGTCCTCCCGTTGGTGTGATGTGGTAGTTAGGAGAGGGGAGTGCCAGCTCAGGTGTCGTCCACGTCACTTGACCATGGTTCAAAATTACGTGGTCCGTCGCCAAAAGCCCTCGTGTAGCTAAACAGTGTGACGTTAATATTCAATTAATCAATTGATAAAGGCGAAAATGCAAGCCAGGTGGCTGAAATTGTAAATGGTGTTTATGGTGCCGATGTTGTAACAGCTAATTACGTGCAATTTTGGTTTCATCGATTCCGTTCTGGCATTTTTGATGTTAAAGATGCACCTCGCACAGGCAGGCCCGTCGTCGAAAATGTCGATAAATTCCAGAAATAATCGAAGTTGACCGGCATGTTAATAGTCGTAGCATCTCCCATGAGCTATAGATAGACCATAAAACAGTTTTAAACCATTTGCGCAAATTTGGATTCAAAAAGAAGCTCGATGTTTGGGTGCCACACAAATTAACACCAAAAAAGATGATGGATTGAATTTTCATCTGTGGAGCCTTGGCCAAACGGAATGAAATCGACCCATTTCTCAAAATCTTGCATTAAAATATTTTAAAAGTATTCTTGACACACACAGATAATATTAATATACTAAATTTAGAAGACTATAAAATCACTTTCAATACTAACCATCCTAGAAGAATACTCTTTATGACAGCTACCAGCCCGCTTAGTTAATATTCTAATTTTTCTAGGGAATTTACACTAAATTTTTTATTCAAAATTTATTTTAATATTTTAATTTAATTTTAAATGTTATTCAAGCATACTCCAAGATCACTTGTAATCTCACTAACAATTTTCAGCATCCAGTAGCTAAAAGATTTCCACTTACTAGCTACTAATCCAATTTCGGGCCCTCCACCCACCCTGTTCATTGAAACTCTGTCTTCGTAGCCGTAAGAGTCAATACATCGCTGTCACAAGAGTAAAGCACCCACAAATGCTTCGCTGGTAGTAAAATTAGCGGAGCAAGCAAAAAAAGTGAAGAAATTGTCACACGTTACCCCGGCATGGGCAAGAAATGGAGAATACACAGGCGTAACAAAGTTAATACAGAACACGTAATATAAAAAAAAAATTTAAGTAAATTCCTACTTTGAATGGATGAATAGGAAGTATTTTATTAACACACACACACACACAAATGAAAATTTGAAAGATATATATGTAGGGAGAGAGGGGACTAATAGTAGGAATTGAAAAAAAAAGAGCATGATTTGTCTGCATTGTTGTAACAATGGACACTCGGTTTTGACTAGTTTGGCTGAAAAATCGGTTTTCAACGCCAACTTTTGCCATTGTTTTAACAGTTACATTGTTACAACAATGGAGACGAATCTAAGTTGGCTTCGAAAACCAGTAATTAATTTAATTTAATTTAATTTAATTAATTTATATTTGAAAAAATGTATTAACATCAAATGTCATCCACTACAAGTTTTAAAAAATCTATTTGAACTTGATTGGAAGGATAGAAAGTATTTTATTAACGATTTTTAAAACTTGAACAAGATAAATATATATACATAAATAAATATATATAGAGAGAGAGAGAGTGAGCAAATAGTAGGAATTGAAAAAAAGAAGCAAAAAAAAATAACAATTGTATGAGAACTTTAATTTTTTTGAATGGTATAAAGAACATGAAATGACATGACAAAATGTAAATGACAAAAAACTGATTGTTTAGAATTGATTCATATTATTACATTCTTCCTTTATCGCCTCAATGCTTACACCTTGCGAAATGAGAAATGATAAAGAAAGATGAAGAGAATTATGTTCTAATTATTTTATTTTACTTAGTACGAAGACCAATTCCTCTGTCAGCAGAATGCTTGAGTGATTTCCTCATAATTTCTATTGAAATTTATAGGCTTCGATTTTATTGGAATAAAGGGGTCGATTTAGCCATTTCTTTTATCATTTCAGGAGAGTTTGGGGTCGTTTATTGTTCTGACAGCTCCATCGAGCACTTTATCACTAGCCCGAAGCTTTAAAAAGGAACCTAAGACTTAACGAGTAAAATGTTAAGATCTTCACCCACAAGTTGAAGATTTTCATGGATGCTTTTTACGTCTTGATAATCTTTTCTGACCATAGAAAGCTTCCAATTTCTGGCAGCAAACACTTTCTGGTTGTAGTTCCGAGATGTGGAAGACATCAGCATATTGTCAACTACTTCATCATCATTGTAGGTAGGTTTTGAAGATGATGGAACTGCAGGGCCGATCCTAGGGTATCGGCCGCCCTCGTACAAACCCCTAATGTGCCCCCCCTAAAGAACTTTTCATATTTTGACTAATACTTAACGTTGACGTTAAAAACTTCATCTACTTTTATAAGAATAAAAAGTGAAACACATTAATAATAACTCAAATAAAATTTCAAGTACAGAACTTCATTTTTTAGCCAGTTAAGGAGTTATAATAGCGACAAAATACTTTAACAAAGTAATAAACTCTCTAACAAAAGTATAACCTTTAAAATAAAAATAAACATTTTATATAATTATAAATGCAAAACAACAGAATTTACTCAAAAAAAGCTATCTAATAAAAATAAATGCTCTAAGGCACAAATCTCGTGAAACGAAAAGTATATAAATCAATCCTTCTACTAAGACTAAGTAATAAACTATACCGTAAAATCCGGTGTATAATGCACACTTTTAACTCAAAAAATAAGATCGAAATTTACGGGTGTGCGTTATACGCCGGTTATAAAAATGAGATCTTTAAAAATACAAAAAGATGAGCATAGAAAAAGATCAGACTTTTACATATATCGAAATACTGTTTCTGTGAAAGAAATAACATTCCTTATGAACTTAAAGGGTTGTAATTCTGAAAGTACACTACTTTTACTAAAGCTTGGAATAATACTCGAATAAAGGACTTCAAAACATAAGATCATTACGCACATGCATTTCAGGTTTCTTCGTAAAAAAGGGTGTGCGTGTTATACGGCGAATATGTATAGGAGTAAGTTATACGCCTGATTTTACTGTAACTATAAAATAACTTTTTAGGCTTTCTGAGAGCAAATTTGTTAATAGTTTCGGTTAAATCAATTGAGATTATGGCCGAATCTGAAAGCCTTTCTTGTGTCATATTATTTCTCAAGTAGTTTTTAATTTACTGAAACTTATTTCACCGGAAGCTACAGAAAAACATGTAAGGTTAAAAAAATTCTCAATGCTAGAGTGAAATTGGGAAAACAGGGAATAAGATCATTTTTCATTATAATTTCTAATATCGCAGTTGGCTGTTTTTTAACAGGAAAAATATCTTCGAATGAAGTTATTTCATTGAAGAGCTGTATACCGTCTATATCTTATTTTGGAATTTCTTTTTTATTTTCTCTTATTGTTCCAGCAATAAGTCTTTTTTTCTTTTCAAAAGTTCATTTGAAAGTGGATAAGATGTGTACCAGTTGTCTCCTTTAAAGTCATGTTCTTCCCAAATGTTTATGTGTCTATACATATAAAACATTTATTTCCAACTGTGTCTCCCTCTTCTAAATCTGGATCGATTTCAGTGAAGGAATCATACTTGCTGTTATACTCTTCATCATTTGATTCTTCCTCATCATAATCACAAACAGAATTTCTTCATTCCGAAAATACTGTTGTACTATATCTCTCTCTGTTAAATACTGTATCTATTAAATTACTTAATATCACATTTCTTCATCATAACTACAATAATACGTCATAGCATAAGGAAGATTTAAAATGTGCTCATGCATTCAGAACTGTAACAGCGATTCACGCGTAGGGTATGACATACCCGAAGAGGCGGTATCCAAAAATATATATTTAGAATTCGTCTACAAGCTAAGACCCCTCAAAGGATATGACCTTAAAGCCAGCTACACGATAAACTATCATTTTTCCAATAAAGGTTTAGAAGGAGCGTTGAAAAAAGGTATACGGTGGGTATGACATACCTTGCGCTGGAAGTGTCGGGTTAAAACTGAGAAAGATCTCTGACCAGATGCATTCTATATCGGTATAGTTAAAAATATTTTTAAAAGTATCTTTACATTAGGCAAAGTCAAGCTCATTTCTTTTGCAACTTCGATGCTTGCACAAAGCCTCGTGTCTGCCCGAGGGACGATTTCCAATTCTGAGTCATATAATTTATTTCTTTGTAGCAATGTGGAAAGAATTTCTGTGAATGCTTGAAAATAAAGTTATAAATTTTGAATTAAAAAATAACTAAATTCTTTTTTTAATCGAATCTAAATTTTCAAGCTTTTTAAAGTTTTCTGTTTATTATTGCAAACTGTGAATTTTTTCCATGAAATATTTCAAAAATTAAAATAATAATCTTAAGCTTTTAAATTTTTTCCAAACTCTCAAAAAATTACATTTCATCTTTTTTTCAAATTTTCTGGCTGAATTATGAAATTTTTGATTTATAATAATACAAACATATTTTGTTTAATTCTTTTATTCTTTATAGAAATCATAGTTCCATTTCTAGAACAAAATGTAGCTTTGCTTCCAGATTACTTATAACAAAATTATTAAAATATCTCCACCAAAAGTAAACATTCAAAAATTCTAAGGTTTTTTTTAAAAAAATTAGAAACACAATCACAATACCCTGAATTTGTAAAGTTTCCTTTTAAAGTTTCTAAATATAAGTTAATAAAACATTAATATTATTATTATATTTGTTTGTTTGTTTTTTTCAAATATCTTAATATTTGAAACTAAACAATAAAACATTTCTAGAATAATTTGAAATTTCTAAGATAACTCAAAACTTTTTGACAAAAGCCACAACATCACAAAAGAAATCTAAATTATTTTAACCAAATTTGTATCTTAATAACATTAAAAATACTCAAGATTATACAACATTACTACTTATTGAATAATTTTTCACATTTATGTTTTTTGTTTGAAATCACTTTTATCTACTTTATATGTATAAATTGTGTTTATTATATTTTTATTTCTGTAATGCATTTTGCTATCACTTTAATTAAACAGTTTTATACTACCAGGAGCAACTAAAAAAATATTGCCTATATTTTTCAACATTTATTATTGTTCTGTAAAAATAAACGTTTCATTAAAAGCTTTTTATAAGATCTTTCTACCATAGTTCTGACATTCTTATTGTTGCCTTTTTTAAAGATTTTAAATATTGCTATAGATCGTTATAGAGAGAGAGAGAATTTTGATTAACTCTAATAGAGGCATACAGAATGCTATACAACATTTTAAAGAAATTATACGATTTTTATGTATTATTATAATTAATTATACACATAATTAATAATTAGGTCGCGCATTAAATATTCTTTCAAATTCTCTGGGCAAAAGATCTTAATCAAGAAGGTATCGTGCAAATCACTCTTAAAATAGCAATGAATGCAAAAAGAAAAAAGAATTTGTGCTTTTCAAATTCAATCTTGCAAAATAATGGTTCTCTTAGCAGTCTTAGAGTATATTAGAAAAATTATATATATATATGTTTATTTCACATGCTACCTCAATAAAAAAAAGATGAAAAATGTGTGTGTATCTTTAAGTAAACTTAACATACTTTATTTCTTTGAAATTTCTTTTCACAGTTTGAAGCAATTTAAATTAAAAATTTAGAAATTATAGATTATTTCTTTTCTTACTAAACAAAATTATCGTAATACGTTATGATTACAAACAAAATCATCAAAATAAATATAACTATGTTTTATTTCAATTTCGTGCTATTGTTAGGATCCTTTTAAGTATGGTAAATAATTAATGAATGTACTTTTAAAGGCTCATTAGGGTTTTGTATTTTAAATGAGCTACTACCGTTTTTCATAAGTGACTAAAGGATTTATTTTTATACGAGAGGCAAATAATATTCTTTCATTTGAATAACAATGCCGATTGAAAATGTTTTAAGAAGATTACGGTACATTCAAGCTACGAAAACATACACTTAAATATGTTAATCAACATGAAAGTATTATAAGAAACTGATGACATTTATATTTATATAAATAAATTAATAAAACAATTAAGGCATAAATGCAACAAAATATTTTTTTTCACTTTATCTTACGCAATGATTAAAATACCTGAGCATTAAATTTTAAAAATCGAAAAGATAATTTTGAAAGTGAAAATATAGTTACTTTTTTTGTTGTTTAACCGTTTTTGTTGTTCAGATTTTTGTCTTGTCTAAGAGAAATTAGTTCGGAAGTCAAATTGACACAAAATTTCCTAAGTTTTATTCGAAAATGGGTCTTTTTTTCTGAGGGTCATTCTGCCCCATTCTTTTCATTCGTCCTTAAGCATGTCATAAATCTTGATCGTGTTTTTTATCACTTTTGTCCGATGTGTCGAAATTCTTCCTTAAAGCCCCCTCCCCCTTCCCCCATGGGACCAGCGTTAAGAACTCATGAATACTCCTTAAAAAAATAATTAACTAGACTTGGAGGGGGACAGAAGACATCTGGCGCTTATGGACAAGATCTTTCTCGGAGCGGGAAGTAGATCCCTTGCGGACTGAATGCAAATTCGGTCTTTTGTTTGTTACAGAAATAAAAGAGAGCTGGGATAAATAAAATCTAATATTCTCTTTCACTGGACCACTTTTGAAAAAAATTCCAACTGCCAAGCCTTCGTGTAGCTTCTTAGTGCGACGTTTATTACAGTCAATCAATCAACAGTCAAAGGGGCTATTTTCATTTACAAGCAGATAACATTCTGAATTTTTATTTTTCCCATCCCAAGTGTTACCTGTATTTCACTTCAAACGATCTTTTTGTCGAACCGCTTTGAATGAGAAGTTTTTCCTGCTTTCTGACCACATACCACTCCTTGTTTTCTCATTATTTTGAGTAACTTAACCAGCTTTTAAACTTTCTTATAGTGAGTCCTGAGATTCAGAATTCACACGGAAAATTTATATCGTTTGAAGCCAGTGACATACTATTTTATAAACGTAGAAAGGAACTCTTAATATGACCATTAATAGCATTTTACGACTTTTTGCTTACACACGTCCGGAGCCCCTGTAGCTAGGGGGGAGGCTATATCATTGATACTAGCCCCCTGATAAGGAAGGCTACATCCCTGATGAGAAGGAATGTTTCTCAGAATTTGAAATCCATTCTTATTTTTCTCGAACTATGTTATGCTATCGGGAAATCGGGACTTATTTTGATTTTTCAATAACTATTTAAAATTCAGCATATTTATTCAACTTATTATAAATTTTACTTTGAGAAATTCACAAAAATTTTTGCTTGATCGAAAGAATTATAAGCGGCCTGCGGCCGCCCCCTTGTTTCGTCCCCCCGCGTGCGGTGCACTCGCTGCACACCTGCTAGGATCGGCCCTGTGGAACTAGATACATAATAACCAAGCTCGTATTCGTAGTAGAATCCTTTGACTAATGTCACGAATCACCGATTTTATCGGACCAATCTTCAATTGTTTGTCAGGATGTCATCAACCAACGGTATCAAAAAGGCTAGTCAAAAAGTTAATTTTTTGGTGTCAATACTATATAATGGATAGTTTTTACGTTCTCAGTTCGTTTTTATGTCTATTACATATTTTTTCTTTATAAAAATTATTTATTAAATATCTTAAGAGTTTCAATATAAACTTCTCTGTCCTGGCGTCTTACTATGGAGTAGACCCTAAGCAAAATTTTTCTCAACAATTATTCCTAAGTAAAATGTTTCTAAATTTGTCAAATTGAGCTCAAAATGTTTATTATAAATTACATATACTCAGATACTTATTTATTCAAGGAATATCTCTAATGTATAAGCAAATTTTTTGTGTGAAAATCAGTGCTTTATTATGCAAAATGGTAACAAATTGATTAGTCAAAATATTTTCATCCCTGTCCTCATTCTTCTAGCATCATCATACTCCTCGGTAAAAGATCAATTAGTCTTAGAAGTAATACAAAAATCGACCCCCTTTTGCATTTCACATGAGCAGAAGGAGCCGTATAAAAGGTGATAAGTCTTAAGGAGATATGTCTGAAAAACACGATTGGTGGGAAAAGATATCCCATTTGAGTATTTAGTTTTTGACTGGAACCGCAACATGTGGTAGAGAATTTTCATCCTGGTAAATCCTTTTGTCATGTCTCTGTTCACATTCCGAACATTCCTGTTCTAACTCACCAATTATAATTATTGGCGATCCCCCTTGATGGTTTCATTAGGTTTTAGCAGTTCATAATACGCTACATCTAGGTGATACAACTATGAACTTTGATCCATGAGTATCTGGTTCAGCATTGTTACTGGTACATGATCGTATTAACCCCAAAAAATTTTTTACGGTTTCGGATTGTCGTAATGAATACATTTTTCATTGCCAGCTACATTTTGGCGCAAAAAATTCTTTCTTTTTCTTAACTTTGAAGCAGCTGTTTGAAAGTGAAATATCTCATTTTCATGTATCTTGAAATGAATTTGTACGACACCCCATTACTTTATTTGCATGGGGTAGCTCTCATGTCTTTAAGTATAATAAAATTTCTTGTTGAGTCACTCTCAAAGTTTCTGAAAATTCTTACGTTTGACAGCGAGTCTATGTTCAATAATGCCCCTCCAAGTCTGCATCTTCAACCGTTTCGAGCCTTCCTTCTCGTTCCGTATCCTCCGTCTCATACACTGAGTGACCAAATAATTGTGAAAACTTCTATACGGGTTTATGAAAACTTCTATACGGCTTAAATATCTAACAAAAACTTTAAAATATATTTCTATTACGGTAAAAAAAATAAAATTCTTATTTGGCAACACTGTATCTGTCAGTTTGAGACAAAATGTTTGAAAAAACATCTTGTCAAATTAAGGGTTAATAAATAATGTAGGAATAGGGAAACATCAATTGCACTCTATTTCTTGTAAACAATTAGGGAAAAAACGTGATTTAGCAGTGTTTAAATACTGAATGATTGAAGGTGCTCGAAGTATCGGAACCAGTATCAGCAAAACGGCTGCACTTCTGCAGTGTTCAATAGCAAAAGTTATTAATGCTTTCAGAGTGGATTCCCAAGCAGAGAACTGGATCTCAACGTCAGGCTTGTGGTCATCCCAGGCTACTAAAAGTTCGCTGGGACAGGAGAATTGTGAAAGTTGTCCAGTCCAACCGAAGAGCAACCGTACTTCAAATTGTGGGGAATCAAGACGTAACTACAAACACACATCTGAACGAACTATATGCCACAAATTACACCTTATACACAATAGTACCCGAATACCTGTACAAAAGTCTCTACTGTTTGCTTTGAATAAGAACAGACGTCTCTAGTTTGCAAAGGAGTGCAAGGAATGAGCTGGAGATTACTGGAAGATGGGCTTATGGTGGTTTTTAATTACATCATGCAGATGACAGCTTGCGGATATGTAGACAATAGAACAAAAGCATGAACACCACTTACATTGTCACAACTCTTCAAGCTGATGAAGGCAGTATTATGTTTTAGATGATGTATCCTTGGCGTTGCATGGTTTCTTTGATTCGTGTGGAAGAACGTCCATATGTACAAGGGTACTTAAGTGTTATCGCAGATCAAGTACATCCTATTAGGCTAATGGCCCACCCTGCCGGAAATGATACTATTAGCAGGACAGTGTTTCTGTCATACAGTTGGCATTGTCTGCAGATGGTTCGAAGAGTATGTCAGAGACCTAACCTTACTTAGCTGTCCTGTAAATCACCAGGTCTCAATACAATTTAGAATCTGTCGGATGAGGTCTAATGAAGCAGCTGGATCCACTATTATCCAATCTGATGGCAATGGAAAGTGCAATTCATTGGTTTCCATAAGCCTCATACAACAATTGACGACTTTAGGCTTTTTTTTTCTTTCGAATGGAAGCAGTAAAAAAAAACTCGCTTTCTACAAATTGAGTTGCGTTAGCTTAAAAATCGACTTGTTTGAAATCCAAGAAAACTTTGCTGCTTAAATTTCGACAAAATAAGATGCTGAAGTCTAAAATCTAATGATGTCGCTTTAATATGAAAAAAAAAGAAAAAGGTATGATTAAATTATGATTCAATACTATTCATATAAGGCGCCCTCTTATGAATCCTGTAAAACTTACTTGGGTCCCCAAAATATTTTAATTTCCTCTACTATCATGCCTAAATAATATTTTATGAAAAAAGTTTAAGGATATTAATCACATGCGAAGAATTTAGTTATGGTTTCTAGATAATTAATTTTTAGAAAGCAGTCTTTTTTACCTTTTTTCTATAATACTTCTACAATCTTTGGTATATTTGAAAACACTTATTATAAAAAAAAGAAGAAACCTAAGGCTCAGATTGCACTTAGAAAAAAAAAAACTAATGATGATAAACAAAAATAATAAAACATAAATTGCCAAAATGTGATACGATTTGAGGATGTAGAGAAAAGTTATAAAAAAGCTTAGAGCAGTGATATTAAATCTATTGGTCGAGACGCCAAATGGTGTCACAGGGAAAAAATTGTAGATAAATTTAATTAATTTGTTTTTATTTATTAAATTTAATTTAAATAAATATAACATTAGCAAACTTTTTTGAGAAAAAGTAATGGTTTTTAAGTCTGAAATGCACTGTCAAAAAATTTGTAAACCACTAACTTAAAGAACTATACATACTAAACATAAAATGATAAACATTCAAAGGAATAAAAGAATTTTAATTGGAATCTTAACTGACTGAAATTGTTAACATAACTAATGAAATATTGTTGTAAGTATAGTTTTATACGATAAAAAAAGCATTATTTTCCCCCTTAAAGAACAATATTAGAAAGTATGTATACATTGACAAATGCTGAAATTGACAAATGCTGTAGTATACTGGTGATATAAGTAATAAATTCATGATAGTCCGTACATTTACAATGATGTTTATTTTGTGAGAGAGAACTATTCAAAAAATTAAAGATTATTGTGTGCCAATCTTTTTGTTATATTTAAATGAATTTTCAATAACATTCTTAACAGGAAAAAAAGACAGATGCTTATTGAGCACACTATAGTAAAAAATTAACTTTATTAAATTATTTATTTATTAAAAAGAAAGTGCAGTATCTTCAGTTTCAGAAGTAATTACACTGCTGTGGCCACCGTAAATGCAACACCAAGAAAGACAAGACGTAGCACAACAAAATTTATTTTGTAGATAACATGTTGACCAAGTATCAAATGATAAAATTTATAGACTTCTGTGAAGTGTGGTTCTTGCCAGAATCGGTAGCCAGAGTAGCCGCCATTGTTGGAGATCATCACCGCCACATGCCTCGGCATTGATTCAAAGAGACTTTGGATGTGTTCTTGGGGTACAGCAGACCAAGCAGTTTCCACACGTTGCCAAAGTTGATCTGGTGTGGCAGCTGGGGGTGTAATCTGGGTCAATCGTTGAGCAACCATGGGCCACATGTTTTCTATCGGCGAAAGATCCGGAGAGTGAACCGGACTGGGAAGTAATTCAATCTGGTGATTGACGAAGAATATTTGGACAATGCGTGCCACTTGTGGTTGTGCATTATCCTGTTGAAATATGGCTGTGGCCAAGCCCTGAAGGTAAGGAAGGAGAACTGGCTCCAACACTTCGGAGATGTAGCGCTGGCTGTTTAAAATACCGACAATGCGTACTAGAGGAGTGCGAGAGTGATATCCAATACCGCCCCATACCATAATACCCGGTGCAGGACCAGTGTGGCAGTGCATAACGCAGCTGTTCAGCATCCTCTCTCCACGGTGTCTCCAGACTCGAATCCGACCATCGTGGTGTTGCAGACAGATGCGTGACTCGTCAGTAAAGACAACTTCATTCCATTCTGCCACCCACATCCTTCTTTCATCGCACCATTGGTGGCGGAGACTCTGTGGTTCTGCGTCAAGGGTAAACCAAGCAATGGACGTGTTGCGGACAGACTACTCTGCTGTAAATGGCATCGAATGGTACGCGCAGACACTGAATGATGCGTTACAGACTCATTGTACTATGCTATGGTTCGTGATGTGACTGAGTGATATGTCACTGCCATGCACACAATTTGCCTATCCTCACGTGAAGTGGTGCACTGAGGTGGATGCAATCGACCACGTCGGTCCGTCGTACCCTCCTGTATCCAACGGTTACATATCCGCACTACAGTTGTTTGGTTTCGTTCAACACGACTACCAATTTCCCTGAAAGATAATCCACAATCTCGCTAGGCCACTATACTTCCTCTGTCGAACTCGGATACTTGATCAAAAGCTGATCGCTGTTTTCTACGAGACATAACTGATCGTTTTTTTAAAAAAACCAGAAGAAAAACACAATTTCCGAACTTGAAATCGTCGAAATCTCCAAGTCTTAAATAGCGCTTTCAATTGGCGCCACAGGCGCGCGTGATGTGTGTCTGCGCTGAAATTCTAATCATTTGCATATCTCCTCTCCGCTAATGCATGTTGTAAATTTCATATTATTTGCATGCTTTCTTCAGGGTGTTGCATTTACGGTGGCCAGCAATGTACTTTATTGACGTTTGCATTGAATTCATGGAATAAGAAATTAGGAGTATATTTTATTTTATTATATAAATAAATAAATATATATATATATAAATAATACTTCTGGCGAGCAGTAAGGACAACTGTAAGACGTGGCGAATAAATGGTATCACTGTAACGAAATAACAGGGCGTGGCCAATTGGGGTTGATTACTGTAAGGTTGTTGTTCTGTATTGATGGGGCTATGAGGCAGTCCGTTGTGATTAGTAATCCAGTTTATTGCACATTTAACATATTGCGTTCCAACGTGACAAGAAGCGGGCAAGAAGACACATATTAAACACAAAACGACACAATAAAAAATACTACGCGCTGCAGCTGGCTACATGATTAAGGACAAAGACAGAAGAGGAGAATTTTTTTAGACTTGACTGCTGACTGGAATCTTATCAGATTCCTCCACTCCATATCTGGCAGTGACTGAGCTTGGTGTTACTTTCTTGGGTGGGTGGGAGGAAGTGTGGCAAATGAAGGCAGGAACCAATGGGATGCAACCAGACGGACTTGATTTCGACAACTTGCAATTCAAGGGTTACTATTGGTTAAGAGAGCTTTTGTACTAATAAACCATGCACGACGTGGAAGAAAAAAATTAAACTATTGAAATGAAGGCAAACAAATGAAAATAAAAGGTCAATGGAATTAAAAAAGTAGAAAAATTTAGAAATATTTAGAAATTAATAAAATTAATTTTCTAGAAGGGATTCTAAAATAAGAGAAGCTTGCTGTTTATAATCATTGGTTGCTTTAAGAGCTGGGAGAATTTCTATTAATTTGGGAAATTGCTTTAGAAGGTTAGAAATTATTTTAAAGAGGTCTGTTAGGTTTTGGATATCATTAGTATTATTGTCCTTATTAGGGATAATCTAGTATTGACTTTGTCCTTCCTTAGAATCATTATTTGCATCGGGGATATTGTTTTTAGGGGAGTTGTCTCTGAGAGCATCAGCGAAGGAAATTCCTTCAATGGTATTATAACTGTTGAAACCTTTTGCTTTGTTATAACAAATGGGGGTTTCGTTTTTTGGATTGGGGAATTTTGGACACTCAGTGTAGCAGGCGGTATGACCGTACACCTGGCAATTAATGCAGAAGGGATTCTCCTGCCGTTCTTTGATTTTACATTCATTAGTTAAGTGGCTTCACCGCACTTGAGGCAACGTGGCTTTAGATGAAAATTTGCTGCCGTATGGTAAAAATTATTACATTTAAAACATTGAGTGATACCTCGAATGAGGTATCCCTCAACTCTTATTTGCATGTACCACAAGTGGGTGAGATAAAAAGGGGCAGATTAATTTGATTTCTCGCGAGAGTAATAAGGAAAAAAGGGAGTGAGTTTTTATTTCTTTTGGAAATTAATTGGTTACAACTGGTGACAGAGTAACCAAGGTCTTCTAAATCAGATTGAATATCTGAAGATTTAGTACAACTGGAGAGTCCTTTAATAACAACTTTAATTGCTTTAATTTCTTTGGGTGAGATAACGAAAATTCAAAGTCTTTATTTTCTTCCAAGAAATGCACGACACTTCTATATTCTTCGTCCGTATTAGTAAATAATTTGATGAAATCTCCTGAAGTTTTACTAGTCAAATCTGAGTAATTATCATTAAATATTTTAAGTTTTTCCCTATAATTAAGTTTTAGTTTTAGCATGATACAGGAAGGGAGCTTGAGTTTTGGAACAACAATTTCATTTTCGGGATTGAGCGAAGGATTGACGTCTTGTTCTAAATTATCGAAGTTGTTTTTAACTATTACTATTTCAGGGGTTTTAATGGGCGAGTTGGGTCTTACGGTTTTTTTTTAGGAAAGACAAAGTCATCATGATTATCCTTACATTCTTTACGCTTTTGGGCTTTATTCGTTTTACTATTATTTTTACGTTTTTTTAAATCCGTGGTTTGAGATTTTTTCACAAACGAATTTCGTCAGATTCTGCCTGGGCAGTTGACGAATGATCGGGGTAGTCGAGGCCGGTAAATAGAGGTAAAATTTGAAGCTCTCTTACCAAAGTTTCCTTTTCTTGTCGTCTTTGAGCTAGCAATGAGATGTAGACATCAGTAGGTTTCCTGGAGTTGGTTTGTGAATCTAGTTTTCAAAAAAGTTGATAGCTTGATCAGCCACTTGAATTTTCTCCATAGTCTTTTTCAATTTCTGACAATCTGAAACAGGCGTCGCAGATTTCGAAAGTCCTGGAACGTGACGAACGGGATTTGTTCGTGCATCCGGATTTTTCCGAATTCAAATCCATATCGGATTCTGAATCAGACATCTTTACACTAATAGAGGCAACCCCCTTGACCATAAAAGCCCTAATAAGGGCTGCAAAGGACTTTACGTGCTCTCTCTGTCTAAAGTCTCAAAAAATCTGGGAGCTCAGACACATGCGTCTGAACTAGGCATCTAGTGATCCCTTCAGAAGAGAAGATTTCCAGAGATCTCACTATTTATACTCAGCGGGAAATCACATGATCTGGGTGGGGGATATATGATGTATTTCCAAAAGTCCCCGTTAGGCGGATAGCTAGTTAAAATAATTAAATGGTTGTCCTGAAGGACTGGACCATAGATAAATCAAAAGCTAATAAGGATTAAAGTACTGGGAATTATTACATATATATATATATATCATATATTGGAGTAATTCTTAGATTGACAAGAGAAATGCAAACGTGCAGCCGTTTATCATATTATATTTTATTTCAATATTCAGCAAAGCAGTCTGCACTCCAAGCCATGACAAAACGAGTCCTATTTTCAGCGTCGATCAGGAGCCAGTGCGTCGTTTGTTCTTGTGGTTCATAAGTTCGCCGGAGTCGAAGTCAAAGTCCTTAAGCGGGAGGTGGGGTGAGTTGTTTTGGTAGGTTTTACCCCAACTGACGCTTGAAGGGTTGGGGATTTATCACATATATATTCAGCAAAACACATTTCATATACATATATAATTATATATATATATGTGTACGCGTAATACAGTAAATGATTTATAAATGCATCATAAATAAAAACATTTCAAAAAAGTATTTATTTTTAACTAATTAAATATTTCCTCCCATTTCGAAAAATAACCATTTTTTGATATTGTTCTATTTATGAATTTATTGACTGTTAGAGACACTTTATATAAATTTTTATGCTAGATTTTCCTGTTTTATTCTTTGAAGTCACTGAAAAATAACTTGATACAAAGGAATCGCTTACTTATGGAGCACCACAAGAGTCAGTGCATCGTTTTTATATCTTTTTATACTTTTCGTGTTTAAAATATTACTAATTTTTTTTTCAGTCGTTTATATATACTCTTCCCTTAAAGAGATTAGTTATAGAAATTATAATTCTGCTTACGTGTGATTATTTAATATTATTTGTGACAAGAACAATATTAAATAATTCACAAGAGTTCATTAGCCAAGAAAATGTATTAATTATAGCGTAAGAAAAAAAGCTTTCCTTGCACCTTACATATTTTCTTTACTAGACTGGATCGTAATTTCTTCGAATTGAAACAATTCCAAATTTTTAGAATTTTTTCTTTTTTAAATCAAACGATTACTATTGATACTGTCCAACAGGTAGCGCTACATGGTAAGTTTGTACGGTTAAATAATTGATTGAATTCGGTTATATTGTTATGAGTACATAGATATTAAAATTATTGCGTATCGGCAACAACAACAACAAAAAAAAAGGCTTAGACAAAAGTCTTAAATCACCCTTATGCAGAATTTTTTTGGGAGAAATTTCTACATATTTCAGTAATGGTACTGGCAAATGAATTTAAAAAATAGTTATCGCAAATTTCTGATTAAATATGTCTTGAGGTATAGGGCCCCAAATCACACCTAATTGGAAATTCTGCTAAGTATCAACATCTATTGTGCAAATATTTTCTCATGAAAAATTCCTTTAACAATGATTATTGCTTAAAATTCAGTTTAAATTTATGGCGCAGCGATCAAGCTTCTTCGATCTAAATAAAGGTAAAAAGAAATTTCCAACAAATACAATTCCTCAAAGACCTTGTTTTCACGATTTCCCATCGTAAACAAAGTTAACCAGAAAGTTTGATATAACCTATATTATATAGTATATATATATATTTATTTATATACATTTAGGAACCTAATGACATCTGACGAATGTATTACATTTTTTTTTTTTATTCCTCATGATTGCACTAGCGTGGCAACATTCGATGTAGCAAAAGTGTTTATCTTATCGATTGCACATGATGTCAGTGGTAAATATTAGTGAAAGAATATGTCTGTTTATCGAATGTAGGAAAGTAAAATAATTGTGCGGAGTGTTGTTACTTTTAGGTTAAATAACTTTTCCAATTATTGTGTTTTAAAAAATGGAATTGTGTGGGAACATGAACTCAATTGCTCAACCTGTTATGTAGGTTGTCAGAATTTAATTCTGGTATAATATCATGGCTGAGGCATATCAAGGGGCATCTGCCTCTAATTTAACAGAAGTTTCCTCGGAAGCAGAAGATGAAGTTCGAATAGTTCTTCCTTCATCAAAAACTAAAGACCGACAAGTAATTAACATAATAGAATTAGTTTAATTTTGGAAATTAATTTCCTAGTTTCATTTTTTTCCCCATTATATATGTATTTTACAATGAATAAGTATTTGTGCAATTAATGCATAGAAAAAAAAGTTAAACACAGTTCTCATTTTGACACATAATTCCCAATACTTTTTTAAGTTCATTCTTTGTTAAAAGTTTTGTAGTTTACTTCTATTTGAGTTTATTTAGTACTTGTTAATTTTTAAAATAACTACTCTAATTTTAATTCCATCAGTGTTTCATTTTATTGGTTAAACAATTTTGTGAACTAATAGCTATTATTAAATAGTGTGAATATAACTATGCAACTTATTTTAAGACAGTCTGATATTTTCAACAAATTTGAAATTTATGTGATTAACATAGTGGAACTATGGAATAATTTTTGAATTTAAAATAATCATGACTAAGCAATCTGTGTGAAATATCACTTAAATGGTAGCTGGTCTCAATCCTTTATGCTTCAATTTTCTCATATAATTTATAGTTTATTTTTCTGATTTAGAACATGCAAGTTGCTTAGTGCATTGTTCATTCTGGTTAATTTGTTTGGTTTTTGTACCTTGCTCTTCAAATATGTAGCTAGCAACCTGTATACCTTTTTTGTCTATGCATCAGGTAATCATTTGTTGCAAGATGATCAAATTTTCTTTTCATTTCATTTTCTTAAAAGTAAAATACTCTTTCTTCATTACAGAATATCTACCTTTCTAAAATTATTCTCTGTGAAAAAAAATTAAGTACTTCAAGAAATCTGTACCAGTAGATTCTGATGCCCAATTTATGTATTTGATTTATTCCTTTCTCAATGTCTTTGGGTTTTTTGGTTTTTTTTTTTTTCCTAATGATGTTTTCTTTACAAAATTTTTCTATTAAACTTGTTAATATTAATTAGTATCTTTAAATATCCTTTTTTAAAAAACAAAAGGATAGCTGTGAAATAAAACCATATATAAAAAAAGGTAATTCTAATTATTGCATCCTAAATAATTTAATAAAAGATTTTTTTTTATTTCTAATGGGCTGTGGATTGGTGATTAACCACTGTAGACCTAGTACATTCCTCAGGAGCTAGTATCTCTTTTTAGTGTAGCACTATATATGTGGATACCAATCGCCGCAGGTAATTTTGATGCCCAGTTTTTCCTCCCAAGAGGGAAGCACCTGAGCTCTGATGATGCAAACCTGTACTATGATTTAATTTGGTGCTAATTTGATAACAGGGGTAACTGCGCCAAGTGGTTGTTTATGTTCGCCGACATGGGCAATAAAATTGCAATATGGTTGGCTTGAAATTTCTTTCGTTTGGTGATGTGGTTGCCATGGAGATGACGTTTAATGTAGTTCATTCTAATTGGGTTTTTTTGCACACGCTAATCGTGTTAATTTCAGACTATTTTAATTCTAAATACTTTATTCTTATTGGTTTCTTTTTATTGCGCGGTCAAATTTTGCATTTCAGACGTTTTTAATTCGAAATCTTCAAAAATGCTATCATTTTCAGTTACCTGCTGCTTTGCTCTGTTTTTATTTTTCTCCTGAAAATGGACATTTACGCAGTAATTGGTGAGTACCAGGATTTTTTTTCCTGGACATATCATGGCTCTTTTAATTCCTTTGGTCCTTAATGTGTACCCAATTCACACTTTTGGTCTACATTATTCTTAAAAAATAATGATTCTTTTCTCATTCCTTTCCAAAATTTCTTTGATTTCGAA
>BMAV01012520.1:69798-80816 GCA_019973955.1 Trichonephila inaurata madagascariensis | reverse complement strand
TTTTGACCTGTATGATTCAGAAGTACAAGTACTGGACCTTCCAGGTGTCTCTCCCCCCCGAACAGCATTTTGCCAATGCAATCACTTACTATCATTATGGAAATGACATTGAAGAGACGTTATTTTAAGATATTGGCAAAATGTTGTCCAGGGAGGGGAGACACTTGAGAGGTCAAGTCCTTGTACTTTCGAACCATACAGGTCAAAAATACTCAGAGCAATGGGGAATTTAAGAAATTTTAAAATTGTTTAAAAACGTGAAAGAGGAGGGAAGGAATGGGGCTATTGGGATAAAATTACATATTTGAAGAGCTCATAGGGAGAACAATCGAATCCAGCCAGTGCAGTCAACCAAGATAGCATATGATTCGAGTTATTAATGGGGAAGCCCTGTTGGGGGGGAGCACCGGAGGGGGCCAATTCCACGTAAGGCTCGCGCATACACGAAAATATGGCGTACCTCCAAAAATCAAGTCCCAAGCTCAATTCCTTAGGGGAGGTGAAATTTTTTCAGACCCCATAGGATTAACATGGGAACATGATATTTTAGTGCTTAAGCCCTCCCCTTGCCTACACAATGGGAGTCAAGTATATGACTGGATGGGTCTCGACAAGTGGAACAGTTGGTTCAAATCTCAAGTCCGAGACTCAAACAGGAGCCACGATATTGTGGATTTAAATAAATTTTAAGTTTAAAACAATTAAAAACTATGTATGGAATAGCCCTATAAGCATGAAATTATAATAACTGGAAGAGCAGTTAGAGAGAGAACGAATGAGCCAGGTTTTATTTCCCTTAAGAGGACTTGGCACCCTAAAAATGATCAAAATATCGTTTGTTTATTTTTTAGTTATATTCTGCATTATTACCTTTCTAATGATCATTCTAATTCATTTCTAATAACATAATTTTTGCATGCCTGTAAATTAGAAGTTGGAAAAACTTCAAAATTGAAAAATATAAACAAACATCTCTCTTTTTAGACGAAAAAAAAAAATGAGAGAGATAAATAAAAGCTATTGTAAAAAGTGAAATAATAACTAAAAAAAGAAGCTTTTATAAATAAAGCAGGATATTTCTTAAATATTACATTAATGTAATTTGTATTTCTTTAGAAATATGTGCATGTAAAATTTTATCATTAAGGCTTTTTTTTTAATTTTTTTTTTTATTATTATTTCAGTTCTTATTCATCATATGTTTTCCATAAAAATATAATATTTCAATATTATGTGCAGAAAAAAAACTTTAAAATTTGTGCAATTGCAGAATTTTTTTTTTTTTTTTAACATTTTCCTTGAGTTTTCTTAAGCAATTAATACTCTCTAAAAAGGGATTGTTTACAAAATATATGATTTGAAATAATTTTAAAATGCGATTATTTGTACGAAAATATGTAGCTAATATTTTAAAGAGATATTTTATGTTATTTAAGCTTATAATAATTATTTTTTTAGAATTACAAACTTAACAGTGGTTTATCTCAGTTTGTGTTTTTTCACATTCAAAATGCTTCTCCTTCCATACATATTAATCAATCACTTCACTTTTTTCCCCTGTGTTTTATGTATAATGCATGTAACAAAATTAGGCATTCAGTTTGTGCTGTAAACTTAATACTTTTTTTAAAAATAAAAAAAATTTAATGTAGGAGATTTTGGTATATTTTCGTTGAATTTTAGCATGCATATCTACATTTTATTTTTTTTCTCTAACATTAATTAAGTTATTGTAAAATCGATTCATAAATTTGTTTAAGACATTCTTAGGAAAGTTACAAAATATTTCAGGTCAAATAATTAGTAAACACAAAAGGAGTATTATTTTAAAATGTTCCATATTTTTTTTAAAACTTTCAATTTTTCTAAATTGTGTGAATAATTTACACAAAATTTCATCTCGTATTATTTTCTTGAATAAAAACATTATATGTAATGCTAAAATAAAATTTTTAAATACATAAATAAAAAATAATTGTTTAAAATATGCCAAGTCCCCTTAATAAGAAAGACAATAATCTTGTTCAGTACAACTTTCATTTTTCTTTACGTATTTTGAATATATTTATTTTAATGGCACTCTTATTATTTTTTTCTAGTATAACATTTGTATTTCTTAGGAATGCACATCATTTATAAAATAGCCTTATTAGGACCTTTTTTCATACTTTGCCTAAATAGCATTTGGCATTCTATAGAATTCCTAGGCATTCTATACAATGCCTAGGCAAAGTATGTAATAATTCTCCTATTTCATACTTTGCCTAAAAATGTCAGGCATTCTATAGAATGCCGGCATTTCATACTTTGCCTTTAACATATATAATAATTTTTATTAAATCATACTATATGAATATTATAAATAATTACTATTAAATTATATTACATTATTATTATATACTGCATAATATTAGTACATGTAACTTTTTATTATATTATATTATATTATATTGTTATTCATTATTTATTGATAGATCTTGGTTATTCTCTATCTCTACCCATATTCTTTTGAAATATATTTCAATGTATTTCAAAACAATTTTTTAAAATTATCTTCCTGACAATTTGATACCAATCTTGGATTCCATTCCAGCAACAAGCACTGCTTAGCATGATTCCTTTATCCCCCATGATATCAAACTAGCACCCCTTGATTTAATATTCACAAAATTGAAGCTGTTTTATTTATGTTCAATAATGAATATAAAGCTTTCATTTTATTTAAATTTTTTTCCTGGTTTGTTACTTTATTTATGTTAACCATTTATGGATTAGTAATTTATATATAGTATTACAAGAAAAGTAATTATTTAATTTTATCTTCTCTGCACACCACAAAACAAACAGCTGGACGACACTACAAAAATCTGGATGGTTTAAATATTCTAATTTCTCAAATTGCATGTCTGTTTTTTATTTTATTCATGAAATAGATTAAATGTCTTTTTGATTGTTATTTTCATAATCTAAGTTCTTATTATATTCAATTAATTGTCAAGTATTAAGTATGAGTCTCAGCATTAATAATTTAAATGTATTTTTGAAAGTTCCTATAACTTTGCTCTTGATCAACTATTAATTATATTTATATTATTGTATGGTAATTCTTCAATGTAAAATTCCATTTCAAAATATGTAATCACTTCTCAGAATAAGATTAATCGAATTGAATAATTTTTTATTTTAACCTATTTATTTTCTCAGATAATACAGTTGTGTAGTCATGAATAATGATTTTATCTTTAAATTCTCATCAACATGTACTTTTAAGGGAAATATGATTTTTGTTAATATTTTCCTTTTTTATTCTAGGAGAAAAGAATCTCATGCTTAGAAAAAATTTAGTTGAACTTGTCACTCAGCCGTATGAATCAGCTTCTAAAGAAATTCATACTATATCACAACAATTAATTAAGTCACAGTTGTTAGTTCAGGTATTTAGTTTTCTTTTTTGCAACTTATATAAGGCATATTATATATATTTTTTTTAATGACCTCAGATACATATTCTATTTAAATGGTGAATACTAACAGTGTAAAGTCATGATAGATGTTAGAATATATTTTTTGAGATGTATAAATATATAACATTAATTGTGAAATGTTAAGTATATTATAAATTCTTTATTCAATTACAAATTATATATATCAAGCAGTTTGATTAAATATACATTTTATGATTGAGAATTGTAAGTCATTGAAAAATATAATTGATGATGATATAAAAATGTGTGGAAAATGTAGCAAAAAATTTTTATAAAAGCTATAAGACTTTTTTTTTTTTTTTTATTTTTGTGAATTACCTAAATTAAATTTTTATAATAATTAATAAAAATGTAAGTTTCAAAAAAATTTGTTATTTGTTTAATTCTTTATGACAATATATTCTTGTGTTATTTGAATTGAGAATACTATCTGTATTTATAACACACTGAAAACAATACTGCTGTGTTATGTGCAATAAAGTCTTAATTTTTTAAACTTGTGCATCATGTAATATAGATATATAAACATAATGTACTTTCATATTACTTATTTTTATATTTTCTTATTGTCTTCTTTGTAGGGAAAATAATTATTTTGCATGTCTGGTATGAAATTTCAACCGTGTAATGTAGATTATTCATATTGAAAAGTACACATTTATTATATTTTTTTTTTATTCTGTGAACACTGTATATAACAGTATAATTTGTTTTTTATTTATGTAGAATTTAAAAATGTTTCCTCCTAAATTTTACTTAACAGTTTATTATTGTTTTTTTTTTTAACAGGAGTTGAGAAATACAATTCGAAGGCTTACAAATGATTTGTTTGATATGGAAGATAAAATGGAAGCTCTGAGAACTGGCTCATTTTTACCAGAAATGAGTGAACCACCACCATCTGAATCTAATTAATATTCAGTAGATAAAAAAATATTTATATGTATATATTTGTAATTTTAAGACAGCTTTTTTTTTTAATTTTATGCATTGTTAAATTTGTTAACTTTTTGCATATGTTATTTTTCTGTTCGTAAGCATTTTGCTGTTTATTTTTAAAAATTTTATTTTTTTCTATTTATTGCTGTAATACTCAGATAAGTAAAATTGTTCTCAGATGTACAAGAAACTAATGAAAATAAATTAAAATACTCCAGTTGTATGTAGAATGTGAAAAACAATAAACTGCATGCTGTATGAGATTTTAGTATCACTTAAAAATTTTAACTATACCTTTTCTTTGTGATTTATACAAACAAAGAATAATGTGACTGAAATTTTCAAACAATGCATTTTAGCAGATTTCATCATATTTGAATCATAATTTATCTATTTAACAAGTAAAACTTTTGCTATAAAGAATTAGAAAACTTCACTTATCTTGTAAAATGTTTATTAAAATTTTTAAAGCATAGCACCTGTTGCGTTTTTGTACATAATTTTAAAACTATTGTAGAGGATTAGTCATAAAAAGGAAGGTCAAATTCTCTTACATATATTGATCTTGGGAATAGTGCAGGACCAGCAGTTTGTGGTGGCTGGTTTGTTTTCTCTTCTGTAAGAGGTACATGAAAATTAACAGAATTTTCCTTTTTCAAATGAGTAGCTTCATTTCTCGTTGATTCATCATATAGCTCAGGAAAAGGGTGAATAGATTTTGCTGTGTCATAAAAATATTTTGGTAATCCTCCCTGTATTGAAGATTCTTCTTGTGGATTAAGCAACCATTTATCTCTCTTGATATAAATTTCAGAAGGAAAATTTTCATTGTTTGAAGTTGTTGCAGTATTTAATTCATTCCATTGAGCAGTTTTAGTGATGTTTTCTGTACCAGGGACAGAAGATTTAAGTTTTTCAGCTTCATCTTTTTTAGGAGAGAGAACTGTATATTTTTCCCGATTTGTACCTTTTTGAATGGTTAGACTTTCTATTGGACCTTTGAATACAAACTCAATTGTTGGGGATTTATCTTCAGGTTCAGTTTGTGTCTCTAACATTGCTTCAGGCTGCTGTGTAAATTGCATATTAGGATTTGTTGTTTCCCTTGCTTGTGATTTTGTAGTTGAATTATTTTCTAAATATATAGTTGTACTAGGAAATGATTGGACTGACACAATAACAGCACTTGACATCAGCAAAACCTATAAATTAAAAAATATAAAGTAATATTAGTCTCATAATTTTTTTTATGCATCTGCAGTGTTGGACAAAATCCTTATGAGCTGTTCGTTCAGGCTTAGGTTATGAATGAGCTTATTTCTATCACTTGTGATTATTCATATCTAAATAATTAGTAAAATACCTTTACTCATCAAAATTTATTTTGTAAGTAGTGTTAATAATTGTTTTATTCTCATATTGAAAATTTAAGTATTAGAAAAACTGAGACTTATCTTTTAAAATTTCTTTCTTTAATCAGGATAATTCAAGCTAGTTGTTAATCTATATAATTTCAAATCAATTTTTGTATCTTTCTAGATTAAAGTATTTATAGAACTTATTCATTTGAGAGAAATATTTTAAAATAATTCCACAATTTTTTTAATGGTCGCATTTGCACTAGGAGTTAAAGAAGTTAAAGGTGATTCGTTTCATTCTGCTAACCATTGTAAATTATGGAGTGAAATTGATTGATGAAGTGAAATATCCAACTAAGGTATAAAAAAAGTAGTAGTTCACACCATAGTAATTTATGTTGTGGAATATTGGGAATTGTTACACAAAATTTTATGAAATAAAATATCCAAATCAGGAGTCAAATTCATCACCTAAATATTTTTTCATAACTACTGGGTCAATCACTAATATTTTTAACATGAAACTAAAAATTGAATCAAAATTTGAAACTGAAAATTAAATGCTAATGAAGTTAGCATTAAAGTGTTTGCTTCTAAAACTTAAACAGATTCTCTGTCTGCATAAGACATGTAATATTTTCAAAAATTGTTTTATTTTGAATATATTTTAAATTCCTTCATTATATATTTAAAAGTTGAATCAATCGGATATGAATTAATTAATATTGTACACTATTATTTTTTAAGTATTCAAATTTTGGTCTGAAATCAAGGATTTTTTCTTCTAAATGTCATAATTTATTTATAAAGTAGTTAATGTTGCTTAGCAATTGCTACTGTGGAAATAAATTAATTTGATGCATTCATATTAAATACTAGATCAGATTTTATAAAACAAAAATTTTGATATGATTTTTGTAAAATTATGTACAAAGATAACTAAAAGTAATAAATATTAACATAAAGTTTCAAAGCCCTCTATTTAAAATTCTTTTCGAATTTCTCAGTTTCTCTTATTGTATAATTTAAATGTATACATCTTGAGTCTGAACATTTTAATGGTGCATATACAGTGACTGGCTGAAAAATAGTCATGTGATTCTAGAGTTAAAAGTGCCTTATATTAATAATTAGAGAAATAAAAACATCAAAAAAATTAAATTATAGTTTAAACAAAACTAAAAAACAAAACATTATTCTTATTATAAGAATAAAATGATTAACGAGAAAATTAATGTCATTGTGATAAAAGCGCAGGTTGCTTGGTATCAATTGTTATAATTTCTTGCGAACTCTATTCCGAAATGCACAGTTAGTGTAAAAATGTAGTACAAAGCACCACACACACACACATGCTTTTACCACAATGACATTAATTTTCTCATTAATCATTTTTTTTTATAAGAATTATTTTTTAGTTTAACTATAAAAGCATGTTTCTTAGGTTTTTTGAAGCTATAATTTATTTTTTTCGTTTTTTTAGTTCAATCTACAATAAAAGCATGCTTTTTTAGTTTTTTACAATATCATTTATTTATTTCCATCTTCATAAAAACTGGGCAGTTGTTTATATTATGGTAATAAATTGCTGATGTGAGCGTTTTCGTTTCAGGGTTGTAACTTAATCTTTTAGTCGCCAAATCTGGAAATGGGAAATCACTAATTCTAATGATCTTTATGAGGACAATGGAACAAAGTTATTAAATAATTGTATTGTCATCAGTCCTTGACAAGTGTACAAAATTTCAAATTAATCTGACCTGTTAAAAGTAGGTAAAAATCGAGTTCAAAGATTCTGCTACATACAAGTGAAGCATGTTAAAAATATATAAATCATTCCTGTGTTTTTATAAGTGCAAATAGTTCTCAAAAGGATGATAGTGTTCACACTATGAAAGTATGGCATTTGCACGTTATATCTACATTAGACAATTTCATAACTTAATTTACAGAACAAAGACTAAAAATATCAGCTGAATAAATGATTTGCTCAAAATGTGGCTTTATTTCTAAAACTCTGGAATGCATTATAAAAGTGGATAAGCTACTAATTATCTCCAAACTTCATTTAAAAATTAAGATTGAAATATTTATCAAGTAATAATTTATAACTTTAAGAATTATAAATATTGATTTTTATATATAATATGTTATAATGATTATATATGTGCTTTTATGTATATGTACAATTTTTCTGTGCAGTTAATTGCATATAGGAATTCAAAAAGTTTACCTAAAATAAATTGAAAAGCATGAATATTAATTTGACAATACAAGTTGATTTACTGAAAACTGCTTAAAGTAAATATATTCTAATTTTGAGAAACCTTTTTCTCTTTTCTGCAATAAGTGCTTAATTTTTTGAAAAATGTTATTGGACAAAATAAAAGTAATGGTAAGTAATAATGCCACTTTATAATTTCTGCAATGGGAATTTCAGATTTTGAAATAGTCTATTTTGTTTTTATAATGAATTAATGTCCTAGAAAATTTGACACATCATCTACCTTATTTCAAAAAAAATTTATAAATATTGTGATGAAATTTTTTGTCTAGACATCCAAAAAAGTTTGTCCAAACTTAAATTGTTTTACAAAATTTACTGTGAAATTTTTTAATGCTATGTCTGAGTAAGATATTTCATTGCAAAGAGGTGTCAATAGCGATAATTTTAGGTTTGGAATTTTAGCAAAGGTTCAGTAAAAGTAAGATTAAAAGGAAAGATTGATAAAGAGTTAAATGTGTGTGTGGTATAACTCTGGCAAAACTGATACAATAAATTCTTTAGTTAATACAGGAAAAGCCTTGTTTTAGGAGGAAAATAATTTACACAGTGCTTTGTCTTTGCCTGTAACAGGTCTATCAGAATAGAATGAAAGAGTAAATACTCCTATTAATGAGGCATAGAGTAGAAAAACGTGCCTTAAATCAGTCTTCATAGATTTTCAATGTTTTATTTTAATTTTAATAATATATGATACATTTTCTGTCACCTTTGTTTCACGTTTTTCTCAAGTAATTTTATCTATTAGAATTTTTTAAACACTATTGGATCTATTTAAAATTCAGTCAATTAATTACATCTACTATTGAATTTCCAAAACTCCATTCACAAGCTTTTTAAAGAATAATTTAGTGTTTTGAAACAAAAACTGTATTGTGTGCATCATAAATGAAAAAAAAAGTCCTCTATGTCAAACATGATCCTTTTAACCAAGGTAAATATAAATTATTGCTCCTGGAACAGAGGATATATTTTATGGAAAATATAGATTCTTTATTTTAACATTCAGACGCTAGAGACATTTAAGTATAGATGTTTCTATGAAAAACATAAGTCAATATACTTCATATTTTTTAGATGAAATTGGATTTATCATGATGCTTCACAAATAAGGATTACATTTGACACTAGAAAATAGTTTAATGTATGCTATGGATATTTAAAGAAACTGGTTTTTGCTAAATATTTCATTGCAAGATTGAGAGGAACTACTTTCACTCACATTAGCCAGGTGCCGGGCCGCCCCCCAACTGTCTCCTCCTAGTGATCTTCCCCTTTAATCAATGCATTTTTCTCTCAGAGGAGACCATGCTTTCTGATCATATTTTAAAAGCTACTAGAGAGACGCCTCCCTGGAAGATTACCATCTCAACACTTGAAAGAATACAATGGATATCAGCCTATCAAAGTAGCATTTATTTAAACTTCAAAACAACTTTATAAAGAAATTCTTCATTTAAAAGAGGAGTTTGGCATAGTATTTATCAACTAGAGTTAATAAATGATCAAGAACAAATAAGTTTGCAAGAGTTTATAAAAAAAAACAAGTACTGGTAGCTACACACGCACATTAGTTATTTGATAACATACTTATATTTTAGAATTAACAAATCTCTTAAGTTACCAAATGGTATGTAACTTTTAATAATGAAATTTTGATTTTATACAAAGTTACCATACATATATTGCAACCAAAGGAAAAGTACCAAATAATCCTAAATTACAAACTTGTGCTCCATATATTGGCTACTACAAGTAATATATTCAGTCAGTTTGACATTAAATATTGAATATTTATAAAGTTAAAACACGACATGAAGGCAACTTATTAAAAACTCGCATCGATTACGGAATGTGGATTAAAAAAAAAGACGTTTATGATCCTTTGGACAAAAGTTGTAACTCTTAAGAAATTTCAAATTGAGGGGAGTTGATAATAAAAAATGTTTGGAATTGAAAAAGATACAACTAGAAATTCTAAAGAATGTGTTAGTGGTAGACTATACCACATAGGACTGAGACACCTGAAGGTAAATGTTTTGAGACAGCACACACACAAAACGATATATGTTTAGACAGTGAAAATATTCTAGAAGAAATTTATTGAAGGGGGAAACCTGTAATTTCGCCAACACTCATCTTGCGATGAAACGTCAAGTCTTTTGCACTTTTTATTTTTGTAAATTACTATCAAACAGTATTTCCTTTGTGGACTTGGTAATAAAGAGGTAAAAAAAAGTTGTTTAAAAAGTTAGAAAGCTTTGTATGCTTTCAAACTCAATAATATGTTAGCACACACATTTAGAAAAAATTAGGATGAAAAAAGTAAAAGTGCCGAGAGTGCTTATTCTGAGAGAGTCTAAATAAATATGTCCTTAATTATAGGTTCGCTATTGTAAACTAGTTCCATTTTTTTTCATCCGTAAAATATACCGGAAAATGACAGCTGTGAAGGTAAAACCTTCATTTTCTGGAAAAATTCTCACGCTATTCATTGACAAAAAATAAATACTCGCCGTGAGATTTTGTTGCCTTGTGATGCTTTTGTCAGATCGAATTCTACAGGAAATGAAAGAGAATGAACCCTGTTTTCACAATTATAACTTTTAAAAGCTGGAAATAATGAATTTCTGAAAGCGGGCTTGTTTCATGTTTAGCAAATAAGCACGTGCATCACATTAACAGATAGTCATTTTCTTTTTTTTTTCTCTGAGCATTTTATTAAATAGATACTAAGTGCATACATTTACAGTGTACTTATTATATTCAGAGAATGATACATGCCCTCGTATATATTTACCAAACAGCATTTTTAACATTGCATCTCGCACCGCCCGTACTCGCATTATTCAACAAAGGAGATAACGTAAGATTAAGTACGTGATTTTCGTAAGCAACGAATTAATTTTGTTCAATTATATGTTGAAGCAGTGGCGCACACAAGGGGGGGGG
>BMAV01012520.1:13886-46066 GCA_019973955.1 Trichonephila inaurata madagascariensis | reverse complement strand
AAGTTATATGCCAATAGTTTCCACTGTGCTTCAAAAGAGGCATTAGTATACCATCAGTTAAATGTTTTTCATTCTTTTATATATCTTTGACTAATTATGCATAAAATTCGGGGTATATAACTCTCAATAAAAACAATAAAAGCTTAGATTGCTATAAATTGCGAAATTATCTGGACGTGTCCAGATAATTTAACTCAAGATCGCATATTTTTATTACCATCATCTAAATTATTTTTATTATTATTGTTCTAGCTTTGAGCTAAAAAAATGTCTTTATGTTTTATTCTAACATTCCATGCATTTTTTTTCTTTCATTAACCCGAATAATGATAATAAATTAACTATCTCAAATATGTAATTATGTAATATAAATAATTTTATCACATTTTTGCTGACTATTTTAATAAGTTTTATATCAATGCATTGTATAAGTAAAATTGGACTAATTTAATAATAGTAAAAGAGGCCAACTGCATATATACTATTCCACCACTGCAAAAATAGTTGAAAAAATTGAATTTGGTAATAAAAGTATATTTATTGTTTTTAAACATATCTTTTGAAAAAAATGAATTAGATAATAGTTACTGCAGAGAGGATATGAGTGAGGGAAGGAAGGGGGGTTCTTACAGCTCAAGAGCAAATTCTGGTCACGCTGCGCCCTAAGAATTATAGCAGAATAGTTTCGCTAAATATATCAACATGTCTTGAATGTCATATGTGTGATCATTTTATGAGATGTTTCACGCGCGATGAGGACCATTAATCTATCAGATGAATTGGAAACTAATTGCGGCTCTAAATTTATTGTTTCCCGTTGACAGGATAAAAAATGCTAATGAAGAAATGTGATGGTTTTCCTAATAAAATCATTTATCTTCGTGTAAAATTATCCATACTAATTGACAAATATAACGAGTTTTCCTCTATGTATTCTATGACTGATTCACTTACTCCAATTTAACACTATAATAAAAAATAAATATTCTTACGGGTAAACTATTTTTTTTTTTTTCATAACCATTGTTTCACCTTTATTAACTTAAAAATGTCTGTCTGAATTTTTTCAAGCTCAAGCATTAGATACAAATTTAATTACAAAATACTAAATACAGTTGTTATTTTTTTTTCAAATCGCATATCCAAACTCCCATGAGGTTTTCAGAAACATCTAAAAATTTTCATTCACTGAATCCAGTCTTTGTAAATGATTGTTCAATATTACCTGTACAAAATGTCTCTCTAAATTATATAATTTAAAAGAAGAAAGCACTGGTTTGTTTTAAATTTTAAAAATTTCTTTGTATTTATCAAACATTTTCATCAGTATCTTTGACTCATTAAATGAATTTTGTTGGTTAAATTCAAGAGTAAAAAATACAAGTGTTTAAACTTATGGATTCTTCACATCTCTAAATCGAAAAAAATAAACAATAGTCGAACTTCAATATTTAAAATTCCATTATACTTGGAAGACTGAATTTTTAGAGTATTGTTGTTCAACTGTCCGTAGTACCTTATTACTTAATTTATGTAATTGAATAAATCTATATTTTTAACATGTATAAATACAAAAATATAAGTCATACTTTCAAACGACTGATAGTATCATTTCTCTTTTTATCGGCTTCTAACAGTTCGTTCATCATAGTCCATCTATATCCTTCAGAATTCACATCAATTGAAACTTCAAAATAGACCGTTTTTGAAGAATATTGGCTAAAACTGTTGTCCAGACACATTTGGTAATCACCAGCTCGAGTTATATCATACCTGAAAATAATAACTTTTGAAAAGGGAAAAAAAATTTATATTAAATATAAATTAAAATGTAATTATAAGTACCTCACGATATTTAATATACATTTCAACGGAAAATATTTATTGCATAAGCAATAAGTAAAACACAATTGAATCTCTAATTTACGAGAGCTCGAAACTTTTTTTATTAAATGTGTGTGTGTGTATCACATATTATAAATAACTTTCTTAAAAAAAAGACACATATACGTTAGATTCAGTCGCTCATTTGTTTAGCTGTATTGTTAATTCCATTACTACAGTTCAATGAAAAATTGGTTTAAAATACTATAATGAGTTTGTGGGGTTTTTAAAAAAAAAATAATTATATATGAACATTACTCACACATATTTGAATTAATAAAAATATCAATTCATAGTCAAGAGCATGCCATTTTTGTATTATTTAATAGTGTCTAATAGCTGCACTTAAAAGATGTAGTATCATGATAACCTACCATATTGTTTGACCTTCTTATACGTAGGAAAAAATTGAAAATAAATTAATTATTAATCAGACTCAATAATTAATGTCATCAAAATTCTGTATGAATAAAATAAGAAGAAAGTAAATGGAAAGTGAAACGATTCTAAGTCGGGAGCTTTTGAAATACATCTGCAGTCATCGAGAATACTAAGATATAGAGGAGAATAACAAGAAAATATTTCCTCATCTGTATTCAAAGTAAGCTTATTTGTATCAAGGACAAGGTCACGCTATATTTCTGGTCTTTCTTCCAATTCATTTAGTATATCCCATGCGTATTGTTATTACATATTCTATCATTATATATAACTAAAAGAATTCAGAGTATAAGAACTTACCTCTTAAAATTGTTTGCCTTATCATAATTTCAAATTATATTGAAATTATACACTAATTATTTCTCTTAACAACGATTTTCTTAAGTTTCTTAATGGTCTTGGTCGTGAACATCCTTAGTAGAGATGTTCAAGTCAAGTCACATGTTCAAATGGTTCAAAATACGTACGTGGAATAGTAAGGGTTACTCCACATTAATTGTAACTGAGTTTTTCAAAATATCTCATGCGGCGTGATGTAGAATATAGAAGAGTGGATACCAGATTATAAGTATTGTTCTCAGAATTTGAAAGTAATAAGAAATTATAGTCCGTCACTATACCCTTTCACGTAGCTTCTAGTGTGATTTTAATTCAAACTAACGTACTTTTTTAAAATTGAAATAGTATCAGAATTGCTCAACAAATTATTTTTCACCATGGTTCTTGTAATTTTTAGCCACAATCAGGTGGACAAAACGATATAAAATTGGTAATTCACTTTTCAGACTTTCATTTTAAACTCATTTGATTTCAATATACATCAATGTCTAATACTTTTTGTGAAATAAAAATTTGAAATTGTGTTACTTACAAAAAAAATCCTTTAACACCAAGTAATCCCTTTCTCATCATTTAACAGCATCTAATGACTGAAAAAATATTTTAATACTTATTCCCTTGTGCTACTTCGAATGATGTGATATATATATCATTGAGACCAAATCTGACCAAATATTAATATGAAATGTATCTTCATTAAATTTTAGATTAGTGTTTAAAATCCACAAAATGTATGGAAATGCACTAATGTTCAAAATTAAGAGGATTTTCTCTTAGGGTTGATTATGTCCGGTAGTATTGAACAGATTTCCATGAAAAGTATATGTACATAGGTTAAAACAAAAAACATACAACAGCTATAGCACACGCATGATTGTGTGTTTAGCTCATCTGCACAGAAAAATCTAAAAGTGAGATTGCATGAAGGGGGGAAAATTGGGTTCATAGAGTACGGTTCTTTCCTGCAATTATATAACTTTCACAATGTGAGTTCACGCTGGAAATGAGATAGTTTATGAGTCCTTGTGGCAATCGTGAGTAGTGAGTCCATCAGTATTATTTTCATGTTTAGATGATTCTGATGAAGAAAGGAGATTTGCAAATGTTTTCCCAAATATGCTGTATAAGATTGTCTAAAAATCTGGCTACCCAAATTATCCGGCGAATATTTTGACTTTCCAAAAACTCATCAACCGGTTGAACTTTATATGGACGAGCATTGTCATCGATAAAAATGAAACCAAGGCCAACTAGAATCCTTAGAAGAAGAATTTAAGACTGTGATATTTTATCTATATACCTCACACATCAGACACAGAGACTTTGTAAAAGGCATTGAGGTCTAGGAACCTGTCCATCAAGCGTCCGCTACCATACCGTTCTCTTTCTCCGATGTTGGAAGACGTATATCGGGTCATTGGCTTTCTTTAGATGAAAGTATATCCAAAATCAATTATTAGGTTGAATCCTTAACTCATTCGTGAATAGTACGGTATACCCCACCGTTCCCTGATACAATGTCAATATTCACTTACAATATGCTAAATTGGGTTATATTATGGACAAGAATCAGCAAAAATTAGGTTTTTTTTGTAGTCATCCATCATGTAGCCTTATAGAAACAGTAATCTTCAAAATTTGGATTCCTGTGGTCGAATGTGAAATTTAAAAGACAGTTAAGAAGCTGTTCCAATTCTGTTACATCTCACTAAAATTGACAAATCTCAATCTTATTGGTCGTTGCTGCAGACCCTCTTTCTGTCCATCCAGTTTCATTAAACTGCCTCCATAAGTTGCACATAGCTCTGGATGTTACGTTAAAATCTCTAGGAATTATTACTTGAGACTGTAATGCTTTTAGTCACAATGCTGCATAAAACACCCCAAAAATCGCTGAAGTGTGTGAATGAACTAAATGTAAAGATATGCACAGGTGCTTACAAATTATTGTCCTTTAAATGTCTACGAGCATAATCACACTAAAAATTTGATCTTTTATTTGGAATTTTCGTTCAATACTTCTTGAGAAATTTAGCTACGCAAATCCTCTTAATTTTCAATGTCAGTGACGTTAAGAGAATAGTTTTATTAATATTTAATCATATAATCGTAGTAACATAACCTATAACAGTATAACATAACATAAATTAAAAGTTTCCTGTATAATTATCAATTTACAGAAGCTTACGAAACGGCTCTCAAAAAAAGACAAATAATTATTTGTACTGTAAATCATACTTACAATAATAAAAGTATAGTTACTAGGGTGGATCACCGTCATATAAATGGTGAGAATAAAAACTATTATATAATTCCAAATTTTTTTATGCGAAAAAGATATTCTCTGGTACGGAGATTAGGAGAAATATATTATTAAAAAAATGATGCCAATTTTTTAAAAACATTAATTTAAAAAAAAAAAAAAAATGGAAACAATGCTTAATTTTAGTTAGATGATTTTAGACTCAAAGTAATTATCTTTTTGCAATATAAATAGCAAAAAGTTATGTAGTGTAACTCATTTCATAACCCAACTCTCTCTGACCTGTAATTCCGACAGTAGGTTTAAAAAAAAACTTTAATGTTAAACAATCTCAACTGAACTGATGTTTTTTTTCTCATAACTATTTAGTATGCGTCCTCTCATTGCAATAAATGTTAAAAAGCACTAAAAGACCCACTTCACTTTTGCCATTAAAAAGTTCAAATACCTGAATTTCATTCCCTTTGTGGCAGTACTTAACATAAAAAAAAATAAATTTTTTACTTTATTTTTCCCTTTATCTATATATCAAAGAACATTTTTTCTGCATAAGTGGATATTGAAATTCTAAAAAAAAAAAAGGTTCGATCCCTCTTAATACTAAAGCAGGCTTTACAATGTCCTGAACATTGGAGGACATATATTAGGCAGCCTTTGCTCAGTAAATGTAAGATTCTTTAGAATGAATTATATGATTCTAGACTTAGATTATTAAGTATTTATAGTCTAGAATTTTATACATTATTCCAGCTTGTTGAAAAAAATTAATACGAGAGAGAAATGTTACCCTTCATATATATTAGTTTGCATTACATAAATATTTCTGTCTTACGGATTCGTTAAATATTTATTTACGAAACTTCTTTGTGTATTATTTGCTAAATAAAAGTTTTATAGCTAAAATTGTTGAAAGAAAAACTTGGTTCTGAGATTCGTATATATATATATAAGACCTTCTACAGTAAGTGAAAAGGTTTAGAATATTTCTGCTTAAATAGTACAATTTAACCATTGTTTTCCTGGGTTTTTATATTCCTTTTTTTAGGTATTATGCTACCATTTTTCCAAGATGTTTCCTTATAAAATATGACTCAAAATTATATAATATGTATCTATCGTTCTTCATTTAATTTGTACTTTTACTTTTTAATAACCTTGAAGAAGTTCGAGATCAAATTTCACTAGCTTTAACAAACTTGAAAAAAAAAATCAAAATGAACATTTTTATAAAATGAACATATATTTTAACTATTTAAATAACCGGTTTAATGCAATTTTCTGTCTCAACACAGTAAATTCCAGAAAGAGGGCGAGGGAATTTAAGTGTCGCAATGAACGTAATTTCAAGAGCAAAAGTGAAGATACAAGTGATGCACTCATTTGTCTTAATAAGGAGCTGAAGGCCTTGAGTGAAGTTCCGTCAACTGATGTAAGGCGCGACATTTCGTTACTAGAATAATAAAAAGAATTTGGGTATTTCCCAAATTTTTTTTCTCTCTTTCTCTTTCGACATTTTTGATAAGAAGTGTGGTGGTGATTCGCAGATGTTGTATGTAGAAAACAGGTAATACGAGAGCATATGTATATCTGTTCTTATAAACATCTCGGGAGAGCATCAAATCTTCTCAAACGTTTTCAAGGTTGTAAAGGAGAAAGTCTTAAAATTTAATGAAACAAAAAAGGGTTTTCTTAGTGTGTCAATTTTATAATTATCCAAAATATAGCAGGAAATAAATTTGGGGATACAGTAATAATTTGGGGGTACATAACCCCGAAAGGTGGGACTGGGTGAAAACCGCGTAACAAGTAAGTAATAATTTTACTTATAAATACATGTAAATTATTTCTAGTTTGAGTCAAAGGGGAAAGAAAATAATAATTTCGAAAAAAAATGTTTAATAAAACAGATAACACAAATACAAAATCACAAACCGAAGTTGTTTTGATGTAGATGGTTTCGTAAAATGTAACAAAGTATCTGCCGGTTCAGAGACTTTTTTCCCCGTAAAATATTTCCTTGTAGCATGCTAATAATTTTTGTATTCCTGGTTTTATTTTTTTTTAAAAAAATACGCTTTTCGTTGGAGTACATATTTTCGAAAAAAAAAAAAAAATTTTAACACTTTTTAAATTAAACTGAAGCCTTCTGTCATATTCTCAACCATCATTCGATCTTCTAACTGAACTGGGTCTAAGGACTCAAGTTCTACAATTTCTTGCTCTTGCTCATACATTTCTATGAGCTCATCAATTGTCAGCTCCTAATTGGGGGAATCCAGTAATTCTTGAACATCATCACTATCCACTTCTGAATTTATCTCCCAGCCTAAATTTATTTATAATAGCACAAAATAAATTGTTATGTCTCTCTCTCTCTCTCTAAGCGTCTATTAAGCGTGAGCATGCACATTAATGAAACAGGAAGAGGGGAGTGAGTAATTGAGTTGTGTAGCGCTCAAACAAAAGAGGAATCGACGAGATTTGAAAATCGCATAACTCCAGGTTCACGTAAGTTGGAGTAGAGTAAGTTGAGGTATTATTGCATATCTTAACGAATAATTTCTATCGAAGTTGGAAATCCTTTGATAAGCCATTAAGATCAGATAACAAGCAACTACACTTTTATTCAATTTGATTTACATGTAATATTAAAAGATGAACATGTATCCACAAATGTATTGTTTTCGTATAAATATTTAAGAATTGAATCAAGCTTTAATTGTGGTCGTATCTTACCAGAAGACAATCAAAGAATGAGCACTACAAAATTAACTTGAAGTAATTTCTGTGTTTTTGAAGTATATATGATACAGTAGAACTCTCTGATACTTTAATAATAAATATATATATTTAAGTGGCAGTTTACCTTTAAAGAAATCTGAATATTAATATAATTTTAGCTCAGTTTTATTACATAATTTCTTTATTAAGTATAACTGAATTTTAAAAAAAAGTTACTGTTTTATTTATGATTATTTACATCAATTTTGATTTCGAATTCAATCTTTACAAAAATTCTAAGTAATATCATATACTGTCCGATTTCACTATAACACATATCTGATTGCAGTGTTATCAGTACAATAATCGGTTTTCTAGCATGATAATACTGCAATGAGCGAAATTTTTCATGATAAAATGGGAATAAAATCTTATCTGTTCCTCATTCAGTAAAGAAAGTTTTCAAATGCATATATATAATGTATCTCACTTCTCGAAGCTGAATGCACAACTTTATATATAGTTAGAAACATAATATCTAAAAGCTCTGTTTTTTTTTAAATAAATTGTATAATTATTATTTCAGATAGTGACTAAGTATTTATAAAGTATGAAAAACTTAAACATAATATTTTTATACGTATTTTTTCAGAATGACCTGAACACTATTTTCGATTTAGGATTAGGATCTTTAATGTTTTTCTATAGTAATACGTTATCTTTGGAATCAAAGAGCTAAAAAATTAATTATATTACACGCACATAATACTTATATTTATTCAAAGACTTGCAAAGTAATCTTAACATTTGCCCAATATTTATAATTTCACATGATGAAAAACAATAAACAAAAGATTTTGAACTGCTAGTAATATTGACTTTTGTAAGTTTTGGTGGGGTTTTTTTCCCCTTCTTTTTTTCCGATTGTAAATAGTTTTATTGAGGAGATATATATTAATTTTAGTTCTGATGTGTAATTTTTAGTTTGAAACATACACAAAATAATGAAATAATTTCTAATACCTTGAAGCTTGAAATATACCCTTAAATTTCGAAAAGGCAGAAAGAATATTCTAGAATATTTAAATTGGTCTTAAAATAATTTATTTTGCTAAACATATCAATTGACCTTATTTTGATGTTTCAACAAAAAACAGATCAACTCACACAACAAGTAGCACACAAGGAAACTATGTACAAATAAAGTACACACACATTCTGAAATGACCACCTGTTTCACTTCATTTTCATTTAAAGCTTTATAAAACTGCTCTGAAACTGCAAGGTAAAGCTGTTTATACGAATGATAATGTGTATGTGAATTGCAATGATAATGAAAAAAAAAATACAATAAACAATCTCTCTTGCACTCGTATGGACGATACTAGGTTTCTCGTTTTCTCTTTGATGAAAAAAATTATGTTATTCACTGGCTAATAAATCGTCTGTTCATGTTTTTACAATGGCCTATTTACAGAGAAATAGTATTATTTCCAAACTTAAAATCGGATACTTCTTTTTAGCATTAAAATCCAATTACCGTGTAAATTATACATCAAAGAGCTAAAAATTTGGCTTCTACTGTCATGCAGCTTCTATTTTAACTCATTAGTTATCCATTTATTCTTTATTTTAATGTAATATATAAATAATATATTTTTAAAAAATAATAGAAATATTACATATCACACAAATTTTTATCGGAATTGTTTATATTTATAACATTTGCCAATATAAAATATTAGAATAACATTAAGTTTATCTACATTCGTATTTAAAAAAATATCAAACTGTTAAAAAGCAGAGCACAAGAAATTAATAACCAAAGTTTGCAAATTTTATCCAAAATATAGAGTAAACTTAGCAAATCTGGGTACTAAAGTAATATGGGCACATTTAAGCAAATACTCATAATACACGTAATGGTTTTGAGTTGGTGCATTCATACTACGGTGTTGGCAATCCTCAAGCATCATGGCGGTTGTATGAATTGTTTGTGCTGTGTGGTTCAAACAAAAGTATAAAAAGATTATTTCTAATGTAAGTACAGTTACCTGATACTTCAATTAGGGTTGTTGTTATATTTAAGTTATCTTACTTAAGATTTAACATGCAAAATTAATTAATTTTACATGAAACCTATAAATGGCTGCAATCTCATGTGAGTGTAGTATCCGTTGGTGGGAGCGGGTGGTTTAATTCTTTTTCCTTTCAACAGCAGTAATGCCAACTTTTAAATAATATCAAGTGAGAAAATATGGGCAGTAAGATTAAGGGCAACATGAGCAGTACCGAAATTTGCTGAAGGACTGCTTTCCGACTCAATTGCTGACCATCCTCTTGTCCTACACGTCCTTTGAGTTTAGTTTCCTTCCAGAAACCTCTTCCTTATAATAAGTTAGACCAAATTATACCACAGAACATGGTTAATCTAGTGTAACTACTGAATTCTCGCAGTCAGCAGGGTCATTTTTGAAGGATCTGAGTCCAATTTCAACACTGAAAACCACCTGCGAAAATAGTGGGAAACGTAAGAACGTTGCAAGAGAGTTGACAAGTGCAGAAAGTCTGGCTTCTACGAAGAAGAAAAGTGTTGCCAGTGGTGGTCTTAAAGAAGATGTAGGGGTGAAACGCAGAGCAACAGCAAGCGCCAGCAAACACAATGCATGGTCCTGCATTTGTCCTGTTCGTGATGATAGCTGTTATGATAAAAATCAAGGACAGGAATAAATGCAATGTTGTGGCTCTGGTTCATCCTGGTTCAATGAGGATTGTTTCGAGTTAGAGGGTGACTCCTTCTATTGTAATGAGTGTAGCGAATGATTCGAATAGCGCAAGGGTATAAGTCCTCATTAAATGTTGTTTTTCTTTAAGTCTGTAGTTAGTTGTGTTAATTTAATAGTTTATCTGATTTTCACCATTTAACTATTTTTAATTTATAGATAAAAGCTTCCACATTTTTTGTGATACAGTTTGTTCAATAACAAAGGTTTAAATTTGCTTCTTATCATTTGTCAAACATGTAATTTGTGTAAAAATACATCTCCTTTTTTGTAAAAGGTAAATCTAGAGATGACAGTTTCTCTGGTGTTTTTAATAATACAACCTGCCCTTATTTCCGGCAATTGTGCTCATATTACTTAGCCAAATCTGTGCAATTGTAGAATTTTTTTAAAGCTTCTTTATACACATAGCAACAAGAGCTAGAGGTTTGTTCATATACCATTAGAAAAACCACACTCTAAAGTTTGAAATATCTTCATTTCGAAAAAATGGAAAGTGTTTTAGTGTGGTATATTTTCAATTAAGTGTTTGGTGCCCATATTTTCCAAATTTACCCTACGTATATCTTAATATGTATAGAGAGTAATATATATATATATATATATATATCTTAATTTCTTGATAAAATTGCGTATTTATTTCAAAATGCTTTTGATAAAGATCAAATAACCATGGCTCAACGCCTGGAAACATGAGAAATGGCTCGTTTGGCTCACGGCTCACGTGCAACCGCATTGTGAGTACTTTTAAAAAAGGTATAAGGATAGCAAAACACACAAGTTGTTGGGCAGAGGTTTGTCGGCCACAGCGCGCAGTGGGCATTTTCCCATTCTGGCGCACGGAAACCCCAAAAATGAAATTGCGCGAAATAAAACAACAACCCACAATTTATGGTCTTCTTCAGTTCCCTAGCCATGTGGTAAGCAGTTTTTGCCAGTACGCGAATGGAATTCGTCAACGATTATCGGTTTAGATCGGGTTTGTTCTTGTTACAAGAAACACTTGCGAGAGTCTTATTTTACAGTCGCAATTTCTATCGTTTCGTCTGAAAAGAATTCCTCAGATTTTAGCTGGGTTTTTTTAAAATAGATGCCATGGGTTAGTAATTTCTTGGTTTGTCTTTCAAATTAGGTTCAAGTTTGATTAAAAATTGTAAAAACATAACATTTAGCACAGCATGTAACTTCTACTAACATATGCCGATTTTTTTTGTATTTAATTTATTTTTTTTTTTTATTGAAAAATATTATAAAATCCCCGTGCACCACAAAGTATCACACGGGGCTTACAGAAGTAAGTAATAAACACACATTCAGGTGAAGCAAAAAATAAAAAAAATATTGAGGTTAAGAAGAAATAAAAATATCTACAAACAAATTAGCAGAAATGTTTGAAAGCATTTCTAGTAGAAAGAAGTTGTTGAAAATTTGGAGGCCAATTTATATTAAGTCCCTTGAAAGCCAGTCTTAGGATTTTTCTTTCTCTGGCAAACTTGGAACACAGAAGGAGCACATGTTCTACATTTTCCTCGCCTCCAATATTACAATCACAGGAAGATGTCGGAACTAAATTAAATTTGTTCAAGTAGCTTTTGAAATTACCATGACTAGTGAGAAATTGGGTTATTTTGTAGTTAGTGTAAAAATGATGGTATGACAGTCTTTTATTAATGGTTGGAAAAAATTTCTTTGTTATGCTCCCTTTGTTAGAAATGAGATATTCTTGGTTCCAAGACTTCACGATTCTTTCTTTCGTGATCCTCTTGTAAAAAGATTTAGGAATATTAACGTCAATGTCAATTTTGCGCTTGGTTGCAGCTTTTGCAAGCCAATCGGCTCACTCATTCCCAAGAACGCCCGTGTGTCCGCGAACAAATGCAAAATCTATTGAGATGTTTTTATCTTTTAGTCTTTTAAGTTGCTTTTGGATCTCGACGATTATGTTATTAGATGAAGAAATACATTTAAGAGAATCCAAGGAGGAAAGAGAGTCAGTACAGATGAGATATTCTGAGATGACACTATTTTGTTCAGTGATCCATTTAACGGCGAAGTTTAAGCATAAAAGTTCAGCTACAAAAACTGTGCATTCATCACGAATTCTAAATTGAAAGTTCTCGGATTCAACACCACTCCTGAACACAACAAATGTGAAACCAACTCTTGCATCAATTTTACTGCCATCAGTATAGCAAATAACAAGGAAATCATCTGTGCTCTTGTCACTAAATTGGATGATATTGATGGCATTCCTCTCTGAAGGATGAGGGAGAAAAAATGGAGACAGAATACAATCATAATTAGAGATGGAAGAAGCAGAGAGATTTTCCCTAAAAGCAATATTATGAAGAATAGTAATGTCGATTGGAGGGAAGCCAGAAATAGCATAAACTGAGTCGAAACTTTTTTTGGGATTGACATGGATTGTGTGTGTGTGTGTGATCACAGTAACACTTAAGTCACATAGAGTAGATATAGAACTTTAATTTAATACCAAATTTAGCTACGCCCAAAGTTATGATTTTTTTTTCAGCGTTGGCCAATGGTATTATTCGGTGTGCCTTATTCAATGTGTGGAAGGAAGAGCAAGATCGCAAGCGCAAAACTAATATTGTTTTGAGAGTTTAGTTAGGATTACAACGGACTTTGATAAATATGAGGACCAGAAGCAATTAAAATTTAGAAAATTTGTTAAAAATTTCTACTCGTTTGAAGGAGAAAAATGGATGAGGTGCTATAGAAATAAAAAGTTCTGTAAGTCGAATGATGCGTGGTTGTCGGGGTAGTAAGATTTATATTATATTTTATTATTTTTATTAGCTAATATTTTAGTATGGTATTTTATGTTTATTTAAGCTTATAATAATTATTTTTTCAGAATTATAAACTTTAAAATGGTTTTTCTCAGTTTGTGTTTTTTTCGCATTCAAAATACTACTTCTTCCACAATTAATTACCAATCACTTCCATTTTTTCCCTTTATCTTATATCTAATGCATGTAAAAAAATTAAGGATCCATTTGGCTGTAAATTGAATACTTCTTTTTTTAAAAAAATTGAAATGTGGGAAATATTAGGCTTTTGGTTGAATTTTAGCATATATATATCTAAACATTTTTTTTTCTTTTTCTTTCTCCAAAACTAATTAAGGTATTGTAAAATCGGTCCCTAAAGGTGCTTAAAACATCCTCAGAAATATTACAAAAATTTCATATCAAAAAATTAATTAACACAAAAAGAGTAGAATTTTAAAAATTTCCAAATTTTTTTAAAAGAAATTAAATTTGCAAAGTTGTGTGAATAATATGTGCAAAATTTTATCTGTATCATTTTTTTAAATAAAAATTATATATATATATGAAACGCTAAAATGTAATTTTTAAACACATAAATAAAAAAATGCTCAAAGGGTGCCGAGTCCTTTTAAACACAACCTATTATCATGTATTGTCTATGTACAATGTTATGTTTGATTGTGTTTCTTTAATCTTTAACAATTATTAAATTTGATTTTTTTAACTTGCCACACTATTTCTTGTATATATTCTCCTACGTGTAAATTACTGCTTCTGTTAATATCCTTAGATCCTTGTTCAAAAACTAGTTCCACTTAGCAATCATTTATTCTTGATCAAATTAAAAGTTGACATAAATTAGTTAAGACCCTATTAACCTTATTTGTTAGTAAAAAACATAAATTAATACCCAATTTACATTAATTACTATGATTTTTGATCATTAGATATAATTATGAAGACTTTAAAGCCATAAAATAATTTCAGTGTGCCAGATTGGGGAAACTGCCCACTGTGCGGCGAGATGAGAGCGGAAACTATTACTCACTGTCCATCATGACCTAAAGGCTACATCAGCTGATATCAGCAGCAGCTCTTACAATAAAGATTCCAGGCAATGTGCCTCAACACACAGTGAAGCTTACACTGCTGCGTATGGGCCTACACAGCTACTGCCTAAATCACGTAACCCTGCTGACGGTATGTCATCGCCAACAGCATCTGAAATGAGCTGTGTAACATCGGTAATGGACCATACAAGAATTGAAAAATGGTATCAGCATTGTGGGTGGCGTCGGTATTATAATATGGACATTGTTTTAGTGAGGCACATAAGGACCCCTCGTCCCCATAGAACTATCATTGATGTCTGTGCTCTACACGAGCATCATTGCAATCTAAGTATGCCCTTTCATGGCAACGGTATTTCCTGCGAATGATGACATTTATTTAGAGGATAATGCACCATGTCATAAGGGCCGAATTGTCAGGGAGTGGTTTGGGGAATAGTCCAATGATAGAATTTCATATCATGACTTGGCCTTTAAAATGAATTCAATTGAACATTTGTGGTTACACCTGGAAAACCGAATTCATGCTTCCACACTGCCACCTTGCAATGTGCGGAAATCGCAGGACCAGTTCGTGAGAACCTGAACTAAATATCTTAGACTACCCATCAGCACTTTGCCGAGTTAATGACTCTCCGAGTGTTGACAGTTTTGAAAGGAAGAAAATTTGGTTTAAATTGCTTAATATATCGATCATGAAATTATTGCAATAGTTGTATTTGAACTTTTAGACAAATGTCAATATCTTTCTATAGATATGATTGATATAGGGCTCGCAAATATGTACGATTTTGTTTCTTGTGCTAAAATTCATGCCCTTATTTATTCTGAGGAAACATATGAATTTTTTTCTCACTATTTTAGTAATTTCAGATTTCAATAAATCTCTGCAAACACACCGAAACATCTAGATAAATGCATCGTTACCCCTGAGCAATTTTGATATGTAGGCTGCAAAAGCTATGTTTCCTTTAAAAGCTTTCTGGGGTTTTCCAAAACTTAATTCTAAAACCTAAATATCTCTTAAAAATAAATAAAATATATGAGAGTAGATGAAATATGTAATAAATTTCTACGACGTAATTGCTACAAACATTTTAAATAAATTTTTTATTCATGTGAGTTATATAGGGTTGCTCTGGTTATAAAAATTCCTTCCAAAACAACCATTTATAATAAAAATATCACTTTTGCATCATTGGATAGGTCAGTTTTAGTGCGGTTTTTTCTCTGCCGTAAATAGCGCGAATGCTCCTTCATTTGGTAGGAAGACATCATTTTTTGTCGAAATGGCGTCGATTCAAAAGAAAGCCGAATGTGTGCTTTGGTTTCACGAAACGAAATTGTCCATTAATGCTCAGCATAAATTAAAACATTGTTATGGAAGCAAACCTCCTGATGCAAAATCAGTAAATAAAGCGATGGTGGGAAATGTTCAAAGAAAGCGGCAGAGTTAAGGGATCTTCTCAGAAGTGGTAGGCCTAGTGTGAGTGAAGCAACTGTCGAACACGTTCGACAATCGTTTCAACGGAGTCCTACAAATTCAACTTGTGAAGTATCATGTAAACTTCAAATATCACAAATAGATGGGTAAGAATTTTTTATAAAAGATTGCGTGCTTATAAAGTGTAAGAGGGCAAGACCTGTTAAAAAACACTCGGAGGAGACTGGAATGCAGCTTAGACATTCTCCGAGCTACCAAGGGGGCACACGTTGAAATTTACTGCTGTAAATGCTCTTCAGAGCAAGAGACTTTTCGTTCACCCTATATTTTAGATAGATATATTTTTATCAGGTATGATACAAATTTTCTAAGCGAAATTTTCATCCATTTGATGAATTTTGCACAAATTAGATCAATTTGAATTCGATTTGAAAAAGGGTTAATTTTTTCAAAATCATGTAAAACAAGTAATATATAAAAAAAAAAAAATTAAGTCAATTCCTACTTAGATCGAAGAATTTTTTTTTTTTAATTTTAGCTACAATTAATATAAATATGTATATACATATGACAGAATCACAGCATTAGGTGGTAATTAATTTATATTAATTATCATTAAAGTATCGTATTGTCATCCAAAACAATCGTGTATATAAAATTTCAGTTCAACTGAATGCTTTAAAACGGGAGAAAAAAAAACCTTTTCAAGTTTTGACACAAGTCGCCAAAAATGATGCCAACGTGGCTGTATTTGTAATCCTTTAAATAATTAGTTTTAATCAATTAATTTTTATTAATTATAATTAAATTATTGTATTGTCATCCAAAATAATCATGTATATAAAATTTCAGCTCAACTGAGCGCTTTAAAATGTATTTTACTAACGATTGAAAATTCCATCAAGATAAATAAATAAATATATAGAGAGAGAGTGTGAGCTAATAGTAGGAGTTGAAAAATATTTCTTTTTTATACTATTAAGGCAATTATGTACATCTTTTACTTGTGAAAATTTATATTCTTAATGTTTCTCTACTAGTTATTTTATATAACACACACAAAATACTTACACAAATAAACTTTTACACAAAATACATTTTAGAAGAAATATAAACACACACACACAACACAACACACACATAGTTCTTTTACTTTTTGATTGCATGGGATTTCTTCAAATCTTTTACCACTATCTTGTTGTCAGGAGAACGCACGTAAAAGGAAATTGTCATGTCTCGACTGATGTCCAGTTTACTGAAACCAGAATCAACTACCTGTAGATGTGAAGTAAAATTATAAGAATATACATATAGAAGTAAAAAAAAAAGTTATGAGAACATACACATTTTGTCATAATGACGTTATTATATATATATACATTTCAGATTACTCAAAACAACTTTTATGTTCCTTTTTATTCAATGATTGCTAAAAAAATGTATCGATTACATCTTGTTCTTAAATTGAAAGAACAATTGACTAAAAATATTTTAATTAGATTTATTGTCTTTCTTGGTTTTTTTTTTTTTTTTTTTCGTCAGCAATTATGAATTCAGTTTTTATTCGGGATTTTTAATAAGAATTAAATAGGATTTTTAAGTTTTGCTATATATCTTTCATGTTGTACATAATCGATTCTGAAAGCATAAAAATTTCACATGTAGTATTTATCGAATCATTCTTTCAAATTAAGTGGAAGAAAATGTGAAACGCCTGATTATCTTATAAATGAAAATATACTTTTAATTTGTGAACCCTAATAATAGAAATAACAATAAAACTATTTGGGAGAAATTAAAGATTTCTTTCCTTAAACAATGAAATGGTGAGAGAATTTACTATATGTGAAATTCTCCCAGTCTCATTTTTATAATTACTTCATTTTGTTCGATTCTATGGATTCTACATCTTTTAGAAAGCCTGTATTCATTTTCCACAAAATTGACCTATATATGCAAAGAGTTGAATTCAATTGTATTTTCTAATTCAGTAAACATTGACGCTCTACTATACAGTCTAGAGAGCAGTGTTTCTCTATCGCCGGTTCGTAGACCAGCTCCAGTCAGCGAACAGTATTTGCCGATCCATAGACCGGTACCAGGCCATAAACGTTATTAGCCAGTCTTTCAAATTGAGAGCATTAATATATCTTTCATTGTAGTGAGAATAATTTTTATGCAAATAATTAGAAATGTGAACTGGACACAAAAGTGTTTGAGTTCCACAATTTTTCTGTCTGTCTGTCTCAAACGGGCTGCATTTTGGTAGCTAAGCCATTTGTAGACACAGCAAGTCCCCAAGTGTAGATGCCATTTCTCTCTCTCTCTCTCTCTCATTGGTGGCACTATCTCTATAGTAGCGGCTTCCTCTACCAAAAATTGTGTGACGTTTGAATTTTTATTCAATTCAAACTCTCTCGCCGGATGCTAAATATTGCCGTGATTTGACATTGCAGAGAGTACCAAATCCAACTTGATACTCAAAAGATTGCTTACATGCTTCATAATCATATAACACGCGTGCCTACGATTTTCGCATCCAGAAAATCTTTCGACTCCAGCCAGGATCGAACCCGCAACCTTGGGGTTATGAAGCTGGCAAGCTAACTCACAGCTACCGAGCCGACAAGTCCGGAATAATATACTTACCAATCCCCGATCACACTCTAAAACAGTTTCCCAGTCCTTATGTCGATTGGGTTGAGAAACACTGGTCTAAAGGACCCAGGAAGGTTTTGAATTGTATTACTTTAGACAGGAATATCGCCAACTACCATTACAGGTTGAAGCAGCTTTTTTTACTTTGAATATGACGATTTTGGACGTCGATTCGTAATTCTACGAATTTTATTTATGTAGTCTGCCTTTCTTCTCTCTTTATTTTTTTGTTTGGTTGCTAAATTATTCAATTTTTTCTTCAAGATGAAGCTTACTTTGGTTTTATTTCTTAACTGAAAATGTGAAATTACTAGATAAAAAAAATATTTAAGAAGAAAAAAATGTATGAAAAAAAAAGAAATTATTGAATAAAAAAAATCTGTTCTCTCTCTCTCTCTCTCAGTTTTTTAATTCTTGTTGTGTGTGTGTCTAGTTTTCTAAGAGCTTTGCAAATACATCAGTTATTTAAAATAAAACCAGACCTCATAATCTATCTCCGTAAATCATATGATCGAAATAGGTAAACTGTGTCATTATATAAGTGGTATTCTTTATCATTTAATCAATAACTGTAAGCAAATCAAACAAAGAAAGAAGAATGGAAAGCATTAAGTATTGTCAATGAATACAATAAACATTTTATGAGTATTATACAACACATATAATTTCTAGGCTCTTTTAGATAACAGGAAAAAAATTGTCTTATTGAAAAAAAAGTGTCTATTTTATGACTTTTTTAACGAAGCGTTGTATTAATTTTTAATTGTACAGAACAATTTATAAAATTAAATAATCAATTTTTACCTTCGTTCGACTTTGTTATTTGTTTCTAACTGCAAAGAAGGTGCAAATTATTTCGTTACTTTTAAAATCTAGAAAAGTTTAAACAAAATATATACATTACAAATTGTGAAATATTCTCTGATTATTCAAATTATATATATCCTCCCATGTTATAATAAAAATCAAAGTATATAAAACATGTGGTTTTAATTACCTTTGAATGTAGCAGACCAATGATTCTCAATCTAAGTCCATAAAATAGATTTCCAGCTAACTCTATCCAAAGAATCAATGTGGCATTTATAATGTAAATAACTCATTTCTCAAATATTTTTAAACTCGTGGGATAACTTCATTGATGAAGGCACTATCTAAAGATATATATATATATGCATATACGTATATATATAAGTATGTGTTTTTAAAGAAAGGTAAAACGGCACTTATTGTCCCAACTTAAAATTCAGTAGCTTTTAGAATATTATTTGTCCTTTCCTGTGAATATATTCACTTTCACCAACGTGAAATGAACACCATGGGAATGAACTCCCAGAAAATAATTTTCAAGTCAATAACATTTCTCTAATACTATGAGATATAATAATTTTCTTTAGGGAGATACAGCTTGAAAAAAAATGTACATTTTTAAATATTGATTAAACCAAACTTTAATATGTATAGCTTATTAACCTATATATTTATAATATTAAAAACGTATGTATGACTTCAAAGTTTCTTTTCCTCAAAAATAACGATAGTTTTTGTTAAAAATTGTATTTGGGAAAAATTTGTTAAAACAGAAAATAATTTTGTGTAACAAAAAAGTATTCATGAATATGCTTATCTTGAATAAATAGTCAGAATACGTTGAACTACGAAAAAAAAAATCTAATTTTAAAAGAAATAAAAAGGAAATTAATTTCATTTTAAGTAGAGCAGCAAATGACATGAAATTTCATGATGTACGTTAGCACAAAAATATTCAAAAGATCAATATTTTCATAAAGTAAACAAAAATCGATCATTTCTACAAAATAATTACATGATGTTTAAAATTAATTCATCGGAAAAAAATTGACAACTACTTTGGTTCGTTTTTTACTCTTTAAAAATTAAAAATTGGATGGAATTAAAAATGAAATAGGACATGTATTTAATAATAGAACTATTTAGATATACTTAATTATATATTCTTGAAATCATAATGATATTTTTATGATCATACGTTTTGAGAGAAGTAAAATACTTTAAATTTAGCACTGAAAAATTTAATCTTACCTGATATTGAAATCTCAAAGTTTGCTTAGGTTTCGCATATTGATAAAAACATTCTTTGCTCTTTGCTGTCACTTTTGTTATAAATTCCATATCTGCTAAATTAAAGTTAGGTTCATGAGCATAAACCATGCATTGCAAGCAAAATAAAACTAGTATGCAATATAAAACCCATTGACGAAATGCCATTTTTTTCCGGTTGCAGAAAAAGAGAGTTGTGGCAAGATGTAAAAGAGAATTCAAATAAATAGTGTATTATGAATGCTAACTTTCTCGAATATTTAAAAGGAAACTTTTTTCTTTGTCATGGCAACCACCTGACTAAAGCATAAAAGAAACTTATCAGAGAAGTCAATAAAAGCAGAAACTGTTTATTCAGTACCAACTTGCGATCGAATCTTTGGTTTAAAACGTTGAAAAACAAATCGAATACTGAAATATATGAAACCAAAAAAGTCTTTTTAGTTTTGTTTGGCTTGAATAAATTATTTGGCCGTGTGTGTGTGTGTGTGTGTGTGTGTGTGTGTGTGTGCGCGCACGTTAAGATTTTTTATCATCCATAATAAATTTAAAAAAAGAAATTCGTATAAATACGGTGTAAGAAAATATTAGTTACGGAGCAGTTTCTAAAAGCAATCTTTTTAAATTTTGATTTTATTATATAATTACTTTGAGTAACTACTATTCATGAATGTGCTAAGCTGAAAAAAAATTATTTCTTCTATGTTAAATTAGCAGAGAGTACAAAGTTTATACATATATACTGAAATAAATTGCTTTGATTTCTATGTTTAAAAAGTTTTTAAGGAACCGTGATTTTAAAAAAGCGCATAAATGGATAAATTTCATGATATTTAGTGTCACTTAGATTAGAATACATGTATACAATTATTTTAAGAATATTTTGACAAAAAAAATTATTTAAATACAATATTTCGGCAAAAAATTAACTTAGAATAATTTTTTTTCCAAATGTTCTCCTTTTGTGAAAAATACTTCTGTTATAATATTTTGCCTGTCTATAGCTCAGACCTCTGTATTCAATATATCGCTAAAAATTATTCAACATTTCCTTAACCACAAAAAAATGAAAATTTAAATAATAGCGCAATCAAATAGTTTTATTTATTAACAAAACAACAAAAATTACAGTCGTTTTACAAATTAATTTCGCAATGAATTTTAATAATATGGCTTCTTTTGGCCACAAACTTAATAACTTATATGCAGTCAAATGAAAACAAATTAGCTGGAAAGTCTAATTTGTATTCCCTTAACTACCCCACAACACCATTCGAGAATTTTCAGAACCCATTTCGTACAATAAATCGTACTTGCAGAATTTCACAAAATAGATTCTTGGTAACATCAAGATTCGAGCCAATGACATACTTATCACTAAAAATCACTATCTCTATTTTAGACCAGGGGTCGGCAAAATTTTAGCTTTGGCGTACCAAAACAGTCTACCAATATTATTCAGAGTGCTACACAATAGAACATTTTTGAAACAATTCGATTCCCTTGATAATGCGTGAAGAATCAGAGAATAGAGGCCAATTGCTTAGATTCATAGTCTTATTATCAGGGCCGGTTTTTCGCTTAGGCACACTAGGCAAGTTCCTAGGGCGCAAAAGATTTGGGGGCGAAAAAAATTGGAGGGCGAAAAAAGAGAAAAAAATTAAAATTACAGCGAATGTACCACCGTCTAGCGCAGCGATACTCAACCTGCGGCCCACCGAGCCTTTTTTCGTGGCCCGGCCTGAGAAATTTACTTAGTTAAGATCATTGTATTAAAAATTTGGGTGAGAAATTCTTTGGCAATAAATCAAATATATCAATTTTACTTTTTGCTGTCGGTGTCGTACCGGTACGAATTGATATTCTTTTTCTATTTGGAACGGTTACAGTTAGCGATAACAGACAACAGTAGATTAGCGACTATTTTATGGATGGAATTAATTTTTAACTTTCTTTCATGTCGTAAGAAAAAAATATTCGAAGAAAATATATCACTTCAAGGCGATTTAGGTTGACTATTTTGTAGTGAAAAACAAACATGGGGAGGGGGATCAGTAATTGTTTGATTTGTCACAAAAGTGTTGTATTTAAAAAATATCAATAAACAAGAATCATTCAATGACACTGTTCCTCGATCTCTTTCAAGAAGTGATAAATTGGATTTCTTGAATAATCTTTGCAACGGCAACAAAGTGTTTTGTGAAAGGTAATATCACAACGGGGTAACAAATACATCCTATAAAGTTTGTTGTATTATTGGTAATCATATGAAATCGTTTACTGATGCAGAAATTGTAAAGGGGTGTTTCTTAAATGCTTCTAATTTAGTGTTTGACAAAAATAAAAAATAATAGTTAAAAACAGCAAAACATGATTTATAATATTTTGATCAATTTTCCACATTTTAAATTTCCAATGTTATCTTGGTCTTAAAGCATCCCCCCCATTTAACCCAATGTTGCCGCCCGCGTGAAATAGCTGATATATGTATGCGGCTCAGCAGAAAAAAAGTTTGAGTACTCCTGGTCTAGCGAGTTATGAGAGAAGCATTTCTGCCTTAAAGAGATTAGACTGAAATGAGATCTACTATGAAAAATGAAAAGCTTAATAGTTTGATGTAGTTATAAGCTCAAAATGATATTGCCATGGAAATTAAATGCAATAATGTTATAAATGATTTTGCCATGATCGAAGCTCGAAGAAAACCTTTGTTGTACCAGTACAATGATAGTGACTCAACAAAGAATAAAGATGTTAAAAAGTAAGATACAGTAAAGCGAAAAGCGGTGAAAAAGATAATAATAAATAAGTTGAAAACAGTTCATACAATAATGTGTACTCTGTACTGTAATTGCAAACGATTTCATTAATTTACTGTACTAATTTACAAAGAGGTGGATGGTCTGAGATGTCGTAAAGTAAGAAATGAGCAAGAGAGGCCAAACAATGCCACTCTCCAACGCCAGTTCGGGACACGTCGGATCCATAGGGGTTGGGCGATGGAAAAAATCTCCAATTAGCAAAAACCAAGAAAGGGAAAAGAGTAAGAGAGTTAAAGAAAAATCTCTCCAAAACCAAAACTAGCCAGGTAAGAACTAAAGAAGGAAGGGGGTGTAACAATTTGAGGTGCCTAAGGCAATGGGGAGGCTAAAAACGGCCCTGATTATTATAAATTAATTTTGCATCATTTAAAGATATTTCTTCACATAAAAATAAAAAGCATAAAATATAACTATTTCTTCAATAAAATTTTTTTAAAAATATTAAAATACATATATTATATGTTTTTAAATATACTTATCAAAATAAGAAACAGACAACGTAAAGTACATGTATTTCCTTTCATTACAGTTAAATAAAAATTTTAATGTGAACTCAGTGCTTGTACCGCTCTACTTACGCATCGCAAAATCAGGGGTATAATGTGCATTTTTCAATTTGACACGATTCTGAGCATTCAGATGTGAAATAATTTCTTTGCAGACTCGAAATGTTTTTCATATGAGGAAAGATTTTTTACTCTGATATGTAGAAGCAAAAGCGGAAAGCAGAGTGCATGCAATTTTCTGTCTTTAAACAATTAAATCCCATTGTTCAATAATTTACACATTCAATAATTTACAAAATAGCTGTAAGTTTATATTTAGAGTTATGTTTCAGATATTTTCGTAATTCCGTAAGTGTTCATAATTCTGAAAATGTTTGTCGAACAAGAGAGAGAGGTCCACTACAAATTTATCATCTTCCTTCCACTCAAAAATTGACAAATTTGTTGAGTAGTGCAGAGTGCCACTGAGAATTGTTCCGCGTGCAATAGGTTGTCGATCCCTGTTCTAGACTGTGGCCCATTAAAAAAGATAAAAGCTGTAGAAATATCTTATACGAAGTAAATATTATATAAGAAGAAATATCTTATACAATGTAAAAATTAAATATTATGTAATATTTTCCACCAAAATTCCACATAGTATTTTGTTTTACACATAGTTTTTAGTATCACCATAAATGTCTGCATTGCAGAAATCTTTTATAAATTGCAATTTTTTAAATGTATAAAAGAAAATAGGAAATGAAAAAGAAAGGACTGATTTGAAAGCATTTTTTTTAAAAAAAACCGAACTTGATAAAATGAGCGGATTTTTTTAAAATGAATTGACTGATTTAAACATACCAAATTATATTAAATTTTTTTAATTTCATGTGAATTTCATAAAACTTATAAATAATTTGATTTCATATAATTATTCCATTAAACAAATGGTTAGAAATTTGCATTGCTTTTAATATAGCAGTTACAAATCAAATGACAAGTGGAGTGCTTTTCTCTCTCAGTATATAAGAAATTTACTAAATTAAACCAATACTTAAATTAATCCTGGATAAATTTATAAGTATTAAATGCTTCAGAAAATGATATAAGCATAATACAGAATTTACCTCCAAGATTTATACACAATATATGTCGAGAGGGACCTTACTTCTTAAATTGCTTTATTAAATTAGTATTAATGGTACATAATTCAATCTTGCATTTCTTGGTATAAATACTGTAGTGGAAAGAAAATTTTAGATATACAAATTTTCTTTTTTCATATTTTATAAAAAAATGACACCTTCTAATTCAATGAATGTAATTGACAAATCTTAACAAGTTCACCAGATCAAATAGCAATATAAAACTTTAGAATAAACTCTGTTTTTCAATAAATAAAAAAACTCTAATTGTTAAAAATAATTAACTAAATCTAGTTTTTTAAAATAAATATATTATAATATATGTATATTTATATAAATATATCAAATAAATTATATATTATTTATTATGTTATAGAAAATAAGTATTGCAAAAAGGTAAATAGGTAAGGAGGTGGGGGAGGGGGAGTCATTTTGAAAAAGAGTATTAGAAGTGCTGATTTTGTGAAGGAAAGGGAAAATTTATAAAAGCAGAGCAAGCCCGTTCACCGCTAGGTCATGCAGCTAGTATATACTTATGCATGTATAGGTATATATACACATATCAAATAGCTGTTTATACCAGGGCTTCGAAGATTGCCATGCTTCAATTAGTATTTTTTAGTGGACTTGATTGTTTATTCTTAATAATATGTAGAAGGAGAAGCTTGAAGCATCAAACTACTAGACCTACTCTAGTTTGGTAATCATGTTTCTTTTGTTGAATTGGATTCCGCTTTGAACTTGTCTTACGGAAATTGACTCAACGGCTTATAGATAAAAAAAAAAATTCTACTTATGAACTTCTAGATTTAGACTTCAAATTTGGCAAGCATGTTTATTTTGTCTGTAAATATCTACTAAAAATAGATTTTACGGAAATCCACTTTGGAGGACGGAGTTACAGGAGCATAAAGAATAATTCTGATTCAATTTTAGATATTCAAGTCCTATCCTTTTTAAATCAAGAAGTGAAAGTTATAAGAATGTTTTTGAACGCATTCGAATGCTTAATGCTAGGGCTTAGATACAATAATTTACATACATATAAGCAGTACATATGTATACAACGTCATTAAATACCCATCGAAGCTGACGTGAGTAACGACTAGTTAATTTATAAGACAGAAATATACCAGTTAAACAAGGCTTTAGATTACTATTATATTTATATAGTAGAAGTGATTTTCAAAATTTTATTTTTGAATTATCGATTTCTGTATGCACGACCTATTTATTAAAGACGATTTACCGTTTAAGAACCAAACGACTGGTTCAAAATCACGGATATAAATATAAATTTTAATTTGGATAGGCAATGAATCTCGCAATTATGAACCGTAGTTCAGTAACAAAGATGATAACTAGCCAGGGCTTATTGCTTACTTTTCCTAACCGCACATAACACTGAAATTCCATTATAAAAAAAAACAGCATACTTCAACATTGGATATGAAGGATCTTCAAAGAAATCAAAAGTCGAAACCGTGTATCGATTGAATGAGTGTGGTTTATATTAACGTCACGCTGTAAAGCAATATGAGGGCTATTGGCAACGAGCCTCGCAATTTTGAACCTCGGTGTCAAGTGACGAGGACTACACTTGAGCTAGCACCTGTCTCACCTAACTACCACACTAACGGGAGGACATTGAACCTCGACAAAATTAACGGGTACCGGTAATGGCACTGGGACTCGAACTCATGACACAACGGCCGCAAGTCCGCGACCAGGGCCACTAGGCTACAAGGGCCACATGGCTCGATTGAAGGCCCACTGTTTGTGATCAGATCTCTAGACTTCCATAACCCAAGCGTCAATTCTAATGTAAACAAATAAGTTAAAAAGCCCTGCAAATTTCAAATTCTTTAGTGCAGTAACAAATATGTAATAAAATTGTTTGTAAAAGATCATGCAATTAAAATACAATAAACTTTGATATTTTCAAAGCATGTCATTTATTTTAAAAAAAATCTACTCGTTTTTATAATGCTTAATTACACATTGTTTTAAATTTAAGGCTTTTCATTTTTCAACTTTCTTTTATATGTTAGAAAGCTGCACTTCATAATAGGTTTCTGTAATGTATATAAACCTATATATAAAAATCTGCATTTTGAAGAATGATTCTATATAATTAGTACATACATTAATTTTTGTTATGTATTAAAATATATATTTTAATAGGTTTTATTTTTTAAAAGGGCTGCAGCACTGGCATAGCTGGATCTGAGTAGGCTCTGTATCAAAAATTTTTAGACGTCCTTTCCTTGGGCCTCTCAACATGTTACGAGTACTTAACTTACATATGATTTACTTACATATTACTTCAGTTTCTTGATATTGTATATAGCAGAATCGAATGTGATATATTATCCGATATTGTGTTATTGCTTATTCTTGTTTTACGTTCTAAAATTAACCAAATGCTATTAATAAAAATTTTATTGGCTATGATCTACAGACAAATCTACCTCCTTCCAAGAGGAAATTTTACCTCCTGTCAGTATGGTTTTGAATTCACTTGGTTTAAGCTTTCACTTAACCCAATACTGCATTTAGAGGTAATTAACTATAAAAAATGTTAACTTAAATGAAAAAAAGTTTAATAAAACTATCATAGAAAAAGGAAAACACTTTATTAAGAAAAAACGTTAAACTAATTTAAATACATAAAGGTATGAAAGAATATTTAAATTCAAGTATTAAAACTATTTGTACTATGCAGTTATGAGTTCAGTGTCAGTCACGGTTGGGCCCGACGAGTCACCAAGAGAGATGGACAGAGCATCCCTTTTAGAAGTTACCCCTTATGGCGGTAGCAATAAAAGATAGGAGTTGTTGGAAGAAAATTCCAACTACATGGGAAAGTTGTAAAATAGACTGGAACCAGTTACTATGAATGAATCGCCCCTCCCCAGTACGAAGACATGGTAGCTGTAAAAATAAGGGGAAATGATTTGAATGGGAAGACAAACAAAACATTTCCCTTTTCTTGTATACACAAGCCATCTGCAATACTGAGGAATTTCTTTACTTCTTTAAAATAATTACCTGAAAAGAAAGTACCAGAATATTGAACAAATTTGAAGCCTCATAGTAAATCAAAAATACGAAAGAATTACTTTGGAATCAAGAAAATAATAAAAAAGAGTTAAGAAAAAGCGCTGGTGATTTAATTTTTCTTTCGTGTGAAAACTGTTGACTTCCTTTTAACCCTTTATCTACCACATTATGATTTACTGCAGTTTTTTTTCATGCAATAGATTTTTTTTTTTTTTTTGAATCCCTACATTGAAAATTAAGGGATATACGTAAACAAAATACTCAAGGGATATCTTTTAAAACGGGGGCTGGGAGTTTTCACCGCCAAATCCTTCTTTTCTAGCCGAAGGTAGATCGCCAAGGCGTATCTTTGGGAAGAACCGGTTTGCAGTAACCATATGCGATACGTTTCTCCTCGCAGAAAATGATCCGCGTAGTGACACACTGCATTTCTGATAATCGTTTAAAGCTTATGTTCTCTGGAAATATTACCAGGGTAGTTTCAACAGTACTTATGACGATTTCTCGAATTCACTTTGAAAAAAAAATTGAATCAAAATCAGATTTAAAAAATTTAATGCATTTCTCAATCAAGTTCATTTTTTAAGTTTTTCTTTCAAAACAAAGAATTATTATCATTTAAATACGAAGGTAAATTACATTAATTTTACAAATACAAGACATAAATGTCAAATTACACGTAGTTTTAATTTTTTGATGTACTAAGGAAAGTAATCATTTATCTAATCCAGAAATTTCATGTATCTTTTATTATTCTAAATATATTATTTGTTTTATCTCTCTCATTATCTTAATTTCTAAAGGAGATAATCACTCATGTTTTTCGAAATATTCAAATACTTTACTGAATTTTACTCCGTTATATTTATTCATAGCTGATTAATTATACTCAACAAAAAGATTATTTCATACTGAGTTTTTTTTTCGATGTAATAGTTAAAAGAAATAATTTGGAAGCGAATATATACTTGCAGTACGGTATTTTATATATTTCACATTTTCCATTACTTTTTCCGCTTATAGTTTTTCGAAAAAATAGCAATTTACGAAAAATAGTTGATATCACATAAGTTAGTGAATAGTATAAGAAAATTCATTTCTGCTCCAGATAGTAAATGTGATGAAAATAAATCCAGAATTATCCATGTAATTCCAAAAAAATTTAGAATTCTTAACAACCAAAACATTACGACTCTTAGAAGGGCAGATTTATTGAGAAGGGTGACTGTAAAATATCTTATTTGCACTACTTGTCTGAGCAAGAAATCAATTCAATTAATAGTGCATTGGGGATATAAATATATTTATCTTAAATTAACAAATCAAAATTTTAGCACTTTTTATAAAACAAATTAAAAAAAAAACTCAAGAACTAATGTCTTTTTAAAATTCTTTTATTCCTTATAATCCTACATGATTTATTACTATTATTATTGTATCAACAAAAGAAAAACTTTATTAAAGCTCTTGAATCCTTTAGTAAAACACTTTTATATACATCTGTGTATATAAGATTTTTTTATGTACACAGTAAGATTTTATGTGTATATTTATTTTCTAAATAAGTTATAAGATGTAAACATTCTTTTCAAAGAAAATGAGTGATTTCCGTTTTGTACAATTTATACTTCTGAACTATATTTTTAAATTCTGAGCTTTTTTTTTTTTTTTTTTTTTTTGCGGAGTTTCTTGATGAAATAATTCATCCCAGTATCTTGAAGAAAAAATTTTAAAACTAATTTATTAAGTCATCAAATACTTTTTTCTGCTAAACATAATTATGAAAGCTATATATTAAAAAACTTATTATAAAGTGTTTTAAATGTTTTATTGTTATTTATTTATTTTACTCTTCATTTTATGCTAGTAGATACAAAATACTATGTTTAATTAATTGTTTTGAAACTCTAAATCGTCTGTGTTTTTTATACGTATGTTTTTAAATTTTATTTTTAAAATTTTTTATAATTTTGTTTCATTTTTAAAAGAGGGTTGCGGTAATCTAGTGATTATTGTCACGAACTCGATGCCAGAATGTAGCGGGTTTCCACCGTGTAGAGAAGGCCTACGTACATTAAATCTGTAGAGGCTCAATGTTTCCCTGTTGTTGTGGTGTGGTAACTGGGAAAGGGGGTTGCCTGCTCATGTGTAGTCCTCGGCACTTGACTGAGGCTCAAAATTACGAAATCTTTCGCCAACAGCCCTCTTATTGCTTTACAGTGCGACATTAATGCAATTCTTCTCCCCCCCCCTTCTCTCACTCTCTTGACTTTTTATACATTTTAATGGGGTTTTTTTTTTAAAAAATCCTTTATACAAATGAATAAGTATTGCTAAAATCTCAAAGGAAGTATTCCTTTCAGGGTTATACTTGAAAAATTTTATAATAAAAATTCAGTCACAATGATGAAAACTCTTATAAAAAAATAAAGATTTTGTAAGAAGCAAAATTTGTATATATATTAACTCCTTGCACGATCTGTAAGTCAAGCTAGATGCACGTAGACAAAAGTTCTTCCAATACCTACGTAAATATTTTTCTATAAATGATACATTCTATACAAAACATATAGTGGTTAGTGAAACTGATTGTTGTGCTATTGGGCCTATATAGATTCGAATTCCGGATAAGGCATGAATATTTGTTGAAGGAAGAGTGCCTTTAGAGGGTTACTCTAAATAGCCATGGAGCCGCAAGTCTTCTCGTGAGGTTGGTGGAAGGGGAAGAGAGATGGGATACCCCTAATCATCTTAAGGGTGTTCTCCTTCCCAATTTGGGGTGGAATGGAGCCAAATCACACCATTACCTGTTTGGTGCTCAAAACTAAGACTAAGGATAGGTATAAAACTAGGCCCTTGCCGTAGATGAATTTCGTGGGCCTTGATCTGATGTTACAATCGGTTACTGTCGATCAGGTGGCATAAGTACCAACAACAGAATTTTTCACCAGAGTATAGATTTTTATATACGGGAATGTATTGCAGAAATATCAAGAATTGCGGTTTTCTAATGTATATATGACATGATTTTAGAGTCAGAAACAGACTTTGTTTTAATATAAAGATCTTTATTTGATCAAAGTTAGACATCATCTGACGCAAATAGCAGAGAGGAAAAAAGCACGTCACCGATTCTTAAGTGGGTTAAACACTTAAAAAACCGATCGCGGCGTTCATGAGTGCTCTTGAAAGTTAATGCTGACATATAGGGCTATTAAATGTAACGATCTGGAATTGGACATGTTTATTGGCTAGGCCATATGTTCGGAAGAAATAAATGGGTTATTAGTTTTGTACTTGAAGAGGTGAGGAGGTAATATAAAAGTGAATTACTAGATAGGGAATTTAATTTTTAATCTAATTTAATTATCCTTACATATATAAAAGAAAGAAAATGAAAGTGGTTGATTTTAAAGCGTTAAAAAACTTAACTTTTAAAAAGGAGTAATTTCTTTGAATAAATTGATTAAACCAATATTTAAATTCAATCTGAAAGGTATGTTTAAAACACAAACGTTTCTGTTCTTCCCAATCTGTGATTTTGTTCTTTAAAAATGTCTCAACATGATTGACTGCATATAAAACATGTGAATTCGTTTGCAGTAATAATTATTTATAATGATGACTTCTGTACAATATGAGGAGCATTAACGCATAGCACAGAAATGTGTCATTTAGTCGAAGCTTTAGCATAATTGTAGTATTTACACTATGATAGTCGTTCTCAAAATTTTCTTTTAATTTTTGATTCCGCATGAATTACCAATTAACTAATTACCATAAAAGAGAATCAAGGAAATGGGTCAGAATCACACAAAAATATAAATTTTGGTTTGGATAGTCGATTGATCTCGTAATTCTGAACTGCGGTATACCACAGTTAATGTAACTTTATATCTGACCGTATATAAATTTAAGTAAACACATTTTGCGAAATTATAAAAATTTGAAAGGGGGAAGATGGTCTTTTTTAATCGATATATTTAATCATCACTTTCTATTTCTACTGGTTAACTCTTAATTATTAAGCGGTGTGAAATTTTAAATATTTTTCATGGTACTTAGAGAACAAGAAAATTTCAGTTATAATTAATTATATTTCATTTCAACAAATTAATTTATTTTAGCATCTCAAAATGTAACATACTATGTAAAAATAATGTAAACATTTAATACTCCCAAGCT
>BMAV01012519.1:0-60540 GCA_019973955.1 Trichonephila inaurata madagascariensis | reverse complement strand
ATGAAAAATTGTTTGGGGTTAGTTTTGCAGAACATTTGTATTAAAACCGCTCAAGCACAATAGAATTTTGCTTCCAGTTTTGTGAATAGTTCATTAATACAAACAAGTTAGTTTGTTTGCAGTGACAATGAAGTTTCATAATTGTTTAGATGATTCATTGATTAATTTGGCCAGTCTTAAGAGTGGAGGTGACTCGATGAAAGTGATCTTCCGGTTTTGGAATTAATTCTAAACTAGCGGTACTGTCACTAGGAATGTCGGCCAAGTTTATCACAGAGCTATTTGGTATAAAGTGCATGACGATATAGGGGCAGCGGCTGCTCAGTTTTCTCCTGACCTTGCTGATGTGTCTGGAAAAGAATTTCCAGGCAAATAGTCTACAGCCGTCTTGCAGACACTGGCCTCTAAGCCCGGTGTCCAATTTGGTGAATCCCTTTGATTGTATTCAGCAGGAAAGACCGGATATTGAGGAACTGAAAACATCAGTCGTACACACCACAAGAATGGGGAGGAGGATGCACCAGATAAAATGATTCTCATCGTGTATTTACCTGGAGAGAAAAGGGTGCTCGGTCTCATGACTCCTACGAAACAGAATCGACAGATTGGGAAATGCTGTGACGGGGCTTTCATCACGATTTCTTTTTGAGTTCTTTGGGGCTAGAATGGCAATTCTTTCCAACCAACTCCAGAAGAAGAACGTGTGTATATATATATATGTAAATTAGGAATCTTATAAATAGTAGAAGTTTAGCTTTCGCGAGCTGGCTGTGTGAAGTGGCTATATGAGGTCTATGTTTAGGATTTGAAACGCTTAAGTTAGAGTTAGAGGAAATTACAGGTTCAAGAATTAACCTACCCGTACTTGTGCCTTCAAGATAAAGGTGGATACCATTCCACAAGGATTAATGCCACGTCTGTGCGACTAAGAGAGTAGCTGTTACCAAGGATTTAGCGGTATGCGTTTTCAATTAAGATATAAGGAAACTACGCGTATTAAGGAGATTATCAGTAATCTCTAAAGTTAGATATAGTGGTCAATTACGCGATTATTTAGTAATACGAACTGTGTCTTCTCACTCCAGATCCGCTTTCTATGATTATTATTATCATTGTGTATAGTGAATAAGTTGAGATCTTAATAAACAGATATTAAGATGAATGATATGTCTGGTTCTTCATTATTTCCTACAGAGACAAGTAGCTTAGGTAATGTAGAAATGGAACACTCACGGGCACATGCCTCACAAGATCTTAATAAATAGATTTTAGAATGAATTATTTGAGTGGTTCTTCGTTATTCCTCACAGAAACAGGTCACTTAGATAGTGTAGAACGTGTGTCCCACGAGTGGGTGCTTCACAATGCAAAGGATTCCTTGTGTGTGATTCCATAATGTTGGTCAGTCGTACTCCTTTGTACATTTTCAATATAGATTCAGTCAACTTATAACACTGTAGAGATGAGATCCTGCAAGCCTTTGTGAGATTTATTTAGGTGCTACGGGCCCGGGCTACATTTTTATGGGCAAGAATGCGCGGTTACATAGAACTCACATTGTTGATGAATTTCACGAAGGATAGGATATTCGCCGTATGAATGGCCTCTCGAAGTCGCCGGATTACAATCATATTGAATTTGATTGGGATTGCCTAGGAAAAGCCCTTTTTCAATGTAGCTCAGGATTTGTAGGAATTAAAAGTACCACTGTTAGAAAAATGTGGGCGCTGTTGCTACAAATTCTTATTGACACCCTTATAAACGGTATGGTAACTCGTTGCAAAGCTTGTATAGCTGTTCAAAGTGGTCACACTCCATAATAGACTTTTCGGAAGGTAAATGCTTTATCTCTGATTCATGATTTCACACTTTTTGATATGTCTTGTATCTTAATTTACAATTAAAATATTTTACATATTGTTATGTCACTATATTCTTTCTGATATTATAATAAGTCTCTGGGTCTTATTTTGTGGCAATAGAGAGAATAGTTCAACAGTTTTCACAGATTTTGTGTTTATGACCTAAATTCTGGACATGAGCGTATATATGTACTATACTCTATTCGATTTATTCAAACCGCTCGGTTTTGAATCATTAAATATCTTAAGAAGACTGAAATATCTTTATATTAGTACGAAGTATGCCCTCCTTTAGTTGAAATGAACACGTTTTGGCATTGACTCTACCAGTGCAGCGCACTTGACTTTATCATCGAGGAAGTGCACTCTTACAGAAATTATTATCATCTGTTCTCTTGTCGTCTTAGTTAAACGATTTTTGAGAATAAGCAGTAATTTCTCAATAGGATTTAGATCTGGTAAATTACCAAATCATTCAAGCACGTATTTTATTTTCCCGCATAAAAATTTTGACTGATTTCTCTCTCTCTCTCTCGTATTGTGACAAAGAGTCAAGTCATGTTGAAATGTTCCGTCAAATGTTTCCATGAATTGAACAATCCTACTGCGTAATATTTCTAAGTATTTGACAGAATTCATCATGTCTTTAAGATGAACTAAGTTTCCAGAGCATTTGTAGCGAAAACCCCCCAAAACATCTCTTTTGAAGGGTTTTTTTTACAGTTTGTTGGATATGATCTGTGGTAATAGTTTCACCTTCACTTTGTCTCACTGCACTTGATTTGTATCCCTGCTCAAATAAATTTGTGTTCTGACTGAAGGTTACTTTTTTTCAGTCGTTAACAGTCCAAGATCAGTATTTTTTGGCCCGAGCTAAACGTTTTTCTATCATTTTCTGAGTTAGAAATTGCTTTTTCCTCCAACTTGTTACTTCGCGACCCACTTTCTGAAGCTTTTTGCGTACATTTAAGGTACTCACTTCAACACTATGATACAATAAATCGTTTCGAAGATCTGAGCTTGTCTTTTTTGAATTTACTTTGCTATTTCTTATTATAATTTTATCAGTTCTTGAAGTAGTTTACCGCTTGCCGCCACATTTTCCTTTTCTTTTAGGAGAGGATGTTCAGGATTCTTGAAATGTTCTTAAAATTCTTGAAACACTTGATTTGCACTCATGAACTGCCGTAGCTATGCCTCTCACAGTCATTAAGAGCGATTTTTTTATAACGCTTTCTCACAGTAATATTCATCTCTGAACAAGCAAAAGTAATACGTGTTGCACGGAACGCAAAAATATAACCACCTGCTGCCACACTGAAATGCTCACAACTGACCTGTTCACACAGTAAATCCATTCAAACAAGTAAATTATAGTCAAAGTCCATCCATGAAACTACCTCTAGGTATGTATAACCGATTTGAGGGGTCGGGACATCACTTACGAACTCAGAAAACTTACATTCAGACTTTGGGCGGCTCTCGCAGAAGTCGTGTTTTTGTGAGTGTAGGCACTTACTCTTCATTTTCTGTAAATAGCTTCTTACCGCTTTTACTTTTAATTAAGTCGATTTTATTCAGTTCCTCCGATGTGATTCCCTTCCCCTTTTCTGTTATTTTGCGTTAACATAGTAGCTACTTTATAATGTAACAACTAAATACACATGCTATTGAATGGCTGAAATCGAGAGGAAGCTCGACGCTTCTTGAAGTGTTTTCTAATCTTCAACCACTGTTTTAAGCCGTTATACGGATTTAAGGGGTCATATATCTTTTAAAATTTCCAGAAAATCGATTTTTTTATTATTATTTTATTTTATAGAGCAAACCTTTCTGAGTGTTTTAAAAGAAACCACATGCAGATATTCCCAATAGCACGGAAGTTATTAAGAAAATAAAAAGAGCATAAAAGGTCATTTAAATATTGTTTATATTTCGGCTCCAGGGTGACAGCTGTCATGTCGCTGGTGACAGCTACGTTTCTCTGTTTCTAATATTTTCATTCTAATTATTATCAAATGCTAGAATCTAAGCCTCAAATATTATTATTGTTCTGAACATTAACTACAACTTCTACTTACTTTATAAACTGCTGTTTTGTTTTGATAAAGTGGTTCGTGATTTTATACTCGCTCGTTTTCTGATTTTCACACCGTATCTTATTCTAAAATAAGTTTTAGGAAAAATATTAATTTTTTAAAATTTTTTGAATGATGAATTCGATTGAATCTGCCAACGACCATCTGGTAAACGCCAAAGAAAGGAAGTTTACTGGTAATATCACACGAGGTGCAAAAGCTGTACACAGTGTGGATGAATCATTAAACAACGGTGCATCTGGAAAAGATTCGGGTTGAAAGATATTGATTCATTTTTTTTTTTGAACATTGATGACGGTTTTGATGGCTATAGAGTGTTTGATAAAACTATTATGTTTACAAACATTCAAAACTTTGCTTCTTGCAAAATGTGGTGGAGATATTGAACTCACAGAAATATGTGTTTAGAGGTTTGTCTAGTGTTTTTGATTGAATGCAAGAACTGAAAAGACTTATGTTCGTTTAGAAATTAAAAATGCTGGGTAAAAGAAAAAAAACATTCCAGAAATAAACAGACGCTTTGTGTACGCAATGAGGACAATTGGACAGGGTCATTCAGCATTGACAACTTCCTGTGGTGTTATGGACTTTCCTCCTCCAGTTGCTGAAAAATCCTATATAATAATATTATAAACAAACTGCAATTTTTAGTAAGGAGGTTGCAGAAGCTTCATCAAAGTGCAGCTTGGGAAGAGGTAACTTTGACAAATTCTTCTGATATAATAATTAGTGGAGATGGAACGTGGAAACTGTGGCTATTCTTCTCGTGTTGGTGTGTGTGCTGTTTTGGGAGACAAAACGGGAAAGTGTATGATGCGGAAGTGATGTCTTCTTTCTGTAGGGATGGATTCTTGGAAACGAAGAAAAGGGTCACCTGCTTACAAAAAGTGGAAAATTCCCGTCAAGAATGTTTGAAAACCACAATGGCTCAGCTGGCATGATGGAGACTGTGGGAATGGTTCGTATATTTCGGCGTTCAATAAGTCATCGTTCTGTGAGATATACATCTTACATTGGGATGGCGATTCCCAAACATTCTCATCTATTACTGTATCCAATCCGTATGGAGAAGACATGCGGGTTTCAAAATTGAATGTGTTGGACATGTTCAAAACAATGGGAACTCGTTTACGAAAATTAAAACAAATTAGCTCAAACTCGGTGATGGGAAGTCTTTGGGGGAAAAGAAGGGGTTGACCACAGAATGATTGACTTAACCCCGTACTATGGAAATCAATCCGACAAAATAAAACATGCCTGTCGGATATGCGCTGTTTGGGCTGTATATTTCCATATACGTTCAAGTGACGGGAAACCCTTGCACAGTTTTTTTCCTGTAGGTCTAATTCTTGGTGTAAATATCAAATCAAGTATTAAAAAGGGGTAGTGTGGAACTTTTTAAACACAGTAACAATTACCAGTGGCGTAATGGTGCCATAAAACCTTTTTTATGATCTATTACAACCTAAACTCCCACAAAAATGTCTGGGGGGAAAACCCAAAATAATAATAAATCCATAACTCATTAATATGGAAATTTGCCCAAAAACTTTGGGGTTTTGGTAGAAAGATTGTTGATATTTCTACAAATGGGGGGCCCAAATTTTTATTTTTAATGATGGCAATCAGGCAGACTAAAATTATGCAATCGCTTGGTCTGACTGTTGGTAGAGTTGCGCGAAAATTTGTTCACTTGTAGATATAAAAGAATTCAGACTGCAGAGCGACATTTTAATCTCCTACAAAGAGTGCACGGGTTAAAGAATGCAGTTTAAAGCTACTTGTAAAAATTAACTGAAAAAGAGAACATCGTATGCATGTGGCGAATTTAACATTTAGAATCATAGTAATACATGCATTCATATCATAATTTTTTAAAATTTATAGTAAGTACTTGTTAATTAAGATATTAATTGTTTTTTTAAGTAATGTTTATAAATTTTTAACTTTATTTTGAAGAAATGAATCACTTTGTTGTATTTTGTAGCTTTTGATATCGTTTCGATGCTTGTACTGCATTGGTAAAATATATGTTTTTAGTTATAATAATTTTAATAAATTGAAGTTTATTGACTATAAAACTTCACATTAGTTTTAATTTAAAATTTAGTTGTTGTTTGAGTAACCAGAATAATATATATTAAAAAATTTTGGTAATTTTATGTTTTTATGTCAATTTTCTTAGAACGTCATTTTTTCTCATTACGCGCATGATATTTTCATACCGTTCCATGGAAAATGATAAAATTTTTACTGGAGATTCTGACCATAAACTGCAAAATAACGAACCAGTTTGAATTTTAATGAAAAAATTTAAAATTACAAGTAAAATATCGAAAATTTAAAAAATTTTATAGTTAAATTTTTTAAAATTTTTATAGTTTACTAAAAATTTTAAATCAGTGTTTCATGCTTCGTGATTTTAAAAGATAACACAATTTCAACACTGAGCAAAAAGTTTATCAAAAAAAATTGGTAACTTTTTATAAAAGCTGCGCGTAATGCATTTTACTTGTTAAAAGAAAACCAAAATTTTTTTGTAATTATCTAATTAAAAGGTATCCTAATTAAAAAAATGTGTTTGTTGGATATGTTTTAGTAAGTAATATTATTTGTTTATTCTTCAAAATTTACATTCAAAGGGAAAAATAATAAAAATTATAGAGCTTTTAAGCGCTCACTATTTTTTAAACCCTTTTGACTTTTTAAAGGTATGTGTCCCCTTAATTTTGACCGTGACAACTTCAGACAAGAATTTTTGAAAACTTGTGACGGGCTCACGCGTCTTTTCTGTAACATAACCTCTGGGTTCTTTGACGGCCAAGATTAATGGCAAATCTTCCCCAAATCCCAAAAAGTCAAATGAAAGTATAGATGCAAATAAGATAGCCTTTAAAAGAACAGAAGTTTTTAGTCACAGGATGGCAATTTAAAAAAGTTCTGTTAGGAAAAGGTAAAGTGTAATTTGAAGGCCTACCAGGATGGGATATCTAGCCCTTACACAGTTTCATACTATTGCACGAGCCAACAACCTATCTGAAGGTGATTGAACCATTGCGTGGAATTCAAGGTAGGACAGATTAATTGATATAAAAATCTTAATATTATTAGAATTGAGGATAATATAATTATTTGAGGTGGCGGATAATATAATTATTTAGATAAATGATCAATTGCGCTATCTGTTTTAGCTAAGGCTACGTGTTTTGGTTTATTCTCACTTAATTTAATTTTTTTTAATTTTTAAAATTTAATTAAAAAAGGTCATATTAAAAATTTCCCAAAAATGTCTATATATATTTTTTCTTTTCCCAAGCCCCACACCCCCTCTAATTCACGCTGAAAACACACAAAAGATATGACCCCAAAAGTCGAATACCCACAAATTTTTATGTCATTTTTCCCAAAAATTTTTTTTAAAAATTAAAAATAACAACCTAGCAAACGATTTGATCCAGTTCCCGGTTTAAAGCCTCTATTTCTATTTTTGTTTCACGGGGGGGAGGGGCACAACTAAAAAAATTTTATTTGGGTTTCGGGGCCTTTTGTCTAGTAGTATTTTTAAGGGGCCCCAACCCCCAAATGAAAATAGCCCCGGGAATGGCTCTCAATTCAGAGAAAACAACCTTCAAATTTCCCCGGGGGTTTTTAAAAACCTGAATTTCTTTTTTCCAAAATAAAGGCGTTTTGTGAGTACCTGTTTATATGCTTGACGGGTTAAACCCACAAAACGATTTTTGGTTTTTTTTTTTAAATTTTTAAAAATTTTTTTTACAATTAAGGGGGGAATTTTTTAAAAAACAAAAATATTAATATGATTATAAAACAATTAAATTAATAATATAAAAAAATACGATATATTTTTTTTTATTGGACTTTTAAAAGCAAAATTTTTTTATAAAAAAATTATTATAATATTTTATATATTATTAAAAATTTTTTAAAATATTTTATTTATAATATATTGTACTTCATTCTATAAAGCTATTCGTAGCTAATTTTTTTTTTTTAAAATATCAGTTAATTTTTTGTTATAATATTTTTTTTATAATAAATATTACCCAAATTAATAATTATATTTATAAAAAAATATAAATATTTATATAATTACGTTTTTATTTTACTTTTTAAAATACAAAATAATTACCTGAAACGTCATTTAATTTTTTAATAAATTTTTATAAATAAATTTTTTAATTGAAAAAATAATTAAATGAATTTAAAAATAAAAAAAAAAATCGTTTGCGTGACTCAAAACCGGCCTTAAGGGGTTCAACGGGTGCTCTCCCCATCAAGCCATTCCCTTTTGCTGGAATAGTAAAAATTTAATTATGAAAGGCTGGCATAATTTCGAAGGCTATTTTTTCCGAAATGACTAGTCATTCGTTGATAATGCTTTGGGGGTTGATCACCCCAAAGGAGTACTACTATTACACGAAGTCTCGTCTCCAAATGAGCTTCCTTAGTCGAGCCCTCCCCTTGCCAGACCAAGTTTCTATCGTATTATTATGCAAATTGTTATGAAAACTCTCGAGCTTAGGATTCAGTGATTTCTCTCACTGTTGCTTGAACTTGTGGTACGAACATGTTTTTTGTGCCTTATAATCAAAAAGCCCGAAGGACCCGTCTTTTTCCCAAAATATATGGAAAAAAGGTCCATTGAAGGAAAAATAAGCATCTTCTACTCACCTCGAGAGAAAACTTAACTGAAAATTGCATTTTGAACTGTTGTGATATTTTTATGAGTTGATTGAATGAATACATCGACCGAGTAGACAAATGAAACCAAACAAGGGGAGTAAGAAATTAAATGTTTTAAAAGTAACGCCCCCAACAAAAAAGTAGAAGGGGGCTACTGGCGACGAACCCGCCCCCTAATTAGAAGAAAAACACCACGGGGTTTTCGAGGGAAGAAGTCCCCAAATTTTGCTGTTACTCCACTTTAGGACTCCAAACCACAACATATTTAGTTGTTCTATGTAAAATTGGGTAGAACCACTAAGGAGCTATCTTATAAAAATGTTCTTCAATTAAATAATTAAAAAAATTTTTCATTCTTTTTAATTTCCCAAGAATTTCATAAAAAGTGTACAATTTCAATGCCTCTATACAAAAAATATAAAGATATTTTTTTCTTAAACATAATTGTAGGGATTTTTTTTGGTTTTTTCCAGACAGTCAAAAAGGTGTTCTATGGGGGAATTCTTAGTCACACATCGAGCCAATAATCCATTTTCACTCCAATGCGTATTAAGGTATCTGAATCAAGTGCATTGATACCCGTTGTGATATGCTGTTTCAGCTCCACTAGATCAAGAGCAAGGGTACCTTGTCCTTTACGTAATCCCACTAGAAGAAATCAGGAACTTTGGGTGGTCATTGAGTAAGTGGCGTGTTGTAGTCTTAGTTCAATCTGTCGCTGAGGGAGATGTTCATCTGGGTCATGTCTCAGGTAGTCCGACCCGGGGGAGTGGAACACCATCGAATGGGTGAAGGAGGTTGTCAATGTTGTCTTGCAAATGTGGCATCAACCAAAGATATCCAAAAAATTAGTTTCCGTGATATTTTTTGGGGAAAATTTAAAAAAAAACCAAAAGGGGGTCTTTTCCCAAAACCGGGGTACTTTTTGGCTGTCTATTCCCATGAGACGCATGCTATTGCCTGCGCTACTTCCGTCGGGGTGAGACACAAACTTTGAGACGATTTGTTGAGGTGTTTCACTTGGAATGTGTATACTTCATTATTATAAATAATCCCGTTCCTCATTTTGTTAGAGGGGGAAAGTTTAAAGGGGTAAATTTTAGAAAAAAAAAACTGAAAAAAAAGACAGTGAATCTATTAATTTACAATTCAAACAATGGGGGGGCTAATAAATGCAAAAACTCCAAAATTTGCATTGACTTAAACATCCTTTTTTATAGATAAAAGGGAAAAACTATTTTGGGGTTTTTCCCCCTTGAAAAAAGGTAATTCTTCACAATCTATATAAAATTTTTTATTTAGTTGCTCTTTGTATAAACTTATTTTCCATTGTTTTAGTAAATTATTCCCGTTTAACTTTAGGGTATTTTTTTGCAATGCCGAACAACAGGACCCAATTCCAAATTTTTTTTTTTGATATAAAAATAATTCAAAATTAATATTATTTTTCCCGGGTGGGGGTTTTTTCTGTGGGGGCAGTATATTTGGGTTAAATTCTTCCTTTTTTTCTGATTTGATCCATTTTTTCTCATACAAAATGTATTTCGCGTTTATTCTATTACACCGTAATGGTAAAAACATAAAACCATATCTTTACATGTTTTAAAAAAAAAAATTACACTTTTTGGGGAAAATTTTTTAAAATTTTAAAGGGTTCCATCCCCCCAAACAGGAATTCCCCCCTGTTGGTACATTTCTATGAAAAAATTTAGCCATTTTTCTGTCTGAGAATGTAATCTACGTTTTTTTTTCAGGTTTTCTTTCTTTTTGAAGAAACAAACCTTAAAAAATGAGATTTCTTTAAAATTTTATCACTCAAAGAAACTAAGTTGAATTACAAAGCTCTTAGAAATTTCCGGGGCACTCAAACTCACCCTTTTTTTACGTCAAGACTTTTTTTTGGACCCCAATAAATTTCTCCCTGAATACGTCTTTGACCCGGGGGGCGTGGGGTTTCCCTGGTCATGATCCCGAAAGAAAGGGAATGTCACCTGATCAAGTAACATCAGATCAAGATCCCCGAAATTCATTTGGCAAGGGGGTAGTTTGTAAGCTTTGTCGTTAGCCTTTTGCACAAACCAAATGACGGGGTGAAACAGGTTACACCCAATTTTGAAAAGACATCAATGGGTTTGGGCAGGGCCTTACCTCCATCTCCTTCCTCTAAAAACATTGGGGGGGACTTAAACTCGCCGGTTATTTTTAAACCCCATGCCTCCCAAAATCATATACATTTACAAACATTCCCTCCTTCTCCATGATTCGAACTCCCGACCAACGGGCGCAACAGCCAGCGCCAATAAACCTATACCGGTTTGGGGGCTTTCTACGTAAATACCCCAAAAATCCCATAGGGCCCAGAAAAAAAGTGAAACAAAAATAAAAAGAACTGTAAAACAGCATTCAGATTCGGACTTTGCGGGTTTTCATGCCATCGTCAAACACATTTGTTTTCTATTTTTTTGTCCCGTAAAGGCATTTTTTAAATACCTCTTTTAATGTATTAGTTTTTTTGATATTCATTTTTTTCAAGTGTAGGTGTTTTTTTTTCAATTCTTCTGTCTTCGCCTACTTATGCGTAGACGACCTAACATGGAAGGGGCACATGGGACAATTTTTTTTTCGCACAATTACAGAACGATGACAGCATGTCCCCTGATGAGGTGAAAAAAGGGTTTCGGGGGATGTTAATTTTTTTAAAGTTTCAAAGGGAAAAATTTTTTATAGTTAAAAAAAAATTTTATTAAGGAAACAAAAATAGATTAAAGTTTCTATTTGTATATCCTTTTTTAAAGCTTCGCAATAAATTTAAAACTTTTTTAAATCACTGTTCGTTTATTCAAATATTTATGTTTTAATGAGAAAATATATATATATATAGTAAACTAAAAAATTCACCAGGAATTTAAATTTAAAAATATCCAAAAAAATTTTTTAAAAATTTTTAATATGTTATTCTATTACCCATCTTTTAAAACCCTTTTTTTCCTTTGGGTTCGGAGAATTCCCATTTCTGCTGAAGGGATATTGTGGCTAGAAAAGATGGGCCGAATGATCGATTAAAATTTTGGGCCAAAAAGCGTATCGGTAAATTTTTTTGAAAAATGTTTGCAGACAAGAGGAAACCCAAATTATACCCCTGCAGTCGAGCCCAAGTCGAGAAAATTTTCCCGGGACGGAGGTGTTTTTATCCTGAGCTACCTTTCTGTGAAAGCCCAAATGAGCTTTATAGGTTAAAGATCCGGTGAATTGCGTAGCTGGGATCTTAATACAAATTCATAATTTTCTTCCTCGAAATATTCTAACATATTAATCCTTGCGACATGGGGTGTTATCCTGCTGGAAGATTCGATTTCCAGTTGGGAAAATAGACACCATGTAAGAGTGCACCCGATCCGCAATCATGTTAAGATAGTCCGCAGCTTTCATAGTCTGTTCTGCTACAAATAAGGATCCCAGAGACACCCACACATTCTCCGGGAGATTCGAACCCTGGCCCAATGCCAAGTCAGTCAGCGTCACTAATTATTATACACATGCTGTATCTGTCAAGTGGTGAATTCGAGTAGGGACGGCCTCTCCCGCGCACACGTGCTGAGGCAAGTCAATTCAGTCGAGACTCAAAATTACCATATTCGTGTAATGCAGAAGTTTAAAGAAATGGGTTGTTATACTTTATCATGGTACAAATTGATGAGGTCCGTCGCCATTGGTCCTCATGTTGCTTCTGAGTATGACGTCAACAAACAATCAATCAAACAAGCAAGCTGCTGTGACCTAAACATACACACTCCTTATTTTTGTCTTTAATAATCTTTTCCACTTCTGATTACAGATTTCGATATTTCCGTTAGGAGAATTTCGATTACTTTTAAATTACTGGAAAGTTTTGCGTCCCTATTTTAAATTATGCGGGATGTTTAAGAGCCATAAAATTCGGCTTAAATTGTCACATGTATTCTACAAGAGAATCTTAAAGTGAATTAGTAAATAGAGAACCCTCAAACATACTTACGGTGCACATGACGACCCCCGTGGTGATGAGGACCTTCTTCTCCACCACCACCAACGCCTTTAAGGAGAAAGCAAGAATTTTGTTAAATTTGATTTTATTGCAGCAAAGTATGAAATGATAGATAAATGTACTTTTTTCAAAGTTTTGATTTAAAAAATCTCACCTCCACTCTGAATGCAGTTGTTCATCGTAAATTATAATTTTCAAAAATATTTTTCTCGACGGTTGTGTTAAAATTTTTTGGTAGTGTAGGCAATACTCGGGGCCTTTCCTAATTTAACAAGCTAGTATATGTTTTCTCAAAAAAGTTTGAGAATTATGTATTTGTATGTACAATTTTAGCATCCATCTTATGAGCCCAAGGTTATTTTTCACAACCATGGTATGATCACTAAACATAAACTGAAAGCCTCTGACTTAAGAGAATTTTTGGGTACTTAAGTATAATGAAATGTTTAGAGCCCTTTATCCCGTCAAGGCATCGGTGATGTGACCGTGGTATATTCTACTTTCTTTCCGTAACTAAAATGGAAAAATCCGTTGCTGATGCAGCATCTAAGGAGCTGTTGGCTTTTAAAGCCAGAAATTGGATATCATACAATCAGAGGCTTATTTTGACCCATTTTATAATTTGCATTTAGCTGCGCGTGTCTTTTAATGGCACTTTTACTGAAATATAAAAATGTGGTGGTGTGATATGAATATAAACCAGTAATAGCCATCACGCGAAGACGATCGTTTTAGCATGATCGCTAAGATACTCGTTTTCGGAACGGAAAGTACTCATTTAGAATCTTTCCTTCACATACACAAGCATAGTGTCCAATTAACGTTTCACCTTTCCCTTATTTTTATTATTATTCTTTCTTAAATTAAAACTACAGAAAATATTCATTAACATCTTAGAAAAAGTATTTGTTAAAGTAATCGACTCAATTACTTAAAGTTAAGATTGTTTTAGTTTTATAAAACGAATTGTTTTGGTCTATGATGCCATTTTGGCGATAAGTTGTCGGTGACGGAGGAATACCCTTGGTGAGCTTGAATACTGCTTGAGCGTAAAGTTATTTGAACTGACCACTTTCGGTCTACTGTGACAAAAGGGATCCCATTTCGGGTCAGTCTTTAAAGGCTTCAATTCCTGTCCTTTGTTGTTTGCGACTTTGCAGAGGAGGCACCGCTGCACCATCAACAAAAGAAATTAGTGAATTTAAAAGAGGGCAGATAGTTTCTATGGGACACAATGGCGTGAAACAACTAAGAATATCAAACATAATACTTTAAAAACAACTCATACAGTGATATTCAACCTGCGGCCCACCAAAACTTTTATGTGCCCGTCATGGCCCATTTCTTGAGAAATTAACTTATTTAAGAACATTATGTTAAATATTTGGTGGGAAATTCTTTGTCAAGAAATCAAGTATATCAAAATTTTGCTTTTTGATATCGGTGTGCACGGGAATGAATTGATATTTTTTTTCTATTTGGAACGGTTACCGTTAGTGATAACAGACAACAGTTTTATGGGTGGAAACTAATTTTTTAACTATTTTTCATATTTGCAAGAGAAAACATTCAAAGACAATATATCGTTTCACGACGATCGGGAGGTTGACTATTTTATAGTGAAACACAAATATGGATCAATAATTGTTTGATTTGTCACGATAGTTCTGTATTTAAAAATATCTATAAACAGGAATCGTGCAATGACACTTTTCCTCGAAGATCTCTTTCGAGAGGCCATAAATAGGCTTTCTTGAATAATATTTGCAGGAACAACAAAGTGTTTTGTCAGTGGTAATATCACAGTGGTAACAAAGATATCCTATGAAGTTCTTTCTGTTATTGGTAATCATATGAAACCGTTTATCAATGTAGAGATTGTGAAAGAGTGTTTCTTAAATGATTCAAATTTATATATAGTGTTAGTGACAAAACAAAAAGTACAAAACGTAATTATTTAGAAAAAGCAAAACAGGGATTATAATATTTTGATAAGTCCTTCACATTTTAAATTTCCAATGTTATCTTGGTCTTACCTGCCCCCCCCCCCCTTTTTCCCCTCAATGTTGCCCCCCAGCAAAAAAAAAAAGGTTGAGTACCCCTGACTTAGAATGTCAAACAGAAGCTAAATAAGGAGAATATTTAACTAAAGGAAAAAGGCTTCTTCATCTAGAGGGACATACATACAACAAAATGGAAAAAAAAATGTGACAAAAGGAGATTGAATCAAATTGTAAAGAAGAAGAATGAAAGCAGACGACGGACAACTCTGCAAATTATAAAAGGGCCCAATTTAAACACAGGAACAAAGATTTCTCAGAGAACAACACGAAGAGGACAAATTTCTTCAGCTTAAGGTATCCGACTACGTTCAGAACCGTAATTTTAAAAGATAAATGGATGATTTTCATGCTATTTAGTGTCACTTAGATAAGAATACATGCATAAAATTGTTTTAAGAACATTTTGACAAAAGAAAAACTGTTTGAAAATACAGTATTTTGCAAAAAAAAAAAAAACCTTTTTTCCCAAAATTTTTTTTTTATAAAAATGCTTCTAAAATAATAATTTTGTTAATAAAGTAAAACTTCCAGAAGTCTTTAATTATTTTTGAAAATTCACATTTTTTCAAGTTACAACCCATTAAAATAAAATCTTTTTTTTTCTTAAAATTTTTCTCTCCTTTGTTGTCGTAAAACAGGGAATACCCACTTCTAAGTTATATATTTCAAAAATTCTATTTAAGCACGTACGCTATATACAGGCAAAATATTATTATATTGAAGCATTTTTAAAAAAAGGAGAATATTTTAAAATGGGTCATTCTATTTTCTTTTGTCAAAATAGTATTAAATAATTTTTATTTAATAATATTTAAAAAATTTTATATAATTTTAATCTAATTTACCTAAATATAAAATATTATCCATTTATACGCTTTTGCAAAATCACGGTTCCGAACGTAGTCGGATACCATAAAAGTCGACAATCAACACAAAAACACAATTTATCAGCTTTCAATCGATGATATCGTTATACTTGGGCTAAAGAACAGAAAATGTATGGAAAAAATTGTAGGAGTCAATGAGAGTCTTTCCACAAGTGATGACAGACAGAATATTCGTCCTGAAGCTCTTCATCTAGAACCCATTGAAGGTAAATAATTAATGATCTGGCAAGCATTGGGTTGGAATGGCTTAAAATAGAATGGGAAGAAGTTGCCTTGTTTACAGTATCGGAAAAGATGAGACCTGGATCGAAGCTAAGCGTCACCAGAGTTAGTCTCACGGTAGACTAACACAATACAGGATGATTCTAAAATGATGGGGCACACTTTGAGGGGTGGTAGAAGCTCACTAATTTAAATTGTTTTTGTTTTGGAATATATGGGTGGATGTTTGAGGCATAAAAAATAACACATTAACGGAAATATAAGACGTGCATTAGCAACACATATAACGAGTAATTTCGCAGAGAAAACAGTTTTAGAAATCGCATCCACCAACCGTCATGCATGCTTGGCGACTGTTATGGCGAGATTGGCTGACAATATTGGCGATAGTTGAAGCTAGCAAAGTGGTTTGCAGTGATCTGCTACACCTCCCAAAACCGGCATTTACACTTGAGATTTCTGTCGTTATGGGTGAATTTCCTGTGAAAAGGCAGACCTGCATCTAATATACTTTGATGCTAATGGTAAAGGCAGAGCTGATCTATAGCTGTATGAGGAACGCTTTCTAAGTAGACGCACGCCCGAGCCACAAAATGTTTCATCCATTATATGGACAGCTGTGTGAAAATGGTTCATTTATCTCCAGTACTGATGGAAGGGGTGGAACGTGGACTGTATGATAGCCACACCTGGAAGAAGTCATTTTGGACTATGTGGACGTATCCCCCAGCACAAATACAAGAGCTGCAGCTTGTCGTTTTCATGTCAGTCAACCAATCGTTTAGAGAGTTATACTGTTGGTGGATACAATTTATAAAACTGCTTTAACATTTTCTCTACAGAATCATTCGTTTATCACCCCTCAAAGTTTGCCCCATGATTTTAGAATCACCCTGTAAAATATTATTATATATTTTTATCTGGCAAATTGTTCTGTGTTACTTCAAGCTGTTTTTGTGTTATGTTAAGTCCCGAATTCGGAATTTTTCTTCAGATTTTAAAGCATTGCTTCTCAAACTTTCAATATTCGCGACCAATATTGAGAATCATGCTTTTTATCGCACCCCCTCCATACAATAACAATCTATTGAATTCAATAATACTATCCTTTGAAACTAAAGCTACGATAGGAATTTAACCTCTTATGTGCCACCGAAGTATATAAATGTCGCGCTCAGCCAAAGCCATTATTTTTTGGACGTATATATACGTCTTTCCAAAGTACGATCTTTTCTGTGCACTGCTACCCATAAAATTATCCCGAAGGCTTTGGAATGCAATAAAAGTGACCTTTTCGAAGGATCTACTTATTTCAGAGAATTTACTTGTTTTTTTCCTCCCTTTTCTCCCTCCTAAAAAAATATCAAAATACGTGCATCTACGTAGAAAACGGTGGCATTGGGGAGCTAATCACGTAATTTTAATCAGCAATTAAGGAATTAATTATAAACCGTACACATTCTCAAGATACGTGTTAATACAAGCCCATGGGGTCACTGGTAATTATCAAACCTGTTCTTACCTTAGTATTGTTAAATTAATCATAAAATACATTGAACAGTACTGATACATTTATAAGTGTACTACTCGTATATCAGTTCAAATGTGTATTTTATATTTTATTATATCAGTCAGTATTTTTTTTGTTTACTTTCAGTAAACTTATGTATTTTTAAATAATCTTTTGTTTTCGACTTTTCAATAGGCTCGCACCCCCCTTGTCGAGTTATCACTCCCTCCAAGGGGGGCACACCCCTCAGTTTGAGAAACGCTGTTTTAAAGATATTCCGAAATTAATATTGTAGTGTGGCTTGGTTAACCTGTGGAGAGATGTCTTCATACTCCTCCTTTTTTATCTGAGGTGATCCTTTTTTTTTCCTTATACAAAAAATATTTCGCATTTATTCTCCTCGACCAAGATGGCAAACCAGTGGCATGCGTACCATTGATAGCAGGAGACACAATATTTTAGGCACTCCACGATTAAAACAAATTGCATTTTAGTTCAAATTAACAAAGCTCACTCTGAAGTATTACGATTAAATGCGAGTGACTGGTCGAGGAGCTCACTTGTTTTTTATTTCTCTTGCTTTAGGACTGCAATTGCTAATGATGCGAAGTTTGTCAACTCATATCATGGTAAATTTCGTAGACACAACACTATTTTAAAGTATATTTGTGCTGTATTTACGATTCTTAACTGTAATTTAACATGGCTTGTTCAGCAAAAAAAGTAAATGCAATGGAGAATTTCAAAGTAAGTGGACTGAGAAGCACGATATGATTAATAAAGACGATAAAGCAGTGTGTGTTTTATGTTCTGGAACAGTTGTCTGTCTAACATCGTCTGTAAAATGGATTCCAGACACATTTAACTATTTGAAGAAGCTATATTTTCAAATATCTATGACTACGAGTCATTGTTTTCAGAAATAATTAGCATTAAAAACTCGCTTAGAAACCGTTCGACAGACGACTCCAATTCAGCATACATACTACAAAAAGTAACATCTTCCAAACCTAATAAATTTATTTGTGTCCTGTAATCTGCAGCAACAGAAGTCATACTAATGTTACTTTAACTTTAATTACACGTTTAACTAAAACATTTACTACGTACTTCTACAGTGCAGAAAATGTATTTTTTCGTAGTAAATAAAAAGTTTGAAGTTGTTAGTATTTAGTTTTAATATTTTCCCAATAACCATAAATCAAATTTATTTGACGGCCCTTCTATACCTCATGAAATATTTCTTTAGAAAAAAAATGGCACGTTGATCCATAAAAGCTCCTCAAACCCAGTCCTATAATATAATGGTAAATAAGCCATAACTTTACATGTTAAAATGAAAAAAATACACATTTGTGGAACATTTTAAAATACCAAAATCTACGCATCCCAAAAAGATGTAGGAATTCCCCTGTTGTAAATTTTTATGAAAATTGAGCCATTTTTCTGTCTGAAAATGTATTCCACGTTTAGTTCAGGTTTTCATTGATTTTGAAAAGTAAGCTTTAAGCTGAGAGACTTCTTGTGTTATCTCTCAAATACAAACTAAGTTGAACTACAAAGAGACTGCTGGACACTTCAACACACCCATTTTTCTCTAGGTCACTCATGTCGAAAATTTATTTCGGCCCCGAATGAATTCTTCTCTCACACGAATACGTTTTTGACCTGAGAGCGTGGGAGTCCAGTGGTCATGATCGCAGACGAGGCAATGTCACCTGATCGACAGTAACATCAGATCAAGACCCACGAAATTCATTGTGGTAAGGGGATAGTTGTACGCCTGTCGTTAGCCGTAGCTTTGAGCACAATGCAGGTGACAGTGTGGTTTGGCTCGGTTCCACCCAATTTTGAAGGACATCCAGTGAGTGGTTAGAGGCCTTCCACCTCCATCCTCTTCAGACAGGTAGTCTAGTGGCCAAGGTATCAAATCATGGCTAGCTTGTCACGAGTTTGAGCCCAGTACCACTAAAGACCCGCCGTATAGGGGAGCGATGCACGTTATATCTGTCGAGAGCTCAAACGTCCTTCCCGCTTTTGTGGTGCGGTAGTTTGGAGAAAGGGGTGCCAGCTCAGGTGTCATTCTCCATGGTTCCAAATGACCGTCGCCAAAAGCCCTCGTGTAGCTGAACAGTGCGACGTTAATATTCATTCACTCACTCCATCCCCTTCCTCCAAACTCACGGGAGGACTTAAGCTCAACGGCTATTTAGAGAAACCCATGCCGCAAAGGCACTATACATTTTAAAACATCCATGCCTTCTCCGGTATTCGAACCCTGGCCCGATGCCAAGTCAGTCAGCGTCACTAATTATTATACACATGCTGTATCTTCAAGTAGTGAATTCGAGTAGGGACGACCTCTCCCGCGCACATGTGCTGAGGCAAGTCAATTCAGTCGAGACTCAAAATTACCATATTCGTGTAATGTAGAAGTTTAAAGAAATGGGTTGTTATACTTTTTCGCCATTATCCCTCGTGTTGCTTGTGAGTATGACATCAACAAACAATCGAATGAAACAAGCAAGTGGCTAGGACCTAAACACACAGAGCACTTCTCGTATTTTTGTCTTTAATAATCTTTCTCTTTTGATTATAAATTTATGTACAGGCGTTCTTCGTATAACACGGTACTTGTAAAACATTACTTTTTATAATTGAATTAAAAGAAACTCTTCAGTAGCTTGTAGCGGATAATTTAAATGCGAATTGCTAAGTTCTTTATCACCTTATAGAAAAACTCTGAAAGAATTGTAAGATTCAAAGGCAGGTCATTGCACTTACGTCAAATAACTTTTGTAATGATGTAGGAATAACTAGTAGGAATTTCGACCTAATCTAGTTTTTTCGTGGGAAGAAACTAGATTAGGTATTATTTCTGAAACGAGTGATGTTGAAAATAGATTTTGTGATCCTAATAAGCCGTTCCTATTCATTTTATAACTATATTAATTTTTTAATATATTTGTTGTTTTCTTTTTAATTTGTGTAGCATTTATTTTTGTTCTGCATTAAAAACTTGAAGTCAACTTACTTCTTCATTTGGAGGTTTTATTGGAACGAAATTTCAGCTATCATAAAATTTTAAACCTTAAGACTTGATTTCGATATAACACTGTACACATTGCCTTCATTTATATTATTTCACGTTTCCTATAACACGGTACATATTGCCCTGATTTATGTTATGTACATACATAATTAATTTAGTAAATAATTAAAATAACAACTAAATAAACAAAAAAGAGTGTGTGTGTGCTTATCACCACACGATAGAAGTGATAACTTCAAATTTTGTAATGTTATTTCAGGGATTAGAGTTGAGTGAATAAAACACAAGGAGATATTAGTATTGTCATATAAAATTATTTATTCATATGTCTGTACACATAAAGTAATATTTTTTGCTAAATATACATATTTGTTAATTAATTGTATTCTAAGAAAGAAACAATAGGTTTAGGGTAGCTGAAGTACGTTATAAATACCTTAGAATCAAAATTATTTAAATATCAAATAAAACGCCGTCAAGCGTTGTTCCATACTTTGTCGTGCTTTTATTTGAATTATTTGATGTAATTAAATTGAATTTGGATTTAAAAAACTCTACTAAAGGCTTTGATTTATCTTTTGAAAAATCTGCATTGAAATCATCACTTAAAATAATAGGCAATTTGTTCAGAAGAGTTGATCCTGCTTCACAGTGTAGGCAACTAATCTTTTGTGAATGAATTCGATAATTTTCTCTACACTTTGATTTGGTAAAATATAAATAGTAACCACAAGTAGAATTATTCGCCCATCTTTTGCTTTACATTTCGCTTCATAAATTTCTCCGATACATGACTCATTAAACCCAAATAATTCAGCAGTATTGTTACCATTGTTACAAGCGTTACAAACCCAAGCGTAACAATGATTATCTGTTTAAAACGCATCATTCTTCACTCTCCAGAAAACGTGCCTAAAGAAGTTATCACTTCAAAAATTCTCGTATAACACGGTTTCCATATAGCGCAGTATGAACTATCAATGTTATAAAAAGGACGCCAATATTCCTGTTATGAGAAACTTGAGAAAATGCAAATTTATTTTTATTGTATCAGCCTGTGTACATTCAAATTAATCAAAATTCTTGGATGTCTATCTTAAAATATGCGGGATGTGATAAGATACATCAATTTTGACTTAAATCAGCACATGTATACTACAGGAGAATCTTAATGTGGATTAGTAAATGGAGAACACAAAAGTACTTACGGTGCACATGACGACCCCCTTCGCCACCCTCTTTTCCACCACCACCTTCAAGGAAAAACAAAATTTTGTTACATTTCATTTTTTGCAGCAAAGTGTCCAATAATAGATAAATGTACTTTTTTCAAAGTTTTGATTAAAAAAAAAAACTCACCTGGGTTCTTAATGTAATTGTTCATGGTAAATTTTAATTTTCAAAAATATTTTTCTCGACGGTTGTTTTAAAACTTTTTGGCAGTGTAGGCAATACTTGAAGTCTTTCACATTTTTACAAATCATTGTTTTTTCCCTCAATAAATTTTGAGAATGATGTATTTGTATTTACCGTTTTCAGTACTCAGCTTGTGTACCCAAGGTAATTTCTCACGGCCCGTTTTCGGTCACTGCTCATAAAATGAAAGCCTCTAACTTAAGAGTATTTTTGGGTACTAAAGTCATCTTATTCAGACTTCGAACATCGATGAGGTTTCTGCTCCACTCTAGGGCAGGACAAACCGGACCCCTGCCCGGGGCGTCAAATTCTAAGGACGGCATTTGGATTGAATTTGAAAAAAAAAATTTTTTTGTTACAGAAAACTTTATTTCTTTCTGAAATACTATTGGGTGTGAATTTGGTATTTCATTTATTGTGTCTTGCTTCCTTATTTTATACTCTGTTTATTTAATGTCAGGGCTCTTTTATGTTGAAACTAAACTCGATGTGGGATTCTATGTGGAAATGCCAAATTTGATAAGTTTACACATCTTTCACTAATAACTTTCTAGGGTGGGGTCACTACGGACATTCATCCAACGTCCGGTGTCAGCTATCCAAAGGAGGACAGGCAATAGCAATTTTTTGTAGATAGAGAGTCATAGAAGATGTTTTATTTTATTCTTGAGTGTGGTTACTATAAAGAAAAATAAAAATTAGGATCCCACCATTAGTAGACTTTTTTAAGATGACTGATTTCTTATCTTACATTTTACTCGTTTGAATTAATAACGAATAACTTATTTCGAATTATTTTGTATTTGACTTCAAATAATATATATGTATATATATATATAAGGCATCATAACAATATTATATTTATATAATATAGTTGTGTTGTCTTTTTTGTTCGCAAGAATAATTAAACTTTTGTAAATGTATATCTTTGTGAACAGTTTATCTTTTTCAATTATAATTTTTTGCTTTGGAGAAGGGACGGCATTTTCCATTTTTGTCCGGGGCAACAAAACTGCTAGAACCGGTCCTGCACTCCGTCAATAACTCCGATGGAAAAATCCGTCATTGATGCAGCATCTAATAAGCTGCTGGCTTTTACAACCAGAAACTAGATATCATGTAATTTGGGATTCATTTTTACCCATTTTATAATTTGCACTTAGCTGCTTTTGCAGTTTCTCATTTACTGAAATATACATACATATGTAGGGTAAACTCTCTTGGAAAATTTGGGCACCCAAACACTGAATTGGAAATACACTACACTAAACACTTTCTATTTTTTCGAAGTGAAGGTATTTCAAATTTTAGGTATGGTCTTTTTAATGGTAAGATTCAAAACAAATTCTGCAATTACCCATATTGGACTCATACTTTTGGTAATATGAGAATGAATGTCAGAAATATGGGCAGGTGAATTATGTAAAATAAAATTTCATCTCTGCATTTACCTTTTCCAAACAGAAATACATTTTTCCACCCATTGCATATCTGGCAAATGATAAGAAGTAAAATGAATCCTTTGTTTATGAACAAATTGTATGACCAAAGATATCCAATTTTTATCAACAAATTAAAAATAATTAAATGGTTAAAATCAGATCAACTATTGAATTAACACACATCATTACAAACTTAAAAACAACATTTAATGAGGATTTGCTCTTGTATCATACGCTACCCGTATTAAAATAGAAGGAGCCTTCCTGTAACATTCCTCATGGAACCAGGATAACAAGAGCCAAAACATTGCACCCCTTCTTAATTTTCGTCGTAACAGGACAAATGCAGGATGCATTATGTTTGCTGGCACGTGCTGTACCTCTGCTGTAATTTGGCCAAAGTTATAATAATGGGGTCTGGAGGGGTGAAAATATAAATACACTGCTGGCCACCGTAAATGCAACACCCTGAAGGAAGCATGCAAATAACATGAAATTTACAACATGTATTAGTGGAGGTGAGATATGCAAATGATTAGAATTTCAGGGCAGACACACATCACGCCACCACCTCAAAGCACTATTTAAGGCTTGATTTCGACGATTTCAAGTACGGCAATTGTGTTTTTCTTGTGGTTTTTTTCAAAAAACGATCAGTTATGTCTCGTAGAAAACAGCGATCAGCTTTTGATCAAGTATCCGAGTTCATGTATTCAAGTATCCGAGCGGCCTACCGAGATTGTGGATTATCTTTCAGGGAAATCGGTAGTCGTGTTTGACGAAACCAAACAACTGTAATGCGGCTATGGGACCGTTGGATGCAGGAGGGTACGATGGGCCACGTGGTCGATCGCATCCACCTCAGTGCACCACTTCACGTGAGGACAGGCAAATTGTGCGCATGGCAGTGCCGGATCGCTCAGTCACATCACGAACCATAGCACAGCACATTGAGTCTGTAACGATCATTCAGTGTCTACGCGTACCATTCGACGCCGTTTATAGCAGAGTGGTCTGTCCGCAAGACGTCCATTGCTTGGTCTACCCTTGACGCAGAACCACAGACGTCTCCGCCCCCAATGGTGCGATGAAAGACGGATGTGGGCGGCAGAATGGAATGAAGTTGTCTTTACTGACGAGTCAAGCATCTGTCTGAAACACCACGATTGTCGGATTCAAGTCTGGAGGCACCGTGGAGAGAGGATGCTGAACAGTTGCGTTATGCACCGCGACACTGGTCCTGCATCGGGTATTATGGTATGGGGCGGTATTGGATATCACTCTCGCACTCCTCTAGTACGCATTGCCGGTACTGTAAACAGCCAGCGCTACATGTCCGAGGTGTTGGAGCCAGTTGTCCTTCCTTACCTTCAGGGCTTGGCCACAGCCATATTTCAACAGGATAATGGGGATCACACGTGGCACGCATTGTCCAAATTTCTGCGTTAATCAGCAGATTGAATTGCTTCTCTGGCCCGGTCACTCTCTGGATCTTTCACTGATAGAAAACATGTGGTCCATGGTTGCTCAACGATTGACCCAGATTGCAGCCCCAGCTTCCACACCAGATCAACTTTGGCAACTTGTGGAAGCTGCTTGGTCTGCTGTACCCCAAGAACACATCCAAATTCTCTTTGAATCAATGCCGAGGCGTGTGGTAGCGGAGGTCTCCAACAATGGCGTTTACTCTGGCTACTGATTCTAGCAGGAACCACACTTCACAGAAGTCTATAAATTTAATCATTTGATACTTGGTCAACATGTTGTCTACAAAATAAATTTTGTTGTGCTATTTCTTGTCTTTCTTGGTGTTGCATTTACGGGGCACATCAGTGTAATATTAAAACAGGTATATTTCTTTTAAACTAAATAATTCTAATCTTTTACACATTATTTACAAAGGATTATGGTTTCAGAAAAGTACAAAATGTTTGAAATATAATCATAATTTAAAAAATTATAAGCATATGAAAATAGTTATTTCTTAATAAATTTCAAGTAATGTTTGCTTTGCGCATGCTATTTTCTAAAACAGTGGCCTTTGAGTGTATAAAACGTTACCAAATTATAAAATGTATCATACTCTTTAAACCCTACTTAATTTAGGAATGATATATCTTTTGTATTTCAAAATATTTGTGAAAAGTATTGAAACTTCAATAAAAAATTTGAAACTGTAATGTTTTTTTAAAAATATAATTTATTATTTTACTTATATAAAAATACTACAGTATAATAAGAGGATATATTTTAACTTTACGAATCAATTTATTGATAGTAATTAAGTCATATTTTAGAAAATAGCATGCGCCACTAAAAACTTGTTTAATATTTTTATAAGAAATGCTTCTTTTTTTCATATGCTTAAAATTTTTAAAATTATGATTATATTTTAAACATTTCACACTGTTCTGAAGTCCCATTCCTTTATAAATATAATGTGTAAAAGATTTGAATTATTTAATTTTAATTTTAAAGAGTTATACATATATTTGAATATTCAGCCCTTTAGATAAAGTTAACACCCCTGAGACCCCTTAGGAAGAAGTTTGTGAAGAACTCAAGGAGAGAGAGACGTATAGGACGAGAGGATGGTCTGGGAGTAGGGTTGGAAAGCAAGATTTCTTTAAATTTTCTTTGCTTCCCATGTTACCCTTAAACTTGCTGTTGTTAATGATACCACCTGATTGGCAAAGGCCAGATCAAGGCCCACGAAATTCATCATGGTAAAGGGCTAAGTGACGCCTGTCGTTAGCCGTAGCTTTGAGAACCCTACAGGTGACAGTACGATTTGGCTCGTTTCCACCCTAATTTTGAGGGAGGACACCTGGGGGTGGTCAGGGGCCTCCCACCTCTCTACCCCTTCCACCCACCACACGAGAGGACTTGCGGCTCTACGGTTGTTTAAAGTACCCCCATGCCGCAAAGGCACTATACATTTACAAACATCCATGTCTTCTCCGGGATTCGAACTCAGTCCCTACTGCCCCGCAGTCAGTGTCGCTAACCACTCTACCGGTTGGGCGACACCTTAATCTTAATGCCCCTATGAGATCTAATGATATTATTCGAAGGGAGAATAAACGAAACCACCCTCTCCCGCCACATATGCTACACATTAAATAAGATAACTAAAGTATCGCAACAACCTTAACTGGAAGTATCAGGTCACTGTACTTATACTAGAAGTTGTCTATTTGAGCCACACAACAACACTCACTTTGACGCTTGAGCATTGTCAACGCTGCAGTACGAATGCTCCTATTCAAAACCCTGTCGTGTATTATGGGTATTTTCTTAAATGTGCCCATATTCGCCAGTTTACCCTATCTATATACAGTTATCAATTTCTTATATTAAAATTCAATTTTACTTTTTTAATTTCTGTGATCTTTGTGTTCCATAAAATAATTTCAGCATTCATTTTTTAAATTTCATCAAATAGACTAAGCTCATTTTTTTGAGGATATAAGAAGCTTTTTTTTTATTAAACCTGTTACTTTTCGAGGTATTAACAGACGTCGAATTCCCCAACGCCTTCCTCTTTGGATGTGAAAAATATATAATACTCACCCTTTACTCTGTAATCTATTTCGTAAAGAAACCAAAGCATTATAATTTGTTTCATTTGAAAAGCTAAATTAAAACAAATCTCGTATTTATCACATTGCTATAAAATACTTTCTTAAGAAATTTGAATTTAAAAAAAAAATTCTTTGATATTGTGTATTATATTTTCTCTTATTGTGGAAGTGTCCTATCAGTTAATGGAAAATTTATTTTCGTCTATCTTACCAAAGGCTTGGCGCACTGTTTGGTGACAAAAAGGGATGGAAAGTTTGCCAAGATTTAGGAAACCCTATTGACCCTCACAATGAGGTGTTTCTCCTTGAAAACGCATTTTGATAGCTTTGACATTCAATTGGAATTGTTGTCAAAAAGAAGAAAGATAATCTGTATGTATTATCACGCGTAGACTAATTCGTTCTTGTTTTTGTTTAGTCAAAGCTGGAATTTTATCAGAAGCGAAGAGAGAATCGAAATAATACTTCGCAATTTATTAGTTTGAAAGAAGCAAAATGCACGAAGATTCGCTGTTTTTTAAGGTATCCGACTACTTACGGAACCGTGATTTTAAAAAAGCGCATAAATAGATAATTTTCATAATATTTAGTGTCAGTTAGATTAGAATAAATGTATAAAATTGTTTTAAAGACATTTTACTAAAAACCAATATTTAAATGCAATATTTGGGCAAAAAATTAACTTAGAATAATCTTTTTTCAAAATGTTCTCCTTTAAAAAAAATGCTTCTAAGATAATAATATTTTGCTTATATAAAGTAAAAACTTCTCCAGAGAGTCTGAACTAGGACTTTTGGAAAATTCACATTATTTTCAGAGTTACCACCCATTGAAATATATATATATATATATATAATGATCGGCGTTTTTTTCTTAAAATTTCTCCCTCTGTTGTCATAAAACATGGATAAACCCGCTTCTAGGTTATAAATGTCAAAAATTCTAGTTAAGTTTCTGTACAGTGGTCTAAGCTATATACAGACAAAATGTAATAGGAGCATTTTTAACAAAAGGAGAATATTTTGAAAATGAGTCATTCTATGTTCATTTTTTGTCAAAATAGTGTAGTTAAATAATTTTTTATTGTAATACTATTCTTAAAACCATTTTATATACATTTTCTAATCTAAGTGACACTAAAAATCATAAATATTATCCAGTTATACGCTTTTGCGAAATCATGGTTCCGAACGTAGTCGGATACCTTAAGACAAATTGGAGTATAGTCAGAAAGGGGAGAAAATGCTTCACAAATAAGTTTGTTGATTTTTTTCTTCACTTCATTTTATCCCTTTCATTCTGACTTTTTGCGATATTCGATTTGTCATATTTGTTTTGACGTCGGTAATTGTCTATTCTTTGATTTTCAGACGCAACGCCCTCTTGTTTCACTTTGCAATCATTTCAAATTTGAAATCCGTGCTTTAACGTCATCTTGGCGCAATTTAAATTTATCACTAAAGGGTGCAGCACTATAATAGAATTCAAGTATTAGTGCTGTTTTATTTTTTAGTTGTTGTTATTCTCGTGTACATAGATTTGGCGAAGAACAAATAAATAAATAAAAAAAATTCTATATTCCACTGAAGGTGGCAAACAACTGCCGATTTTGGAGCGTCATGACTCTTGAGATTCTTCTGTAGTGAGTCCATAAATGGAGTTAGACCGAGTTTAAGTGCTCTTGTGGTGAAAGCTGTGCGCTCGAAGAAATGTTTTGGTGTGAGCGGGCAGTTTTGACACGGTATGTAAGATTTTATTTCATTAGGATGGATTTTTACGCCCTTGTAATGCTGAGTTCTTAGTCTTGCAATAGTGAAAGTTTTGATTCTTCAGGAGTTGAAGTTTGTTCATGAGGAGTTTGTTGAAGGAATAGGGTAAAAGTCTAGAGATCTGGCCACAGCGTTTTCATCAGAAAGTGTGATAGTGGTACAAGATTGGCCATGATCTCTGGTTTCCTTGTGGCCAAAGAATCATCACACTCATTTACACATATGCAGGTATCCATTGTAGCACACAGGATTTCTCTTTGTATTGTATGGAGCAAGAAATGTTAGTTTCTCCGTAAATGATGTCATCTAAAGCAGATTTAGAATCTGAAAGGATTATCAATCCTTCTGCAATATCCACAGCTCTTGCGAGTCTGTCATGTATATGGCGAGGGCTTTTCTGTTGTTGTTATTTATGCCACCTGATCGATCGACAGTGACATCAAATCAAGGCCAATGGAATTCATAGCGGCAAGGGGCTGGAATTTTTAGCCTTCCATTAGCTGTAGTCTTGAGCACCATACAGGTGACAGCACGATTTGGCTCAGTTCCACCCCAATTTCGAGGGACAATACCCTAGGGGAGGACTGGGACTCTCACCTCTCTTCCCCTTACCCCAACCTCACGAGAGGAATTGCGGCTTGATGGCTATTTAAAGTACCTTCAATACATTTACAAACAACCATGGTTTCTCCGGGATTCGAACCCGCCAGTCAGCGTCACTAACCACTATTCTGGATGAGCGGCTTTTTAGTTGTCAAGAGCTCGCTGGTTTAGAGGCGATTGCAGCAGTATGAAGAATGCGTGTTGGCGTTTTCTGCCTTCAGGAAGGAGATTACTAATTTTTTAATTAAGGTATCCGACTACGTTCGGAACCATGATTTTAAAAAAGCACATAAATGTATAATTTTCATGATATTTAGTGTCACTTAGATTAGAATACATGTATAAAATTGTTTTAAGGATATTTTGACAAAAAAAAACAATTATTTAAATACAATATTTTGGCAAAAAACTAACTTAGAATAACCTTTTTTCCAAATGTTCTCCTGTGAAAAATGCTTCTATTGTATTAATATTTTGCCTGTATATAGCTCAGACTTCTGTTCAGAGGTTCAACTATGATTTTTGAAAAATTCACATTATTTTCAGAGTTACAACTATTTGAAATCATTATCGGCCTATTTTCTTAAAATTTCTCCCAACTGTTTTCGTAAGACATGGATAAACCGATTTCCAAGTTATGCGTTTCAAAAATTCTGGTTGAGCCTCTGTACAGAGATCTGAGCTATATACAGGCAAAATATTAATACAATAGAAGCATTTTTTACAAAAGGAGAACATTTGGAAAAAAGGTTATTCTAAGTTAATTTTTTGTCAAAATAGTGTACTTAAATAATTTTTTATTGTAATACTATTCTTAATCCAATTTTATATACATTGTCTAATCTAAGTTATGCTAAATATCATAAATATTATCCATTTACACGCTTTTGCAAAATCACGGTTCCGAACGTAGTAGGATACCTTAAACATTAAAAATATATTTTTCAAACACCATTATTATATACGGTAGCAAATGGTTTTCTATAAAAGAGATAAAATTGAAACTTTATTTAAATGTTAGGTTTATAATCACGCACATTTCAATACATATATTAATTTTTATAAAAGGCGAAGAGAATAGTCGTACCAGAAATCTTAAATAATACGCTCAAATCTAAGGGTAACTAATAACGTTTTATTAAATGTATAACATTTTTATTTAAAATTATTCTCAGATTGATGAAACGTCTGAATTTGCTCTCGGACGACTTTGTTTTTATTTTCAATCTGAAATCAATCGAAAATATTTACAAATCTATTTTGCGAGTGTTTCACTCGAATGTGTGCTTTTGTTCGGCTGTGTGGGTCAATATTTAAGCGTCTTAGAAAAAAAATCACTGAATAAAACTTAAATAAAACGAGACTGTTCAAATAAAAACAGTGCAATAGAAGAATGTAAATATTTGAACAGAAAGAATTTACCTTAACACTAATATTAGATTAAAGAACGAAAATTGTAATAAGGGTTTTTTTTTCAAATAGAACTCAAAAAGTGAATCCCATTTTTTTTACTTACGATGAACATGTTTTTTTCCTGAAAAAAAAAGTGTAAATTAAGTAAAATAATTTCTTAATTACAAAATAAGGATTTTTGTACAAAAATTTCAATATATCCTTACTAATATTATAAACGTGAATGTTTGTGTATATGTTTGGTACTCTTTAACGCTAAAACAACTGAATGGATTTTAATGAAACTTTACAATAATATAGCTTATACATCAGAATAACACATATACTACAATTTATAAAGTTATCGTGTCAAGTGTCCAAAATATAACGATAATTGTCAAGTAAGTAGGAAAAATTCTGCCATCTGCAAAAAAGCCCGCGACAGCTTATACCTATCTTTTATGGGTGAAGCAAACCTTTACATTTTGTTTTGTGTACTCCAGACGACAGGAACTGCGAAAGTTTGAACAGGTGGAGTGTGAGACTGATTACAATTTTAATCGACCCACAAGAGAATTACGGGGAGTTATAGATAAAAAAAAATCTTTCTTATCAGGTATTATATCTACAGACTTAAAATTTAATTTTTTTTATTCAGCTGAGATATGCAAAAAGCTTTTTTTTTGTTTAATTTGCAATTCCTTAAAATTAACTCATTAAAAACTTCTTTATCCTTCAATCTATATTGCTTAATTTTTAATTCACCCGTGCAAAGAACGGGTATAACCACTAGTATATATATATTGTCGGCCTAGTTATCAAAATGCGTAGCTCCTTCTGAAGTTCTAATTTGATACAGGAGTGCTATGCACCAAGTTGTTGTTTATGTTCTCCAAGATGGGCGATAACAGTACAATATGGTTGACTTGATATTTTTATCGTGTGTTAATGTGATTGCCATGGGGATAACGTATAACAGTCAATTTTTATTGGATTTTTTCCGTGGTAACTCTATTAATTTCAGACGATTTTAATTCGATTTCTTTAAAAAATTTAACCACTTCTAGATTCTAGAACCATTCTAGGTCATAGAAAAAAGGACACAGCGAGTAAATCCCTTAATAACTAAGAAGAATATTATTTATTTTATCAAAATTTACAAGAATCAGAAAATATCACAAAATGGACTTAACCGCATTGGCTTCTGAGCGGCTCATACATCAACTACTATTAAATTATATTATATGATAATAATAATATATTACATAATATCATTATTATTATGTATACTTTTTTTGTATTATATCGATATTCAGTAGTGATTGATATTGGTTATTTTTAATCTATCCCTATATTCTTCATTTGAAATATATTTCTCTCTCTCTCTCTCTCTAAACAGTTCTTACAATTATTTTCCTGACTATTTGTTACCGCTAGACCTACGATATGTATTTTTTATTTTTTCCTTCGTATTTTTTATGCTGCTGCTTAGGCTCTATTTTAGGCCATAGCCGCTTGCTTGCTTCCTTCCGATCACTGAAGTGAAGCTTCATCGGGTGCTGTCAGTACTTCGGAGGGTGACCACCGACGGTGCAACATTACGAGGTTCCAAGTAATTAAACTGCTTTATATTTTCTCGCCATAGCTTTGATAACGAAAAATCGACAGAAGTCTGAAAAATATTTTATTTACAATTAAAAAACAGTAGAAATGACATTGATTTTCTACTGGTTGAGATGGAAACTGCTTCGTACTTTTTAGTGCGATTCAAGCTAATAGAAATAGACTCTGGATTAATAAACTTTTTAAGCTTTTATGACCCAACTTGATATTAAACTATTAGCGATTTATGGTATCTCAAGTAATGTTATTTCTTGCAATAAATTTTAACAGCATTTTTTATTTGGTAAACAATATCTAATCGCTAATTTTTGTAAGCAAACCTCCACTAAAAATAGGATTACTAAAGACATAAAATTTGCTTCTTTTACGGTTTTGTGTGACTGTAAAAAGTAGCACGTCCATCAGTGTATCTTTGAAAAAGAATTTCCATCGAAATAAAAACAAATACATGAAACAGAAAAAAATATTTTGGTGGAAGAAAAAATTTTTTTTAATGTAAAACTTTTAAATATTGTGTTTTAAAACACAATTCTTGGTTAATTGTACGGGAGAAAAAAAAATTCAATTGACCGATGAGGGCCTTAAGCAAAGATTTATAGCAAGAAAATAATGGATTTTTCCACAAATACTATTAAACTTTTAATTTTATAATGTTAAAGTTACACAGAAACCTTTACAAAAAAGGTTTTTAACACAGAATGTCTTCTCTGCTTGCTAGTTACGGCCATTTTGAATTCTACGTATTTGTATTCATGCGGAGCTAAAATATTTCCTCCATTTCCCATTCCATGCGATCGTGTTACAATCCTTGGTTCTTTTTTTTTTAAAGAGCGCATGCGTTTTTAGAGCCAACTCTTTAAGTTACCGTAAAATCGGCGTATAACTTTAACACAAAAAGTGATCGAAATTTACGGGTACACATTTTACGTCAGGTATGAAATGAGATATTTAATAAAAAAAAGATGATCATAGAAAAAATTAGACTTTTACATATATGGAGAAGTACTGACTTAAAAGGAAAAGAAATTCCTTATGAACTTTAAGGGTTGTAGTTCTAGAAATTGACTATTTTTTCTGAAGTTTGGAATAATACCTCGAATAAATGACTTCAAAACCTACGAGTATTGCCCACGAACAGCTCAGATTTCTTCGTTGAAAAGGGGTGGCGACGAATAGGCCTAAAATTGCAGCTTGAAAGTAGAGATACGCGTTATACACCGCATTTTACGGTAGTTACTTATACCCATTACTATAATAATAAATGAAGGAAAGTTTTAAGGCATTGGGTGGGTTTTTTCCCCTCGTTATCGAAGCAATCTCAATAAGATCATAATCGGAATAATTTCAATAATCAAATGTTGTACTCTAATGTATTCTCTGAAAAATTAGGAATTTTAAACTACCGTATTGACTTGAATCTAAGCCGCACCATTTTTCCAGTGTTAATGCTACAGAAAATCGGGTGCGGCTTAGAATCAAAGACAAAGCATTTGTTGGATGTGGGGGGAGATATAGTTTCCATCCCTTTCAAAAGTAAAAAAAATGTATTCGTCCAATCTGGTCACTGGCATCTATGTCTTTCCCAATCCACAGTTTATCTCCAGCAATTTAGTCTATCCTAAATATTATTGTCTGCTCGTATTTAGGATTATTTTTGTACACACTTTCTTTGATTACCGAAACCTTAACGATATCGACAATAATATCAAGACGAGTTCACTGTGACGCAAGTTTGAAAAGTGAGGTAATTTCATATGCAGAAAACGGAAACTGAGTACCAGCACTGAAAATTTGACGCGGATGAAACAAATATGCGTCAATGGCGTAATCAAAATGATGTAATTTTTAAAATGTTCAACAGTCTTTAATAATTTTCACATTCTTCAAAAGTACTATCTCTTAAAATAATGTTACATAACGAATGCATCGGATTGCTTGGAAGACGACACAGTGTGGGAACATGCCGACGCCGGCCCCAATTCTGAAGTCAGCTGTGACAATGGGAGAGACAAATCATTTTTTAAACAATATACAGACTGTTAGAGTAATTATATATTCATGTATGTGTCCGAAAGTTTTTTAATACTGTTCAAGTAAATTAGCTATTAACTTCTTACTATTTCTCATTATTTTTTTAAAAAAATTCTTGAGTATCGGATATCGATGAAAGTTTTACACAATTTTCTTTTTCTCTCAAAAACGAGTAGAGAACTGGGGATGCTGCTTCGAATGGATGGTGGCTTAGATTCGAGTAAATACGGTGTATGCCAACTGGCAACAGTGGCAAGATTGCATTCTTATGTAATATCGGTCGTCCATGTATAGGTCGTCCATCCCTATATTATCATCACTCATTTAATCGAAAGATGGCAGTCACAATTGAGTCGACTTGTGTCAAGGTTTGTAAGATAAAGAGTCATACACATTTCTTTGTTACGCTTGTAGGAGTAATTTACATTTTATGTTATATACTTTTCACTAAAAACAGTTGCAGGTGAGAGTGAGAGAGAGAGAGAGAGTCTGCATTTTTATACAGAACCTCAATTAGTCTCTCAATCTTAAGACGCTACTTAACAAATGGTATGGGTCCAAACTGATTTGTAGTCAGTGCCATCTGTCAGGAAAAGGCAGTTTTTAAATATTAGACGTTCATTTTAATGTGTTCAAGTTTGTGTGAATACAGTTCGATCTCTCTCATTCTGCACCTCTTACGACCTTATCACACACACGTCTCAAACAATTCGGGTCTCTTTCAAACAACCGTTTCGAAAAATTTTCAAGCAAATGTGAAGGGTGAAGAGTTGTCGTATATAACACTACACGTTCGAACGTCAGCCATGCTGTATCTTCACATTGAAAAATTACTCGCCGATTGTTCTGTTTAGGAAAATGAACATCCAATTTTATTTCTTTTGTTCCGCTCCTGTTTTGGTTGACGGTCAAAAACAGAAATGAAGCACCATTCTGTTTAAAATACTATACGCCATTACTGATGCGTTTGACGAAGCCAATGATGCCTTTTTACCACTATCTTGTTTATGACGTATCGAAACGAAGAACTCCAATGGCTGGAATTTAAAGCAATCTTAATTTTGAGCAATTCTTTCAGCTCACTGGGAAAGAGTTGTTTGAAGCCGTTGCTACGGCAACTGGGTGGAAATCGTTCAAAAGAGTTGCTTGAAAGAAAAATTGCTCCAAATACGTATACGTGTGATAAGGCCATTGTAGTAGACAAATCAATGGAAATCTAGTTAAAGATTGCTCTTGAGAAGTGATAAGGGATCGAGAAATATTTCATTTAAAATTCTCTTGAAGATAATTTCCAAGTACAACTATTTATAAAATAAAAAAGAATATTTTCCTTCAACCTGACATTGCAAGAAAAAAACTATATTTTTTGGTACACATTGTTTAAACATAATTATACCAGTAAATACCACTTTCTAAAATTCAATCTTGTATTATCCCTTTTCTATTAAATTAGTTAAAACTGTTACACAAAGATTAAAATTAATTTTAACATTTTTAAATAAAATTATTCCGTTTGATTCTAAATTTATAAATATTTTTTTTCGCCTCCACTCCCTGTTTTTTGATTATCAAAAGCTTCTTTACGTAAAAGTGACGATTGGACGAAAATGACATTATGCGAAGTATCTTGGGGAGTGAATGATTTTAAAACAGAGGGTTTTTTTTTATTTGAACGTTAATTCATTGAGTGTTAATTACAAGCAATTTGAAAAAGATGTGTTAAAAATGGAAGCTCATGGAGCAGCACGTACCTCCATCTTCTCCACCATCTCCTGAAAAAGCAGTAAAAGTTGGCATTAAAATATTGCAATTTAATATGCTGATAAGGAAAGAAAGGGGATTATTTATGTACAAAAGTATTTTTTAGCGTTATTTAATTTAAATTTGCGAAATAGACTTAAAAATTTTTTTTTGCTCGTTGGGTCAAAAAATCGACATTATCGAAAAATAATTTTTGAAGTGATAACTTCTTTAGGCGCGTTTTGCTGGAGAGTGAACTTGAATGATGCGTTATATAAAAAGCCAAGAATTGTTACGCTCGGGTTTGTAACACTCGTAAATAATGGTAAAAATACTACTGAATGGTAACAATAATACTGAATCATTTGGGTTGAATGAGTCATGTATCGGAGAAATTTGTGCAGCGAAATGTAGAGCAGAAAATGGACGAATAATTCTAATGGTTACTATTTATATTTCACCCAATCAAAATTTAGAGGAAATTATCAGAAGATTCACAAAAGATTAGTTGCCTACGCTGTGTGTAAAGCCGAATCAACTCTTCTGAACAAATTGTCTTAAGTGGGAATTTTAATGTAGATTTTTCAAAAGATAAATCAAAGCCTTTAGTAAATTTAATTATGTCAAATGATCCAAATGAAAGCACGACAAAAAATAGAACAACGATTGACGGGTTTTAAAGATTTTTGAATAATTTTGAATCTAAGGATTTATATAACCTCTATTTCAGCTACCATAAACTTATTGTTTCCTTCTTAGAGTACAATAAATTCACAAATAGGATTGTATATTTCACACAAAAATATTACTTTATGAGTACAGACAAATAAATAAATAATTTTATAGGGCAATACTAATATCCACTTGTTTTTTATTCACCTAACTAATCCCTGAAATAACATTACAAAATGGGAAGTTATCACTTCTATCATGTGGTCATAAGCACACACACTCTTCTTTTATTTTTAACGTTTAGTTGCGGTTTATTACATACCATAAGCAATAAAAAATATTATTTTATACAAAAATTAGAAATGTTATAATTTTATTTTTCTTAAATTATAACAGCATGGTTAATAGTTCCATTTAAAACAAAGATCTTACTTACCCCCAATCTCTAAAAAAATAAACATTTCAATTAGATTTAACCTTCATCAAAAGTTAAATAATGACAAAATGACAAGATCAATTTTTCGTAGCCTGATGGACTACACAAGTATATGCCCTGAAAAATTTTTAGTGTTTTTATAACGGACTAAAAAGCATAATTTTTTTTCGGCTTTTTTCCTTTTCTTCATCTTTCTCTCCTCCTTTTCAATTATTTTTCTCTTTTTTTTTCACATTTTCATGCTTTGTCATCCACTTCTGAGCTACAGTCCAAATTTTAAGTCTCTAGTTCATCGGGAAGTTAGTTTAAAATCAATTACAAAATTCCTCCCGGAAAAACAAGAAAGCGATTTAATAAAAACATGATAATTAAAGCGCGAAATTTATAACCAGTTTTTCTTTTAGCTCATAGAAATGCACCGTCTGATGTAAATGTCAGTCTTCTTAGTATCAAATTGATATCTTTGCTACAAAAAAGAAAAATAATCTGATTATACTTCTGCATAAAGGCCATTTTTTAATAAATATCTGTTTTAATTTCGAGACAATCCCCGTTCGTCTCGCAATGGGCTCAATTCATGTGACGTCATAGTCACATGGTAGTGAAAGCCACGTGATTCTAGCCAATCAATTCAAAATCTCATGCGACGTCATAGTCACACGATAAAAAATATCTAGTGTTTCCAGCTAATGCCACACGCTCCGGTGTAGCCAAGTTTTGCTCTTTGCAGAAACTTTCTTTTAAAAAGTACATATGTATACAAAATGCATTTTATTTAAAAGTATAAACGTAAAATATGATTTTTTTTAAGTTAAAAAAATCTTTTTGAAATTTATTTTTCCTAACATTTAAGCATCTTTCCCCATTATGCCGTGAATGGGAGAAGCATTTGCTTTTGATTTTGAATTCATCCACCCTATCTCTTTTTTTATTAAATTAACACGACATTATTGCAATATACTGCTACGTAAATCGGGGTTCGAGGGTCTTATGAAAATCAGTCGTAGAAAACAAGACAGGAGCAATGGAAATTTACTGTCGAAAAAAAAAATCCTGATTTATAGGATACAGTATTCACAGAATAAATCTAAGAAGACCTTCCTATCTTTTATGGTGCACAGATACAACTATCATTTCTGATTTTTTTAAAAATTATAAAATGTATGACAGGTTTTTGTTCTAAATTACTGATTATAAACTTGAATGCAGCTATAGACAATATGAAATGAGCGCAGTAAATAAGTTGAATAAAATGACATTATTGGGTTGAACTTGTATTTGCTATATTTTATTATGAATGCAATCATTTTAAAAAAGTGCCACCCTTCGGTATCCCACAATGTGACCAAAACAAGCTGCTCGCCCTCTATTAGAAGATCAGGCATGGGACGGAACGGAGAAAATGCCGAAGGTGCAAAAATGCTGAGTTCCATGAGGACCGATTCTTTTTTCGAAACAAACACAGCGTGACCTATCAAATATGTCGAATCTTTTGGAACAAGACGAAAATGGTTCTTGGGGTCTGCTGTAACTACGGATGAATGTTTGTCATCCGTTTCCTTCTCTCCCAAATGAACAAGAAGAACAAGCACGAAGATTTAACAGTCTCCAAGATGGCTAAGATCCAAAAGTCCGCGCTTTCGGTGTTTTGACCTTGTCAGACATATTACCTGGAAGGAGAACAAACAACCACTAGCGCATATTACTTGCACACTGCTGAACAAATTGGTTGAGGATAGAATAAGGAAATAGTGTGGGAGGATCTCCAAAGGTGACCACTGTCTTGTCGACAATAAATCCTCTTACACATCTAGAGGTGCATTTGTCTGAACTCTTCTTACATCCACCCTATTTTATCATTGATAGAACTAAAAAGAGCATTTCAAAGTCTAAGGACAAAGTAGACGGCGTCATACAAATGGTGGAACAATGGTTTTCAATGGACAGCCTTCAAAGGAATAGCCTTCATTTGGAGAACAGCACGACTTTGAATTTAAGCTATGTAAAGAAGACTTAAAAATAACAAATTAAGAATTAAATCTTCTAATTCATTCATATTTAGTGATATTTAATAAGTTAAAATACCCCTCTCCGATATACTCAAAGTTTTACAATGATATATGGTACATGAGAAATAAGTATGTGTAATAATTTCTTTTAAAAAAATCTTCACATCCTCAGCCTCTGTCTGATTCTGAATTAGACTAGTTCTGTAAAAAATATTTCTTTTATTTTAAAAAATAAGTTAAGTATTTACTTTAATATTCTATATAATACGGTTTTTCTAATACTATTTGCTTTGATTTCATACATCAAGTCATCCTCAATTGACTATCCATTTTGATGATAATTGCAGCAATAAAGTTTTTTTTTATTTGTGTACATTGCACATATCTAAGCAACGTGTTCAAATTATTACATTAAGATATTTTTATTTGTACTGTAACTTTTTCGAGATTAATCTATCGTACAAGGTTAATAACTTGCAATCAATAATTTCATTTTATTCCTTTTTTATGCTGGAAAATGGCAACGGAGATCAATTTTTATGTTTATCTCATTTCGATTTAATAGCCCTTTGGAACGAAATAAAAATTCGAATGTTCTGGTTTTTAGCTGTTACCTGAAAGCTCGAGAAAAAATGGAAGATTTTTTTTGCAATTTCTTACTCAACTTTTGTAGCTCTTTATAAATGTTATAAAATAGCTTTCTTTTTTCACCCGTTTGACAATCAAAGCTATTTCTTGCAAAAATAATAGCTCTTTGAGGTAATAATGCTACAATTTATTCATACCGGAATAACTTAATAAAAAACCAGATTATAATGGATACTGTAAAAAAATAAATAAATTATTTGACATAAAAGGCCTTTGTTGCATTCTGAGAGTGGCTTTTCCATTTCAGAATTTTTTGAGTTGATTCTGCTTGACATTGATCATAGAACATGATTTTGTTAATGCTAATTCCCTTCTATCGATTATTTTGAATGCGTTTGAAACCCATGGGAATTAATTCTCGAGTGAAACGCAGTAGAATACAATCCACAGAACCAAAAGTAACGAAGATTTTCATGGAGTTACATTCCATTTCCTTAATTTAAAAATGTTTCTAAATAATTTTTTAAAAGTTTCCGGAGCCTTCAGATGATCGGTAAGATACGCTTAAGAATATTATTAGAAATCTGAGGGACAAATGAGATGGAAGAGAAACTGCTTTTGGTTCCTTTGAATGTATCGATGGTCAATCGATGGACACATCTACTGAAACCCTATTCCACACAAATTCAAAATGGCCGGTGGAGAAGAGCCTCAATGCAAGGTTCTTAAACAGAATCAGCAAGTGTTCGACCAAAGGGTTGCTTAATTCTTCCTTACTTGGCAAATTCTTCGAAAGTTTGCATGTTGACTCGTTTGGTAAATGTATAACATTTATAACTCTAAGCCTTCCATTCCATTATTGTTATAAAAGATTTTCACCGATGGTTGAGTTATATTAGGGATTTTAAACAAAACATAAATTTTCATGCAATAATAAAGTTATCATGATTTCTTTTGGGAAGCAATTTCGGGGCTTGTAGCAAGAGGTATGTATAAATATACGAAGGAGTATCGCTAAAAGTTTTATTTATTACTTTGAAACAATCGCGGTCTAATTCAAAGATGGAGCTACTTCTCTTCTGAAGCAGACACTAAGCTCTTAAAACAAGACGAATGGGATTTTTTTCAAATGCTACCTAGGCATGAATCTGGGAACGATGAATAGGTACCAAAGAAATGAGCGTGGAGTGAAAAAATAGTGACTTCCCTTTCCTCAAGAGGTCTTCAGGAAAGGTCTTCTTTACAAACTGTCTTGTGTCCTCTTTCTTGGAAAACATTGTTAGGGCATATTACAGCAATCTGATAAAAAAAAGCTACAGTAGAACGTCGTTTATCCGAACGCTTATTATCCGGAGAGTCAAATATCCGGACTGGTTTTTTATTTTTATTTTTTTTTGTCAACTACATGTGCTGTCAGCAACATGTCACTCGAAAGACAGAACCTGAAAAATGCATGGTGACCAGATTAAGAAGGCGAAAAAGATTTTAATGACGACCATAGGGAGCTTTGTCCAATCGATCCCAAAATTTTAAGAATGTGACGCAGAAGATGTAGGAACCTGGATGGCATGCGAGGCGGAAGACTGTAGATTTCAAATCCTAAATGATGACGAGATTGCGACTTCTATGCAAGAAGAATCCAACCCTGTCAACGAGGACAACAACAACGAAAGTAGCAAGGGTCCATCAAAGCTGACGCATGTTCTGCGTTAGAGACAGCTACGGAGTGGTACGAAAAACAATCAGAGTTGTTCCAACTACTGCTGCTCAATAGAATCAGAGACCTTGCGGCAAAAAAACGAAGGTGTACAATGGTACAGAGAAAAATAAGGGATTATTTTCCACAATAAACTTAAAATTGCGACATTTTGCTTTTTCTTCAAGCACGTTTCCCGCATGTGATGATTCTTAATATTCGTATAGTGTCCGGTTTCATATACTGCAGGGATCGCATTCGATTTTCGGTTATTCGAATCATCGCGTATCTGAACGATGTCCGGTCCCAATTGATTCGGATAAACGACGTTTTGCTGTAATCAAGAAACGGTCTGGTATGATCACCAACGTCTTCTTGATGTGACAATGGACTTGCTCTCTCATCTCGAAAAGTCCACGTAATCTTCTCAAACCTCTTTCCTTTTTCTAACCTCAAACACTTGTTTCTTCGGAAAACTATCGTGAGGTCTGACAACACAAATGTCATAGAAGATGTGGAAACCAAGGATTTCGACGGAATCTGCACAGTTCTGCAACGACGGCTTTTGGAAGGTCGTGAGTCTCTCGCTGGAAAAAATGTACAGGGTATCTCAAAAATAGCGCTTAAATTCTACTCAACTAGATTTCTCGTTAAGAGTTCATAAAAAATGCCCAAAGAACTCCCACTAGTCCAAAATCTAAATATATATATATTATATATATATAAATAAATAAATAAATAAATAAGAGGGCTTTACAACAAGACTTTTGCATCTCCGTACCCCACACAAATTATTCCACTACTGATAACTCTTCTGAAAGAATTCTTTTTTAGAACAATGTTCATCTCCGATTTCGCATTCTGTATTCTGTATTATCGCTTCTCTGCTCTCCTAACAGGAGTTTTCTAGTAGAGTTTTCAATTTCAGAAATAGACAGAAGTCGCAAAGATCCATGACTTGAGAATGAGCAGGTTATTAATCGACTCTGGAATTCCATGTTTCAGCAAGAAGAGGGAGTTCTACCAACGGCAACTGGGACATACATTCCGCATCTTCGTGCAAATTCAAATTATCACGAAAAACTGCATCTGCGCAATCTTCGCTGATTCCAACATCTCCGAAAATATTTTTTAAGGTCAAATGAGGATCCCAGAGTGTTGATGACTTTTTACCAATATGCGGCCATTTTTTAAGTTGGTAGAACCATTCCTTGTTTTGCGTTACCCTTGTAATTTCTACCCCAAGAACCCCTGCCGAATCCCTTTTTTGTCGTATAGATCATTTATTATTTTGCCTTGCGGATTTTTGAATTTTTACAAACATTTATATAGCATCTTTGCTGAAATTGGTCTCTCATCTTGACAAAAGTGCTTCGAACACTTAAGGCCTTATCTCACGTACACGTCTGGAGCAATTTCCCTACCAGTTAAGAAAAATTTCTTCCTAGTTGCCACAGCAAAAGCTCCGAATAACTTTTTCCCAGTGAGTTGAAAAAGTTGTTCCAAATAAAAGTTACTTGAAATTCCAGCCAATGGGGTTCTTCGGTGCTTTACGTTATTAAAAAGATGAGGCCTTCGATTTCGTCAGACGCATCAGACATGGCATATAATATTTTAAACAGAATGGTGTTCCATTCCTGTTACACCCAGCAACTAAAGCGCGATCGAAATAAAAAAAATAATAATGGATGTTTGTTTCCCGAAGCAGAAAAATCGGCGAGTTATTTTTCAGTATGGAGATAGAGTGTGGCTGACGTCAGAGCATGTCGTTTTTCTTACGGCCACCCTTCAACCTCAGCTGGGTGTAAAATTGTCCTAAATTGTTGCTCCAAATATACATGTGTGATAGGGCCTTTGTAAACAGGACCTCCCCCTGTAGCCAGAAAGTAGCGACTAGCTCAGCTAGCTAGCTAGTAGCTTATTGAATGCATATAGCATGGTAGGAAGAAAACTCGATTGTAGGCTATTTGCATATACATAATACAAAATTAGTGCACAGAGCTACCATCTCTCATAATTAAAAGGGCTGTAAGGCAACTGGGGCTTAAACAAATCGAAACGGGCTTGATGGCAAATATGGGTAAGTCATTCCATGCTGCTCCAAGTCTTAGTCACAATTTATCAATTGTAGTAGCTGGACACCGAAGAAGGCCCATCTTAGAAATCCAGGAGCAGTTGTTTACAATTGGTGAGAGTTCCGGAGAAAGTGATCGCCAAGACAATAGTCAAGCCTCTCTGACTACGCAGGTCAGGCATGGAGGGTAACATGCAGGTCTGCAATATTCTTCTGAGTTAGAGCCTAGTCAACGGCCTTAATATCTGAGAAAAGTAATGCAGCCTTTTCAGATTATTGACAACGAGAACAAGAGGAATTTATGCCATGTGTCCTATGCTTGCTCAAACCATTACATTAGATGAAAGCTCGTTTTACGATATTGAATAGAGGTAAGCCTAGTGTATTTTTCTCGGTGCTTCGAGATACGGATGTGTCCCTCAAGATGCTTCGTGCCGACCGTAGACTAGTATCAAAATGTAACGGGATGCCTCTCCAGTGTTTAGTTTTGTAGTAGCACACACCACTGTCAAGGGCTGGCAATAACGGTTGCCTTGAAGACAATCCGTACTTCTACAGATGAAATATCACTATCCAAGTAGATACTTGTGGTACTGCAAGCGAGATTATTTTCTGACTCTAGGTCCATGATGTGGCTATACAATCTTGCAAGACCAAATTAACAACATTGTCTACTTTCTCAGGCGTTTGTAGAGATCACGTAAGGCATCCGGTGTGGTTCTCTTGTCCCCATAGATTACACATTTGCATGAAAGTCATTGGATTTTGACCAATGCCTATAAAATATCATGGAATGAAAAACTACTCTGTAAATAGAGCAAGGTACATCTCTCTTGCTGTCACTATCTGACAAAAATAAAACTATTTACCTTCAGTCGATCCCCCCCTGGGGGGTGGAGGGAAATTAAAAAGTGAACTAGTTCACAACAAGCCAGCTTTTGCAGCGATTACTTAAAATGCTAATGAAGAAGTACCTTTTCACAATACAAAGTCAGTTATGTTAATTTTTAAGAACTTGAAAAAAGAATTATCAAATAAGAACTCCAAGAAATCCTGGTGGAATATTATAAAAAAAATTTCGGTCTGGCCTAGAATACAAGTTGTAGCCGAATTCAGGCCTGCTACTGGTAATGACTGTCTTGCTAGGGCATTTACATCTCATAAAAGTTCATAATGACCCATGCTACATGCTCTGTAATGTTTGGGAAGCTATGGACACCTTTTGCTCTGCCTTTCACTATGCTGCAAAAGTTTAAAGGATGTTCTAATCGGATGCTACTGACCTTAATGGGTCCATAAATTTTTTCCTCTTATTTTTCTTTCTTTTTTATATCATTTGTCTTTTGACCTGCTATTGTCTTCCAATGCGTGCTGGCAAACGGTTCTTCTTCAACCAATCTTTTTAAAACCAAACAACATTCAAATACAGCTTTAGAATAAGAATCTCGCTGGGTTTTAATAAAGAGTCGGAGATGCCTTATCTCTCGTGGGTGATTCAAATGCTCATCCTTTGCATATCCCGCCATCTGCTTTTGTTTCACGTGAATTTGACATGTGTGTCTTCTTTCCTTCCTGGTGTTGCAATTTTAACCATTTCACAATAGGCGTGTCATATATAGACCAGTCTCAAACCCCCTTATCGGACGACAGGCCGTTCACAATGCACTTTTTCTCTGGAGATGGTTAATCCTGCAGAACCAGTACGAAACATGATTTACCATTGCATCACCCGGCTACTGATGACATTTGTAGGAGGATGCATATGAGATACACATGTCTCTACTATGTTTTAAGTTGATCAGTACGTCGTCACGAAAAGGATAATGGTTAATTTAATCACACAGAATCATTTTGAAAATTTTTAAATAACAATATCTCAGATCGCATGCAAGAATGATCATAATTAGTATCATAAACTGAACTCAGTGGCACAACTGCCCATAAGGGCAAGACCTATTGTGTCCAATTCAGTAGACGTGACCTTGGTCCCTGAGGTGCCTGAGCAGATGTTCCGGTCAGGTGGTCAGTTTGACGCGATACCCTCAGTGATAAGCCCAGTGTCAATTTTCCCTAGCCCGGGGTTCGAACCTTGGACCTGTGATGTGGAAGCATGATGCACTAGCAACTCAGCCAGGGAGCTTCACTTAGTATCATAGAATTTTAAAAATTCAGTTGATAAAACAATAAATATCACTTTTGGCACCGAAAATATTCGAATTTGTTTTGAAAGATATCAATCACGAATCTATGCTTTATTTTTGTGCGACCTTCTTACAGCAGTGCTTCTCAAACTTTCAATATTTGCGACCCAATTTTCAATCATAATTTTCATTGCCCCTCCTCAAGTAATAACAATGTATTGAATGCAATAATAATGTATTTTGGCATTAAAGCTACAATACACAACCTCAATTATAAACTGTACAAATTATCAAGATAAGAATTAAATTTTGTATATTACAGTATATAAGCCAAGTTCATGGAGTCAATGGTAATTATTAAACTTGTTCTTAATTTAATATTGATAAATTAATTATTAAGTACATTGTGCAGTGGGTATATACATTTATAAGGTATTTTATAAGTGTAAATGTGTATTTTATTTTTATTATGTTAGAATATATTTTGTTTTGCTTCCTTTGAGTACATTAATAATTTTTATAAAATAATCTTTTCATTATGCTCGTACCCTCCAACTAGGGTTATCATTCTCCCACCAGAGGGGCGCCCCCACAGTTTGAGAAACGCTGCCTTATAGGAATGAATTAAACGCGAACATTCGTATCGTAGGTTTCAACCAAAAAAATATTCTTTTCAATCAAAACTGGATAACAAAATTTTCATGACACACACACACACACACACACACACACACACACACACACACACACACACACACACACACACACACACACACACACACACACACACACACACACACACACACACACACACACACACACACACACACACACACACACACACACACACACACACACACACACACACACACACACACACACACACACACACACACACACACACACATTTAAGTGAAATGTTTCAATGCAAATGAATTAGGTTCTGAATAGGAATTTTTTTTCCTGCGTCTTTATTCTCTTCAGTAAACAATAATTAAAAATTTTCTATTTTCCAGTTTTCTCTTTGAAACATTTTTTTTGTCTTATAATGCTCAACATTATTTTTTTCTTAAAAAAATTAACGGATAAAATAAAATAATTTATTTCAATTCATAACAAACATTAACAAAATATCAAGTAATTAAAACGTTTTATGAGCGAATTTAGAAATTTCAAACCTTCGATAAATTTTCGCTCGAAGGGGATCTATTTGAAGAGAGGAAACATTCGGTGTACTCTTAGAAAATTGCAGATACTTTTGTTATACTTAAGAGACTTTTAGATATAGCATATTTCTTTAGCTCTTTCAAAGTAATAAACAATTTAATAAGGTTGAAATAAGTGAAACTCATTGGATAACTGAAGAAAGTTCAAAGGGAAAAAATTGTTGGATTACCTAGAGGAGCAGGACGAGCTTCATCTAAAAGAAAAAAAATTCAAAATAAAATAAAAATAATTTTAAATACAATTTTTTTTAAATAAATTTATTTGCAAAACTTCTCATGCTGCACATTGTATAACATGAGGCTTATAGACGTAACATCATTATAAAATTTAAAACAAAATTAAAAATACCTTTAAGAGACAAATAAAAAATATAAGGAAGGGAAGAGGAAAGGGAGGTACCTATAACACTTTAAAAATCCATGCAGTAAACAAAATTTCTTAAGGCTTTCAGTACAATTGACCAACAAAGACAAAAATGGTGGCCAGAAAATACCTAAACGTTTCAACTTTTTAAAATTTTCTCTTTTACAAAAACGTAGGTTACAATACAACAAGACATGTTCCACGGGTTCAGTATCTAGACCACAAGAACAAATATCATTACCAATTAAATTAAACCTAGATAAATAACTCTTAAAATTTCTATGTCTTGTTGGAATCTGGGATAACTTAAAATCAGTAAAAATTTCTTACGTTTTTGCCGTTGATAAATGGTAGGAAAAAATTTTAATTTTAAATTAAAATAAAAAAAGTAAATTAAGATATAAAAATGTTTCAATTTTGAATGGAACAAAAACGGAAAGCTAAAAGTTAAGTATATATATATAGTCAGTGAAAAAAAACCACTCAATATATATATATATATATATTTAGATTTATAGATTATATATATAGATCTCTACACAGATTATATATATAGATTTCATACACCCATTAATGAGTTGAGCAAACATTTTTGTAATTATAGTTAATTTGGTAATCATATTACTATTTTATTTCCTGGAAAAATGACTAAGCCAGTTCAAATGTATGCATTTTACAGTTTAACTAAAAACTTTACGGAATTTTAATTGCCTAATCATTAAAGTATTAAAGTTGGATAAAGTATTAAAGAAGAAAATTTTCGAAATATTCTTTAAGCATGTTTTTGCCACTACATTTAAGCAGTCTAATAATTTATTTATTATAAGTTGTCAAAGTTTAAATGCATAACTATTGCTGCACTATATATTCTGTTATTTTTTGGTAATGAATAGATAATTTTTATAAAAATATTATCTTACACATTCTGTTTATTCTTTTTTAGAGAAATTTTAATTATTTATCGTTGTTGTTGTTGTTTCTCATGCCCCCTGTCTGACATAGTCAGAGCCCTCAGGGGGCTCACCTTCTTTAGGAGAGTACGGGTGTCACAATCCCGAGGTACCCTAGTGATCTTTTCCTTTTCCCAAAGGATTTACTGTGTTTGGTAAAATCGGGCTTCACACCAACCCGGGGTACCCTAGTGATCCTTCTCTATTTTCGACCCTCTTTCTTGTCAAGCTATTTCCCTTTTTCCTCTTTTCCCGTCCAGATCACAGACCTATGTTACAAAATAAACGTTGTTCAAATTTTGTTTTTTCCTATTGAAAAAACTTCCTATTTATTATTAACATATTTTGGTTTACATTTTGTATTGAGTGAATTTAGTTTCGTATATTTCTTTCAATACTTTAATTATGTTGCTATATTTGTTTTCGACTAACACCGTTGGTTAGCAACCCGCATGTTTGCCGTGTGCGGCCTCCCGTAAGGAGGAAAATGGTGTCCTGAGAATACCTTTGGCCCATGCTTCGCTGTAGACGGGAGGCAGGAGTGAGCCCGCTCCTGTCAATCGGCTGGTAGTACCTCTCTTCGGTGCCCCCGAAGAGACACTGCTGTAGGGTTAGTGCTGCAGATAAGGGGTGTCGGGTTTACCCGTTGGATCCTCGCCCTGGACTGTATCACTATATTCTGGGTGTACTCTGGGTAAGCGCCGTGCCTGGTATTTGCCAGATGACCGGCACACTGCCTCCCTTGTTGGACTCCGTGGTGGGTGGAGGCACGCCAGAACGAAGTTGTATACGCGTTTTTATGGATCCAGTACTGCATGTTCCATTCGTCTTTTTCTATGTTTTTATTTTAAGATATAGTCTGACTTGTGTGGTGGGGGAATCAACACCGAATTTTTTCTTTAATTACTTGAAAACGATTTTATGTAATTTGAAATTTTAACTTTTTAAAACTATATTGTCATTATTTTTAAGTATTTTATAAAACATTTAAAAAATTTTTTTAACAAATGTTTGGCACAGCATAGCCAAAATTGGCTCTTGCTCCATAAAATCCTACACTCACTCACTGACTGACATAGTCAGATCAAGGCCCACGAAATTCATCGTGGCAATGGGCTAGATGTACGCCTGTCGTTGGCCTTGGCTTCGAGCACCATACAGGTGACAGTACGATTTAGCTCGGTGAAATTCCCAAAGAGACGATAGAACATTACGGTAGATGGCGCCACCATCTATCTCCACCTCCACAATTTAGGCATGAAACTGAAGTGGAGGGAAATTTTCTCCAGTTCCCTGCACTCGTGATAAAGCCCACAAGACTTTCGGACCCACTGATTTAACGAGCACGTACTCCGCGTGTACTCAGAGGGTATTTGGTGGTACAGGCATCGAACCCAGGCCTTCCGGTCCAGAGTCCAGAGCTCTAACTACTAGGCTACCCACTGCCTTATTTATCGTAAGTTAATTTACAAGACTACGGTATTTTTCAATTCCTAATTCCTACCATTAGAGTTCACACTTTCCCTATATATATATATATATATATATATATATATATATATAAAATAAAAATGAAGAAGTACTAGAACCTACAGTTCTAAAGCAGGAAGAAATTGGAATTCACCGACACAACAAATATAGATACAAAAAAGTCTTTGGACTAAACTGGAGACCTATTATGATTTCTAAAGCTGTCACTGAATTAGGCCAGCGAATTAGGGTTAGCAATGCTTTATGCATCCCACCTTCCCCGTACAGCAGAAATTTTCGACATGATAGGGGAAAAAAACCAAGTTGAAAAGTTAAGCCTAATACAACACGTGGAAGAAAAACCTGATAATATATTAAAAGGAAGTTAAGAAAAGAGAACAATAATGAATGTCTCAAAGAGAGGAATAATAAAAAAAAATTTTATATAGGAAAAAAAACTTACGTGTAAAATAATTACTGGAAATCGAAAATTCAACCTTCCACAATAAGCTCCCAATATATATATATATATACATATATTGTTAAAACTTTCAATCTTTAATAAAATGCTTTTTATTCATCCACTCAAAAGCAAATACATTTTTTTTACACTTATAGCGGTTGACACTTGATATTAATACAGTTTTTTTTCAAGTATTAATTCATTAATATTTGTATAATTAATGAATAAATAGTAACAAACAAAAATAATAGTCCAACAGTTCGACTTTGTATCTAAAAGTCATGGGTTCGAATCCCACCTGGGATGCCTACTTTCTGAAATTATTTAGTTTTACTATAGTACTTTATATTATAGTAACAAATAAATATAATAGTCCAACTCTCAATATAGAAAGGAAAATGAAAAATTGCAAGGAAAATCACTTTCTATTTTGCCCCTTAATAGTGTGATTCTGTCGTATGTATATACATATTTATATGAATTGTACTTTTTTAATAAAAGGTTACTAAAATAAAATTTTTCTTTGTTGACCTAAGTAGGAATTGACTGAATTTTTTTCATATTACTTGTTTTAATGTAAAAGTGTTTTTTTAACGTTTTATAATGAATCATTTCATTGAATGCAACTCAGCAATGAGTGAAATGTGTTACACTTTTTTACTTTCAATCAGTTATTTTGCAAAATTCTACGGTATTCTGCGAAATAACTGAATGCTTCACTTTAACGGGTATTTTAAATTTTTGTATTTGTGGCATACTAAGTATCCAGGAATAAAATATCAGGAATTTTTCAAGGATGCATAGGTTAGGTCCATCAGCGCCATTGGTACGCCAAGTTTCAGTGTTTCCATGTAAATTATCTTCAAACATTTTCTACGGCATATCACTTTTGGACACTCTTAAAACGGACAATCACCCCTACATTCTTGGAAAAGCCTACACAGAAAGCTTTTATATTAAATTTTAAGATTTGGTGAGAGAGACATTTTGTTGATATTTGTTAATTCAAAGTGTGTATTATTTTACAATTGAATTAATAATTTCATTTTAATTGAAAGCTCTTTAAAATTTGAAATTGTGTTGAGAAAAAGGGAAAAAAATCGAAATTTCAAATTTTACGAAGGGTCTTCACCCAAGTTTTGAGACTTAAGAAGTTATGTCTGTAAATAATTTCTGAAATATTGTGTGTAAAATATTATGTATATCACGTGGCTTGTATTCCAGAACCCTTTAATCTTCTTCTCTCTGTAAAGATTTAATATTGCAATATATTAATATATTCACTTCGCTACCCCAAATTGCGTGAATTTGGAGTTAAGTGAATTTAAAATCTCTCCAATTCATTTCATTAAAACTTGGGTGGAATCTGTGCCAGAGTTTGATGAAATTTGAAATGTGATTGAAGAAGATGTCGATCTTGCCAGGCAAATAGATTCAGAAGTGGATAGTTATGACGTTCAAGAACTGCTGGATTCTCTCCCACCATCAGGAGGACTAGTGATGAGCTCATAGAAATTCATGAGTAAGGGCAAAACGTTGAAGAGTTGTAGACGTTGAAGAGAGTCTGTAGATCCAACTCTTCTCAGTTGGATTGAAAAAGGGTTACAAATTTTAGGAAATATGGACTCCAACAAAGAGCTTATTATTTCAACAAAACAAGGAAGAAAAAGAATTATTAGCAGGCTACGAGGAAATTTGGGGGAGGGGAGAAAAAATTCTTTGAGCCGACAGACTACTTGTTAGACTTTATGAAACCTTCTACGTCAAAATAACTTTGGTTTGCGATTTTGTATTTGTGTTATCTAAGAATTTATTAAGCATCTTTTTTTAAAATATTATTTTCTTTCGTCTCTGGCACCAACTAAAAATAATTTATAAGTATTTATATGCGAAATTAATCCCGACTTACTCGAATACAACTTACAAGTTTATCACTCAGTACCATCTGTCGCGTAGCTGAATAGTGCGACGTTAATATTCCCTCACTCACTCACCCACCTCATCGCGCAAATTCGGAGTATTACTGAACAAATCTTATATAATACTATTTTTCATATTTCATGTTCTATCCCTACTATTATTATAAACGCGAAAGTTTGTATGTATGGTTGTATGTTTGTTACTATTTCACGCAAAAACCACTGAATAGGTTTTAATGAAACCTTACAAAAATATAAGCATACATCAGAATTTAAAACATAGGAAAATTTATAAGTATCGTGTCAGTGTCCAAAATATAACGATACTTTGCGAAGTAGGAAAAAACTGCCATCTCAAGATATTCGCTGAGCGCAAAACCGTCCAGGGTTACAAAAATCACGTATACAAAAAAGTCGGTGGCAGCATATATCTATCTTTTATGTGTGAAGCAAAACTTTCCCTTTTTGTTTTGTCTATGCCTGGTGCCAGTGCGCGCTCACTTCTAATTTATTGCTTTGATCAGTGTAATCACTATTTATATTACAATTTTAACATAAAATAAATACAACAGAAAGTAATGTTAACGTATTACACTTCCAGATATAAATTATTTACATTATTTTAAGCGTTCATTACAAAAAATGTGTAACAATGTGTTACTTTTGCAGAACAAAGATCAGCTTAGGAAGGTGTTTTCAATACTCGACTCATAAGAGAGTTACGGGGAGTTATAAATTAAAAAAACCCTTTTTTTTATCAGCTATTAGTCTGCAGACTTAAAATTTAACAAACATGTTTTTTTTTTGTTCAGCTGAGATATGCATAAAGCTTTTTTATTGTTTAATTTGCAATTCACGTAAAATTAACTCATTAAAAACTTCTTTATATACTTCAATCTGTATTGCTTAATTTTTCAATTCACCCGTGCGAAGAACGGGTATACCAGCTAGTTTATAATAAAATTAATAATTAAGTATTCCATCCAAATTAACTTTGGCTAATGAATCAAAAGTATTGATGAAGTTTTGACGCGATTTGTCCAGTTTCCTAGGATCCTAAGTTTTGGAAACGATTTTATTCATTGGCGTACTGCAGATTTTCAGTATCATACTGGAGAAACTTTAACTCTTAAATGCATATTTTTGCCAATAGTCTACATTCCACAGTTTCACTTATATTTATTCAAAAACCTGAGTGTGTGCGTTTCCGAACGCACTCAGAATCATGGGGGAGGGGGAAGACATTACTTTTGGCGTGTAAGTTATATTTTTTTTGACTCTTGAATGGGGTGGGTGATAAAGCTCAGTGTTGGAGGGATAATTTTTTTTTTGTTTTTTTTTTGAGTTTCCTGTAAAGGAGTGATTTTTCTAGTTGAAAAAAAATTGCTTCACCTTTGTTGTCAGGTGTCCTATCAACCTTTGATGCGGCATTTGAAATCTTTATTGGATAGATGCCAAGTTTTTGCGAAATACTGTTGGCTGCTAAATTTGTGCTTACAGTTTTTTTCGAAATAAATATTAATACCAATACCTAAATTCTTTTATTTTCTTTTATGTAACCTATAACTATATTCCTATAAAAAGTTCTTGAAATTAAAAAAAAAAATCATGTATTAAGGATTTAATAGCTAAAGAGATTCTCAAAACTGAATTGCCAAAACTGAATGGTTGCCATTTTTACAAATAATTCGTGTCCTTAACACACTTAAGAAAATACAAACTTTTTCATATGATAAAAATTTGAAAAAGAGCATTAAAAAAGAATTCTTTTAAAAAAAAGAGATGTTTCATGATACAACTTACTGAATTCAACAAGGTACGCAGAAGCCACCAAGCACAAAACCAACAACTTGAAGTGAGCCATTGTAAAGCCGATTGAGTTGAGTGTTTCACGAGAGACCACTTCAACTTTTATATATGTTGGTCGATAAACGGCAGCTGCGTTAGACCATCTGTTAAGAATCGTAAAAACTAGTTTTTGTTACAATGGACGAATTCAAACAGCAGATTCATGGATACAAATATATTTAAAGATGTGACTAATGCTCTGTTAAAGAGTTTATTGTAAAATAAATAGTAAGAAGTCGTTGAGACAAGTGAATTCTGGTAGTAGAAAGGTTTTTCTGCCTTTACCCATGAAACGAAATGTTATAAAAATATTATTAATAGGTAATATTCCATGTTTATAAAATCCAACGCAAGGTTATAAAATACAAAAAGAGACAAAAAAAAGTTGAGAAATTTATGTTAAGTCAAAGTGACTGATTCTACAGTTTTTACATCAAATGAAACGTATACAGAAACTCTAAATAATGTCTGGCAGTTTAATAAAAAAAATGACTGTTGTGTTGTGTGGTTTGTTTTTGTTATACTAACTAATATAAAAATACGGTTGTGGTTTTCAAAGATACATCAAATGATAATAAACAATAAATGGGTGGTAAATAAAAGGACCATTTCTTTCTTTTATATGTATGGAAAATATGCTTGCATAGAAACAATGCAAAATACTCTAAACTAAGTAACACTTTGAGATTTCTTTACTTACTGTGGTTCGTGGGCCCAGGTGCTTTTCTAGGAGTCCGAGCAGTTACTCTCTTTCGCAGATTCTGAAAGGCCTCCTGGTAAAGTTAGACTAAATTCCTAAAGAGAAAAAACTCTTCAAGAACACGTATTTCGATCATGGGCCGTGGATGGCCTCGTGGTTAGAACATCGGACTCCAGACCGGAAGGCCTGGGTTCGATGCCACCAAATACCGAGTGCACACAGAGTACGTGCTCGTTAAATCAGAGGGTCCGAAAGTATCATGGGCTGAATCACGAGTGCAGGGGACTGGAGAATATTTCCCTCCCCTTCAGTTCCATGCCAAAACTGTGGAGGTGGTGTCACCATCTATCGTTCCTTCGGGAATTTCAACGAGCTAAATCGTACTGTCACCTGCATGGTGTTCAAGGCCAACGACAGGCGTATTTTCCCCCCTTTCCACAAAAAATTTCGTGGCCTCGATCTGACCGTCAGACGGTGGCATTGGGAAACGAACAACATTTCGATCCATTTCTGATGCCTTTCAAAACTATTTATTAAAGTGAAAGAACATTTTCAGGAGCACTTTTTTTCTCTTAAAAATTACAAAAACAGTCTGAAAAGTGTAAAACCGGAATTGAAGCTGCAGATTTCAAATATTTCACTTGATATATCGGGCACTTGTAAAAGAAATGCAGTAGCATCCTTCTTATTAAAAACTTTAACAAGTACAGTGAAGTACATTACTTATTTATCTGAAATTTGTAATTTGCAATATTTTTATAATTGGATATTGGCCGTTTTCTTAAAGGAAAAAAAATAAGTGTTAAAAAAAGTTTATATGCGTAGCAGACATCGTCTCAGGATTATTGAGGAATCCTTAAATCACTCAACTATGTGTTAGGAGTCAGGGAAGGGGTTCAAAATCTCGGAGGTCCACCAATTCGGGGTTGATACAAAAAAGGAAGGGGGAGGGCTGATCTATAGTAATCATCAAGAAACTAAGAAGACTATTTTTTCTTTTTGTAAAATAACTTTTTTTAATCTCCCCTCGAGAAATATATTTATTTTCAACATTTCGAGCTCTTTAGTTCTTCATAAAACCATGCTAAATATACTTACCAACAATTTCATCAATTCTTTAATTGGTCATGGTCTTTCTTGATATCGTTAGCTATTAATAACTTCAGAAAATAAAAATAATAAACTTCTGACTATACAATGAGGCTTTAAATTTGGATCAAGACCAAAAATTCTTGATTCATTTTTCTTTCTTTTTCAAGCAACTCTGAGCAATCACGGTCACAAATGCAGAATTTATGAGCACAGAATTTCATGTATACCTACTCATACTTTAAGATCTGATACAATTATAGAGGGATTAAAAACTTTGTTATCAAATTTAAAACTAAATCTACTTAAAGTTTTATTTTTACCTTTATGTGTTTTGCACCTTTTATTCAAAATGGTCACCTTTTGTCTTCACACAAGCTTTTGGGCCAACTATCTAACGCTCCCTGGGAATTTCTGCCGCTTTTTCTTCTGTTCCAATTGGGATGCCATCTTTGTTACACCTTTGCACCCAATATCGACCGCAATCAATAGTTGAGTGGATACAATGAGGGCGGCTGGAAGAATTCCTCTGTGCTCTAAGCATTCCGACACATCCCTTTTCAACCCCAGGTCATTTTTTCTGTGACGGTAGGAACGGAATCTTGTTGAATCTTTTCCATTGAACAGTTTTGCTGTCTGTTAGTCTTTGACAAATCCGTTTTTACTCCTTTCTTTCAAAAATCACAGTTTCACACAACACGCACTTGTAATTTTCTTTAGTTTCTCAGGCACTCTGCTTATACACGGTCATTATAGCGGCTTCTTCAAAGTGAAACATTTTATCGTGAGTGAACATAATTCTTCTGTGACCATTATGAGCAGGACTTTGCAAGAGTATTTTTGTTAAAGTACCATTGGTGATTGAATTTCTTTGTATGAAAATGACCAGTTAACCTTCGATAACCTCTTAGTCTACATTTTTTTTTGCGACGCATTGCTCTTTTTGACTCGTTTTTATTTGTTCCACAAGAACCTTCTTTCGAACAAACCTCTTCCTTGATTGATTTGACGAGACTTGATCACCACTTCTTTTACAGCAGCTTTTCTCAAACTCTGGGGTGCGCTTTCCAAGTGGGACGTGATACCTTTACGAGGGGGGCGCAAGCGCATTGAAAAGTCGAAAACAAATGAATATTTAAAAAATATATTAATTTACTGAAATTAAATAAACAAAATACATTCTGACAAAAAAAAATAAGTAAAGGATATTATTCACTTATAAATGTATCAGTATTGCACAATGTATTTCATAATTAATTTATGAATGCAGTTGAACCTGTTTTTGTGGGGTAGATAGGGACCGCATAAAAATAAACGCACAAAAAATATTCAAAAATTTCATAAATTCTTACATGAAACAAATTAATTCGTGGAAATACTAATTACAAAAAACTTTTTTTATGTGGTGGATAGGAACAGCATGAAAAAGTCGCATTTATAAAATATGCCAATTATTTACGAAATTTATGTAAGAGTACTTCTATGACAAAATAAATAATTAAATATTACACATGGAAATATTTTAAAAATATATAGTTTCTCATTGTATATACGGATTAGTCTTTAAAACGCACATACATATTTCATCCCTTCTCATCATAATCCAAGGTTTTCCAATAAATAAGTTCAAAATAACTTTCGTCACTTTGAGGTGCAATTTCAATTGTTTTATTTTTTGGCAACATAAAGTAAGAGATAAGTTATTGTACATAGAACGGGTGATAAGTGGCCTTTAAATGTCACGATAACCAGCTATACATGATTGAAGCCATTTTTGGAATTTGATACTCCTCTCTTAACTGGTATCTATTTTAAAAAAATGCTTTTCCAATTTGTTGGAAAGCTGGATCCCTGCATAATTTTATCCGCTCTCAAAGAATCTGGCTTCTTGTCCGTCTTCATAATTTATCAAGTTATTGATAATGTCACTGTCATTGAAAGTTTCGTCTTCAATCAAGTGCGCGCTGCTGGAGCGTTGAGAAAAAGCAACTAAATGCGCATTGTCGGGAGACTCTTTATAACAAATGAACAGAGCTTCTTGAAGTGTCTACATTTCAGTGGCGTAACGTACACACCCGCATCACGTACACTCCGCAGGACTCTAGGGTCCCAATGTCTTACTCATGCTAAATACGTATTTACCCATTTTATAAAATAGGAGCTGTACCCTGCTACGCGTTGCTGTGGCTCAGTCTTGTTAAACAGAAAGCACATGTTTTCAGTATGTTAAAACATTTACATTGCAGGAATGATCTTTTATACAGAAAATCTATAAATGTATATACGAAAAATTTCCTTATATCTTTATATCTTTTCTTATCCTTATATATTAACTGATATCATTTATAATTCGTTAACCAAATGCTTGAAGTTATTAGGGCTTATTTTTGTCCTTATGTTATGAACCTAAATTTATCTGCATTGTCTTTAGAGTGGAGATCTAAAGTTTGAAGATAAATTTTAAATGGCTCTACTCTGGATTCCTTGAGGGCAATGGGTTGGTTTTACAATGCTTATGGATATTTCTCTTAAATCATAGATGTGTTCACAACTATACATTTATCCAAACAAGGTCACTTGGAAACATGAATTGTATTTTCTGATGTTATATAGGAAATAATTTGATTCCGCAGTATATCTGGCAAGCACAATTTTTAATGACACTGTGGTTCTCTCAGTTGAGCCAGTTTAATTTTTTCAGTGGTACAAAACATTCCTTTTGTTTCTCCCTTAAATTTCAGAGCATTGCAGTCAGGATACACCTCAGTCATTGTGTTGATAAGAACATGCTGCCTGAACCTAGAATCTTCCACTGGGTTGTACCGGAATGCAAGGTGACTGTTATTGTGTGATTACTCACCACAAAGTCATGTTTGACGCAGATGTGCTGTTTCTGGTTGGCATCTTTTTGATGTTGTAAAACACGAATGATGTGCTCGCAAACGTGCATCCTCAAGTCTGGCTACATGTTGCTCTGCTGCACCCTCAGCATGTGTTTGTGCCATTCTTTGTCTGTTTTTCTCGTTTGCTGATATCCATTCTTTCTCAGTTTGATGGGCATTTAAACTCGTTGTAGTACTTTTGCCTTGCAAGTATGGCGACATAAGTTTGATTTCCCGCAAGGCATTATTTTTATGTAGTGAAGCCAATTGACTGCACTTAAAAAGAAAAAAAATATAAAACAAAGCATATAAAATTTCTTAAAAACTTAAAACTGCACTTAAAAGAAAAGAAAATTAAAAAAAACATAAAATTTCAAAACATTAAAAAAAAATCAGGAACAAAAAGAAAAGGAAAAAATAAAATATTTAACTTCAAACGTGCATCAATTGACACAGCTCAAAGCCAACGCAATGAGAGGCTGAAGATATTTTCAATCGAATACGCCGGGAAAAATTTCCCAATAAAAATGGATTTTGCAGCGAAATCTATGACAGAGTGTTGATAATGATGGGTTTTTTTGCAATTCACAGTTAAAAGCATTAGCAATTTTTTTTAAACAAAGTTAAGGGCCTATCTTTAAAACAGGTGGCTTATATCAACACAGACTGTTTTTTCATATGGACAATTATTTATCTTTGCAAATATTGCATCACCACACCAAATTATCCCCTCAAACCCTAACATTTTCCATCAAATCTCATTCCTTTTTTTTCATGAAAAAAATTTAGAACCTTTTTTAAAATATTAATTTTTGATCCCGGGCAATTTTGTTTACAGTGATGCTATTACTTTTGTGTATTACAACGCGTCACCAATTTGGTGATCCGTGAGAAATTTTGCGGGTGGGACTTTTTTATACTTCTATGAAGATTCAGTTTAAAAAAAGATGAACAACAAAATAACATATTATGAAACATGGAAAGTTCTAAAATGGAATGGAATTTACTAAAAGCTTTTAGTTATCGAAATAACTAAATGAAAAACAAACGAACAAAAATTTCCCGAGTTTGAATTTTTTTAAAAAATTTGGCAAAACCTTCAGTCTGGATTTTTATTGCTTTTCATGAAGCTTATTTTCAGTGGTATGGAAGATAAAATAAAGAAAGGGAAATATAGCTAGCGGTCCGCCAAATAGAGGGCAAACTATTAAAAACCCAAGTTATAAAAATTATACATTAAGTGGTTCATGGGTTTTAAAAATGGCACTCTCTTTAAAAATAGACCGGACAATTTTTGTATCTATAAGACAATGAAGCAACACAAAATGTCTACCCATAAGCATTGTAAAATTAACCCTTTGACCTCACGAAGAGTCATTTAAAATATATTTTCAAACTTGGCACCTCCCCTTTGGAAACAATGCAAATAATTTTAGATTAAAAACATGACAAAAAAACCCATAATAACTTAGGAGTATTCTGTTAACAAATTACAAATAAAATCTGTTTCGAAAAGTTTTGTTTATGTATATTTACACATTTTCTTTATGAAAAAAAAATCATACCTCAAGGGCAAGTGGTTAAGGATATTAAAAAGTGTCTTTCTCTTTTTTTTTTTTTGACTGGCCACACAAAACGTGGTTGGGTCAGTAGCTATAACAAACTTTAAAAGATGAAAACTATAAAAAAAAATTATTTAAAAACAAATTTAATATTTTGATAAATCACCCAAAAAAAGTTGCAAACCTAAAATCTCAGGTACTTTGCACTATTCAACCAAATTTTTTTTTTGTGTCATACACAGTGAATTGGCATTTAAGTGCTAATGTTGCTAATAGGGTTGCGATAATACAAAAATATCAAAACAAACATGAAATATAACTCAGAAAATCTTAATTTCCCCATTCGTATTTCACAGTAACACCAAATAAAATTTTGAAATCCCACAAAATCACACAAACAAATGAGTACATACAATCATAAATAACTATAG
>BMAV01012516.1:0-32382 GCA_019973955.1 Trichonephila inaurata madagascariensis | reverse complement strand
TTGAAGAAAATTTTATATTTTACCTTTTTAGAAGTTATTTGAGTATAAAAAAAAAAAGGTCAAAATTTAGAGCAATATATTTTTCAAAAACTCCCCCAAATATTTTTTGGGTCAAAAATTATAGATTTGCATTATACTAAATTATTATACGTCGAAAATTTTTAAAGGGAGTGGTACGATGATACACAAATATTTGATTTAATGGGGGTTTTTTTTTTTGCTTGTAGCTAATGTATATGGATTATGTATAACAGATTTTGTTCTCAAAATGTTACAAAAATCCTAAACATTTAATTTTAAAGAAAAGTTTTAAAATTTATGGAGGGATTTCAAAATGCTACTCCTTCTACATCAACTGACATATACTCATGAAATTTGATTTTAAAAACGCCCGTGGCAATATAACAAAAGGTGGTAGGTTTATCACAGCTGGATTGATACACGTAAAACGTTTTTTTTTTTTTCTAATCTTGTTGAAAATTCCCTGAAAAATGTGTAGATTCTTTTAAAAAAAAAAATGTATTGTTTTGTTTTAAAAAATGCACCCAATTTTGTTGATGTTCTTTTACAATAGGTAAAAAAAAATTATAAAATTAAATTAAAAACCGTTTTTAAAAAAAATAAATTTTAAATTTTACTTTCTGAGATAAATTCTTTTAAAAAAATTTTTTTTGGTTTGGGGAGGGAAAAAACCAACAAAAAAGTATCATAACCCCAAAATTTTTTTTTAACTTAGAGCTTTAAAATTTTTTTGGAGATTATGGAAAAATTAAAAAAAAATTTGGGCTAAACAAATTTTTTTTTGTTTTTTGGGAAGCTTTTTGTCAAAACGTACTGCGTATTTTTAAACCCCAATATCGCATAATAGAAAAAAACTATAAAATCGGGAAAATAAAACTTTATTTTAAAAAATTTTAAATTTTTTAATTTAAATTTTTTTTTTTTTGAATATTTCTTTATATAATAATATTTTAAAGGGAAGAAAAATATGCCTTTTTATTTTGATGAATCTCAATATTGTAATTGAGATGATTATTGCTGAGATTTTTGTTATCAATAATATTGAGAGTATTTACAGTATTGAAAAAAAATGAACAGATAAATCTTGATATATTTTTAAATAATGATAAATTGAAAATTTTTTTGAAGGTAAAATAGTATATGAATGGGTATTTCAGTTGCGGCAACGGAAGTCTGCAACAAAGACCTTGATGACAGTGTATGTATAAAAAACCAAAGGGGTTTTATCTATTGTATAATAATGAGCAGAGTATTTTTTTGTTTTTTTTTGGCTACTTCGTTTTTCTTTTTTTTTAGAGTGCTTCAAAGTATTGAAGGAAGATAGAAAGTACTTAAAGTGATTCAAGTGAGATTTTTATTTTTTTCTTTTCAAAATAACGGGTACTTTTGAAAAAATGAAAAACGAAATTTTTATTCAGAAATAATTGGGTTCATAACTTTCAAATTTTTTGCTATTTAGTATTATATCACCAGACTTGTAAAATTTTTTTTGGTGGTTTACATTGAAAAGACATGTATGAAAAAACTTACGAGGTGGATATCTCAAAATAATCAAAAACCCAAAGGGAAAAAAAAATATTGTTTTGAATTATGGTGCATTTTGAGTTGGGGTTTGGGGGATTTTGGATTTTTGTTTTTTTTATATTGTACGTTTATAAATGCATTCGAAGTCGGAATTATCCACCGGGGCCCAAAAGGGTTCCCCGGATATTATCCCTTCGGGGAAAACCCAACATAACTTTTGGGGGATCTCGCAAGAAATATGGGGGAAATTTTGGGGTGGAAAACCCCTTTTTTTTACCTTTTTGCCCCTTCTTTGATTGCCCAACTGATAATCACGCAGTCCTTGTTAATTTTGCCTCCCCCCCTTTTCGTTCCCCGTATCTTCACAATTTTGCTTATCTTGATTCTTCGAATGAAGGTCCCCGTTTGCCCCCAAACGTAGGTCCTCATTTGCCGCGGTGGCCTCGCGAACTCGTGGCCAAATTGTCGCGAGTGGTGCCACTGAAGACCCACCATGAAGAAAGGGACGATGCGCGTTTATCTGTCGAGGCTCAAATATCTTCTCGTTGGTGTGGTGTGGAAGTTAAGAGAGAATGGGTGCCAGCTCGGATGTCGTCCTTGACACTTGACCAGGTTAAAAATTGCGAGGTTTGCCGCTAATAGCCCTCGTGTTGCTTTATAGTGCGACGTTAATATTCCCTCCTTTACCACGCCTTTTTTGACTTCATATTTTTTGATTTTCAAAGCATGCATCCTTTTTTTCCCCTTCCGGCCCAATTTAGAGTTGTTCTGAATTGTTTTCTAAAACAGTTCTCATGGTCAGAGTAAATTCGGTTTCGCTGCTATGCACTCACCAAATATTTATACTTGCTCCTATGAAAAAACGGATATTTAAATATGTTGACTTTTTTCTTATGTATGACAAGTATTTCAATTTACATTTATTTAAGTTTTGAAGACTAATTGACGAAAACTGAAATTGAGATATATTTATACTTGACAATATATATACATAATTCCTTACAACATTTTCCGAAAAAGTCATTTCAGGAGTTGGACATCCAAAAAAAAAAAAAGATGCATTTTCCAACAACAATTAAATATTTGTCTTGCAGCTTCGACTAGCTTTTACTAATTATTTACGTACTATTTTTTATGACATATAAGCCGAGAAGGTTGAAAGTAAGGGATAAATATATTAATACGCACAAATACTAAATTCATTTCGTATATTCAGAATCTTTAGAGACATATCCGAAAATACATGGAATTTATAGCTTCGCGTTCAGATGAACTGCTGAGTATTGAAATATTCAATATAAATTAAAATTTAATGTGTAAATATATAAAAAATGAAATTTAACAGTTAAAAATAAAATCACATTTTAAGTTGTTTTGCATTAATTGAAAATTTTTTGTCTCCTTTAGCCTCTTAACTGCCGCCAGCGTATATATTCGTCTCACTCAACTCGTGCATTGAGTGCCCCGGACGTATATATACGTCTTTCTGAAATACGATTCTTTTCTTTGAGCTGTTATCTGTAAAACTATTCCGTGGAGTTTAGACTGCAATAAGAGGAGCTTGACAGTGTTTGCAAAGGATTTACTTATTTCAGAGAAAAATTTGCGTATTTGTGTCTCCCCTTTCAATACACCTCATATGCGGTGCCCATGAGAAAAACTGTGGCACTGGGGAACGAATCCCGTAATTATGAATCGGCAGTTAAGGGGTTAATTATACAGTCATTCCATTATTTCAAAAATTTTAAATGGTGTGATTCTTGTATAAAAATTTTAAGAGCAAATTCATTCGCAAATATTTTTAAAAAATGAAATTTATAAAACACATTTTCATTCTGATTTTTATCTCTCTCTGCACTATTCAAATAATCCCAAAATGTTTAAGTATGCAAGAATATAATTTATTTTCTATCCATGGGCAATTGGCGATGGATTTCTTAATTTTGAACCTCGTTCAAGCGACGAGAATGACACCTGAGTTATTTTATCTTTACTTTCTTGATTTCAACTTCGAGAATTTTGAACCTCAGCTCATTTTATAATGCACAAAAACTTCCATAATTAGACATGAATGGTCTTTAACAGAATCAGGGGACTCGATCTGAACATCTCCGCCCACGTAGCTCGTGAACATCCCCATTTGTTTGTTGTGGCTGCTTCATCGTTGAATAACATACACTAGGTAGAAAAAGTCTGCGTTCATGTACTATTGCTTACATGAACAATGAAGAAAAAGTTTAAAAACTGTAATTTAAAAATCAAATTTTAATTAGATTTTATTTAGTTCATTTTAAGTATTCAGAATAGCAAAAGTAAATTTGGTTTGCATTCATAGATTTTAAAATAAAGACAGATTTGTAGCGATACCTACAAAAATCAAGTAGAAAAAGTCTGCGTTCACTGTTTTAGTAGAAGCTATAAAAAATATTTAAAAAGGATAATGAGCTATTTAATAGCTGGTTGGGAGGACCCCGTCTTTCGAGAACCTCCTGAAGTCGTTTCGGCATTGAATTAACAAGTTTAGTTGTTTCTTCAGCGCTTATCTTCTCCCATTCGTCCTTAAGAACACTCTTCAGCATATCCTTGCTAGACATATTGTGTTGACGAATCTTACGCTCCAGCAAATCTCATAGGTGCTTTACAGGACTCAGATCAGGTGACTGTGGGGGCGTGTGCAGTTGATTTGAGACATTATACAATAGCCAAAGCTTCACAATCTCAGCGGTTTGCTTAGGATCGTGTCGGGTTGGAAGCGAAATGACGACCCAAGGCCGAGTTTGGTGGCACTTTCCTTAAAATTTTTTAGGACATCAAGGTATAATCATATTTGATCATAATGGATTCGATATACTCCAACTTGCCAACACCAATGCTCGCCATGCACCCCCACACCATAACTCCACCGCCACCGTGCTTCACCGTTGGTACTAAGTGCTCTTTTTGAAGAGCTGTACAAGGTTATCTGCATACCAATTTATAACCTTTTATGCCAAAGATGTAAAATTTGCTTCATTGGAGAATATCACAGTCCTCCAGAACTCCGAAACCATATGTATATGCTCTTTTGCAAAAGTTATTCGTTGGTCTTTGAAATATAAGGCTTTCTACGAGCTACTCGACTACAGTTACCGGCGTTTTTCAAAATTTGTCTTGCAGTATCCGCACAAATGTTTTTGTTAAACTTCTCATGAATGTCTGTTGCTATTTGAGTTCCAGTCAAACGCGGATTTTTTTTCACCACTCATAGCATACTTCGTTTTTCTCTGATTGTGAGTTTAGATGGACGATCTGAACGAGGTTTCGATGTGTAATTTCTTGCAGTTTTAAAGTTATTACTAACATGTTAGATAGATGAATACTACCATCCAACGGATATGGTTATATCCCGACGACTTCTTCCATCTTTCCACATTTTTCATAATGATTTTAAGCTCACTGATACTAATTTCCTATTTTTTTAATTTTCAATGTCCTTGAATTGCTTTGTACCTCACAAAAATATAAAAGTTATTGAGTAATAACTTTCTTAAGCTATTTAATTTGATAACTGAATGCAAAAACTCTGTTAACCTAAAACGCCTGTTGATAAAAATTCCAGGAATCATGAATATTCAAATGGTGAACGCAGACTTTTTCTGCCTACTATTTGCGTGCTTTGCTACAAAAAAACCCCGCTATCTTACGTAGTTTTAATTCAAAACTAATTAATTCTTGCATGTTCAACATTTAAATAATAGTAAACAAATTCATAAAATTTTGTTAGTAAAAAAATTATATTTCTATTAAATTTTACCTTTGCTCTATGAGTTGTTATGGGTGAACGCAGACTTTTTCTAGCTAGTGTATAAGAAAAAAATATTAAGGAATCTATAATAATAGTTAAAGGAATATTAAATAAAAATGTAATATTCATAAAAAAATTTCAGATAAAAAAATTTTTAATTTTCAGAAAATTAAAAGGGAATAATTCAATTCCTTTGTTTTATGCTGATATTTTTAAAATGGAAATTTTACAATCTTTTTTCTTTAAATAAAAGGAGAATTTATTTTTTGTATCAGAAAGGAGAACTAGATACAGTATGATATCTTATTCATCAATCATAGAGTAAATTGTGATGCAAGCTCTTAAAAATAATCAAACCCCAAATCATAGCATATCATTCATCAACTTATCTCAAACATCGAGATCTAATGTGTGTTTATTGAAGTGATAGTGACGAGGTTTTGGAAAGAAATATCATACTGTAACTCTCCTTTTTTAATATGTTTTTGAATTAACATATTACGTAAACTCTTTTTTACTAAGAATTAAGTGAATTTTATAATGCAGTTCAGTAAGTGAGAAAAGTTTCCAATTGCCATCAAACGGGACAGTATACCTGCTCCTGTTTTGGATTTTGTTTGATATACTATTTACGGGTGAATCTCCTTTTCTATATTTAAAGTTTCTGTGAAAACAGAACTCCTCTTCTTCCGTACCGACTCACATACTAAAAAAAAAAATCATTACCTTTATCTTAGTCCGGATACACATAAAAATATAAACGCTTGGGTAGAGCAGTGCTTCTCAAACTTTCAATGCTTGCGACCCAATTTTCAATCATTATTTTCATTGTACAACCACCCCACCCCCCGTACAATAACAATATGTAGAATGTAATAATAATGTACTATGACGTAAGGCTGCAATACGACTCGAATTATAAACTGCACAAACTAACGAGATAGTATTAAATTTTGCATATAATTTTGTATATAGCAAGCCAGTAGCGCACACAGGAATTTTTCAAGGGGGGGGGTTGAAAGTTCACCATTCTTGTATCAAGCTATTTTTGATTTTGTCGATTTTCAGTAACAAAACACATTAAAAACTAATTATTGAATAATAATTAGCATTAATTAATAAAATTAATCATTAATAACAAATATTTAATTAAATTTTACGTATTATATACTTTGAATTATAACCAATCGGAAAAAAATCAAAGGCTTTAGGGGGGGGTTCCGGACCCCCAGGACCCCCTTGTGTGCGCCACTGTAGCAAGCCCATGGAAGTCACTAGTAAGTCTTAAGCCTGTTCTTAACTTAGTATTGATAAATTAATTATCAAATACATTGTGCGGTACTGATACATTTATCAGTATATTATATCATTATAAATATGCCAGAATGTATTTTGTTTTGCTTATTTTGAGTAAACTGATAATTTTTTTAAGTAATCTTTTCTATTTTCGACATGCTCGCCCCCTTCATCCCACGTAGGGTCGTCATGCTCCCCTGGGGGGGGGGCTCCCCCCTCAGTTTGAGAAATGCTGGAGTGAAGACTTCACATGCAGATGAAGACTTCCCATTAATCGTAACATAAGGAAATAAAATTTTAATCTAATTTTAATAGATAATTTTACAATATAGATAATTAATAGATAATATAATTTTTTCAGTTAATAAATATTATAAATAAAATATCGTGCTATCTTAATACCACATTCTCATTATTACTTATTAGCTAGTATTCAAGACAAATTTAAATGCATTTAATGACAAGATTTTAGTATAGAGCAAGTATTACAAAAAGAATTTTTTAAAGTCAGTTCCTACTTAAGTCAACAAAGAAAATTTTTATTTTAGTTACTTTTTATTAACTCAGTGGTGCAACAGCCCATGAGAGGACAATTTACATATAAATAAAAAGAAATGCATACACACACACGAAAGGGTCCCGTACGAGAGACCCTATCCTGAAATTCTTAAGAATAGGGGAAAAGTAGCATTTAGCTTTACTTCGACGAAAAATAAAGATGAACGTAATGAACTGTATGTTGACTGCAAAGCAATAATTATGAACAATAGCTTAAAAATAATGCTAAATTAAAAAAAAGCACATGTATGTGTGGGATGGGGGGAGTCTCATCATCCACATCTTCGTAACATAATTCATGAATATTTCAAACGAAAATGTGATGATAGCAACAATTTGTTCTAAAAATATTTACATTCCAACAACCAAACTTCTCTTAAGGTTTCTTTTCATATCAGTTATGAAATGGTAAAGAAGGCGAGGCACAGCTATTGGTGAAAAGCTAATAAAGCGATGCATTAAAGATGGAATACCTTCAAAATTCGATAACAAATATCTTAAGGAAATTAATAAATTGACACTTTCTGATACCACCGTCGCGCAATTCACTGAGAAAATGGCACATTTTTGTAAAGAAGAATTTATATTTCTTTAAACTATAAATTTATCATGCGGTTAAAAGAATCAACTTCTGTTGCTGTTGGTACATATAGTGCATATAGTGAAACAAATTTTTTTCTCCCTAAATGTTGCCTAATATTTTAAAAATAATTTTACATATGAAAAAAAAAAATTTAAAAAATTGCAAAGTTTTATAATTTTGTTTGAAGAAATTATCTAGTGCGTGATTTCACATTAAAAAATTCATTAACTATATTTTGTGCATTATTTTATATATGTATGTGTAAAATAGTTGATATATTTTAGTAATTTTAAAAAATATCTAAATGCAAATATGCATTACAAGATATTACAATTCATACCCACATGTGCAACTTAAAGAAAAGAAAACACTTTTAAGGTAAAAATTTATTGTTGTAGAATTCTAGAAAATAATTAAACTATCATTATTAGCCATTCAAAAAATTCTCTAAGCTCCATCAGAAATATTAAAAATGTATATCCCCAAAACAAGAAGTTCAAATTTTGCTACTTTACTGTTTTGAGCCTTCCCTGGTACTCTTAAAAGCTTGAAGGTTTGAAATGGCATCTTATTTTTCGGATTTAAATATTTCTTTTCTTCTTTTCTTTTTAATTACATGACGGATATTGACATTTATATATATATATATATATATAGATCAAAAATATTTCTTAAAATATTTTTAAACTCATAAATCCACAAATCCACCACACAACATTAGGTCCACAAAGTCAGCTTGTTAGTGGTCCAGCTGTGAAGAATATGCGCATTCCACACCAGAATACATTATAGTATACACATAGACCAATATTTACACGACTACACTTTAAAATTATTTATGACCAATCAAGCAACTTTTTTACATGCAATCTGATTTGCATCTAATACCAAATAGTTAAACTCTAGTGTGAGTACTATTTATGACCAATCAAACGTTTATGACCAATCAAACAATTTTTTTTTTGCATGCAATCTGATTTGCATCTAATACCAAATTGTTAAACTCTAGTGTGAGATTATGAATCATTTGGATTGGCATGGCATTAGTGGGTGTTGTGAGCAAAATATAGGAGTGGTAATTGTTGTATTATATATGAGAGAAAAATCGCTCAAAATTTGTGAATTGAACTATTGATAGAATGCTTTTTGGTGAGTTATTAATGATTTACGCTATTCATTTGGAACATACTTGGTTTTTTAAATTTGAACTCTTTGATTTTAAACATTTTTCTACCTATACAACTATTTTAAAGATGAGTGCGTCATCTTTGGTGTTCGAGGGTTCACTTATATTATGCAATTAATTGTTTTAGAATTTCAATATTTTAATATAATATCTTTCAGAATGCGATGGCGAATAGTTTAATTTTTCAAGTTTAATGGTTTAATTTTAACTCTTTAATTTTAAATTTTAACTCTTTAATTTTTAAATTTTAACTCTTTAATTTTTAAATTTTAACTCTTTAATTTTTAAATTTTAACTTTTAAATTTTTAAATTTTTGAGAAATGGATATTTTTTGATTGATTTACCAAGTTGCAATAGGGGGAAGGTTGGCGCCATCAAACTAGTTTAACCCCACTTATCGGTCCTAAGTCCGAGGTTGCACTTGGATATTTTATAATTTTTTAATTTTGTTTGAAAACGTTGGAATTTTGTCTTCTATATTCGCCATTGATATTTTGAAATGGGATTTTATGTTATAGGTTTCATTTGGTTTCAATTTTTTGATTGATTTTTGTGTTGTGATTGAATTTTATATATATTTAAATATATATATATATATATACAGCCTTTATTAACTGAACTTCTTCTTGCAAATATGTTGATGAAATCGTAGAAGATATCACTACTAATGCATCATTTGAACTGTATAGAAATAACCAAAACACACACACACAAGTACAAACTCACTAAAACTGTACAATTGTGTACTGGTTATATCATTGCAGCTTTCTTTTTACCTGTCGTAAGTCACCGTTTCTACTTAGGAATCCTAAGTTTTTAATGAATTAATAAAACTTTACCTTATCTTCGAAAACCGTTTCGATTTAGGAAGCTGACGTTTTTATTGTATCTACATAGCTTCACCCTGTTTTCGAATACCGTTCCCACTTCGGATGCTGACGCATAGCTTTACCTTGTTTTCGGAAAACCGTTTCCGATAAAGAAGTCACGTTTTTAATGCGTCCACATAGTTTTACTCTGTCATTGGATACCGTCTTTTCCTGGACGCTGACGTTTCCATTGAGTTCCCATAGCTTTACCATGCCTTCGAATACCGTTCCCGCTTAGAAAACTGACACATAGCTTTACCTCGTCCTCGAACACCGTCTTTACTTGGGAAGCTGATGTTTTGATTGTATGGACAAAACTTTACCTTGTCTTCTGATATCGTTTCTATTTACGAAGCTGATATTTTTAATACGTCAACATAGATTTACCCTGTCTTCGGATGCCATTTTGGATTGCGAATGAGTTATTAAATTATTTTGCGCTCATTTCATTAAAAAAAAATATGCTCATATTCTGTAAATAAAGTATAAGGATTCGCTATCAGTTATCACATTTGATAAAAAGATTTTTGAGTTAGCGTTTTGTAATTTTCAACTTTTTTTAAAGTTTTAAATCACTTTCAAATAATAATTTGCCAGTTAAATTATTAATTTCCTTATTTATAATAGTTATTTATTTCATCAAAATATTATCTTTAAGAAATGTGATGAGTAAACTTTTATTAAGTTTTTTCCTTCAATTGTTGTTGTAATACGCTTCATCCTGGGATACATACGAAACATGAGAGATAGATAAACAGAAATATACAATAAAATCACAGAAGAATATAGACTTTATTGCAAACGATGATCCCAGCATAGAACAGGAGTGCGTTGTTTTCCATTCGAGACGGGAATCCATTTCAGGCGAAAGTCCGACTTCTTTTCTTGAAGATACATCCAAACCTTATACGGGATTCAAGCCCAAACCCACTCGATTACAAGCCGAGTGTAGCCACTATGCTGGTTACTTTCTGGGCGGTTTTCTTTCAATTTCAAAAATAGTTTCACATATCCAACTACCTTAAAATCTTTTTTTTTTTTAAAATTGACAATTTTTTTTTTTATGATTTTATTTTATAGGCTATCTTATTAGCTTTATAACAATACCAAGTTTTTTTATTTTCCATTCACTAGAACAAAAATACAAGCGTTTTAGTAAAAGCAGAAGCCGTAACTTTACATAAGATGCCAAACTTTAAAATGCGTTTTACTCGAAATGTGTTTTTTTTTCGAAAAGCTCAAACGGGGACAGCGATTGCTCAAAAAGTTTTTAAAGTAATTTGCTGAAATTTTTGTGTACATTTTGCATATCAATCACTGTTTTATTATACAATTTACAGTTCTTTATGGGAATACAATCACTGGTTTTTAAGAAATTTCGTATAATAACTAAGATAAAGTGCTCTAGTTTTTGTTAAAATTTAAATATCTCTTATCCTGAAGGTCATTTCAAAAAGAAATAGCAAAGTAATACATCAAAATTGAAAAATTGAGAATTGGTTCATTTACTATTTGTACAGAGCGGGCCCCGTTTATGTAATTTTTTGCCAATTTTTACCCATTTGTTCCCATTTTAGTAGTAATAATTTATTTTTCTGTTCTTGATTTTAGCCTTTTTTTTTTCTTAAAATGTACGAAATAAATCTAAAAACCACAAAAAAATTTCCATATCTCCATTTTTTTTAAAAAAAAAGTTGTCGCAAGTAGTCGGATACCTTAAAAACATTTTTAAATATACATATATTATTAATCCCAATAAAAAAAATTATTTATTTTTTTATTTTTTATATTTTTTAAATAGTTTGATAGAAAAATTGTTCAATTAGTAGTTCAAATTTTTAGAACTGATGGATTCTAATTAAGTAAGTTTAATATCGGATATTTTTATACGAACTAGAATGTTCATGTTCAGTAACAATATGAAGAACAAAAGTCAGTTTCAAAATTGCGTGTTAAAATAAAAGGGGAAAAAAGTTATACCCGAAATATACACTACTGGCCACCATAAATGCAACACCAAGAAAGACAAGAGATAGCTCAACAAAATTTATATTGTAGATGACATGTTTTGACCGAGTATCAAATGATTAAATTTATAGACTTTTGTGAAGTGTGGTTCCTGCCAGAATCAGTAGCAAGAGTAGCCGCCATTGTTGGAGATCACCGCTGCCACACGCCTCGGCAGTGATTCAAAGAGACTTCGGATGTGTTCTTGGGGTACAGCAGACCAAGCAGCTTCCACACGTTACCAAAGTGGTTCTGGTGGGGCAGCTGGGGGTGTATTCTGGGTCAATCGTTGAGCAACCATAGACCACATGTTTCTCAATCGGCGAAAGATACGGAAAGCGAGTCGACCAGGGAAGCAATTCAATCTGGTGATTGACGAAGAACCTTTGGACAATGCGTGCCACGTGTGGTCATGCATTATCCTATTGAAATATGGCTGTGGCCAAGCCCTGAAGGTAAGGAAGGACAACTGGCTCCAACACCTCGGAGACATAGCGCTGGCTGTTTAAAGTACCGGCAATGCGTACTGGAGGAGTGCGAGAGTGATATCCAATGCCACCCCATACCATAATACCCGGTGCAAGACCAGTGTGGCGGTGCATAACGCAGCTGTTCAGCATCCTCTCTCCACAGTGTCTCCAGACTCGAATCCGACCATCGTGGTGGTGCAGACAGATGCGAGACTCGTCAGTAAAGACAACTTCATTCCATTCTGCTACCCATATCCTTCTTTCATCGCACCATTGGCGGTGGAGACGTCTGTGGTTCTGCGTCAAGGGTAGACCAAGCAATGGACGTCTTGTGGACAGACCACTCTAATGTAAACGGCGTCGAATGGTACGCGCAGACACTGAATGATGCGTTACAGACTCAATGTGCTGTGCTATGGTTCATGATGTGACTGAGTGATCCGTCACTGCCATGCGCACAATTTGCCTGTTCTCACGTGAAGTGGTACACTGAGGTCGATCGCATCCAACGGTCACATATCCGCATTACAGTTGTTTGGTTTCGTCCAATACGACTACCGATTTCCCTGAAAGATAATCCACAATCTCGGTAGGCCACCATCCTTCCTCTGTCGAACTCGGATACTTGATCAAAAGCTAATCGCTGTTTTCTACGAGACATAACTGATCATTTTTTGAAAAAACCACACGATAAACACTATTGCCGAACTTGAAATCGTTGAAATCTCCAAGCTTTAAATAGTGCTTTGAGGTGGCGCCACAGGCACGCGTGACGTGTGTCTGCGCTGAAATTCTAATCATTTGCATATCTCACCTCCGCTAATGCGTTGTAAATTTCATGTTATTTGCATGCTTCCTTCAGGGTGTTGCATTTACGGTGGTTAGCAGTGTACTCTAAATTATACTTATAACGTGGCTCCTAGAATTGATCGGATATTTCAAAAATTTGCAAGAAAAACCCCTTAGTTGAATTTTATCTGAAAGAAAAAAAGCACTATTTTCCACTCTGAACCACATTTAAATCTAAGTACTAAAGCCTATTTTATACTACTTTTTTAATTTCATTAAAAATAAATTGGGGGAAAAAAAAGAGGACCAAAAACGTAATTGAACACCGAATTTTTAAATTTTGATCCTCATAATTTTAAATAAATTTATCAAATATAAACATATTCACACAACTCTTTTTTCAATTCCTCTCTACTACTAGCTCATTCTTTCCCTATATATATATATATATATATATATATGAAATAATTCTGCTGAGTGGTAAAAATAATTGTAAGACGTGGCGAGTGGATGTTATTACTGTAGCAAACCAAAGGATAGATTGTGGCCGGTGGTGAGTGATTCCTGTATGTTGATGCATTTTCTATGATGGGATTGACGAGGCAGTCTTGTAAATTAGTAAATCCGATTTATTGAATATCTTAAAACACCTAGGCATATTAATTACACTGTGCATGGACGACACAACACAAACAAAGAAACTACAACACACAACACAAAGCAGCCGGCTACATGACTACAGAGAAACGAGCGAAGAGAGAGCCGGGATTTCCAGACATCGGTTTTTATACCCGACGGTGAAGACCGCGTGACATTTTTGTAATAAGAGCTCTGATTGGTTACAATGGGCGGGAAAGGGATTCATGATGTAATAATATTAGTCGATTACGATTAAGATCAGGGTGTTAGTTTCGAACCAAATAATTAAAAGATTATTTGAATATTATTAAAAAGAGTTAATTAAAAGGATGCGCTAGGGGAATTATTACATATATATATATATATCTTGTTCAGATTTTGAATTGTTAATAAAATACTTTCTATTCATCCAATCAAGTTCAAATAAAATTTTTAAAACTTGTAATGAATGCCACTTGATGCTAATACAGTTTTTCAAATATTAATTTCTTAATTACCGGTTAATTAATTAATTTAATTACCGGTTTTCGGCGCCAGCTTAGGTTTATCTCCATTGTTGTAACAATGCAACTGTTAAAATAATAACAAAATTGGCGTCGAAAACAGGTTTTCCAGCCAAATTAGCTAAACCGGGAGTGCATTGTTACAACAATGCAAACAAATCATATGATCTTTTTTCAATTTCTACTATTAGTTCACTCTCTTCCTATCTATCTATCTATATATATATATATATATATCTTGTCCAAATTTTCAATCGTTAGTAAAATACTTTCTACTCATTCATTCAAAGTAGGAATTGATTAATTTTTTGCATTCAATTGACGTTTAAAGAATCGTTTGGTTATAATTTTGTTTGTTCACGTAGCAAATACTTTCTGCTTAATACAGCAAGTAAACAACAAATATATTTCAAAAACTTATTATTTTTATTATAAAATTATTAAATTAGTAATTTTATGCACAGTTGGACCATTACCAGTTTTTATAAAGCTCTTGAAAGAAAGAAAATAGAATCAATAACAAGAGAAAAATTGTCCATCCGATAAAGCTAACTCATGAAAAAAGACTTATAACATGAGAAATCTATATTTCAACTCTATTAAAATTTCTACAGAAGTCAGTCAATAGTTTTCCTTTTTAATTTTACTTGAAATTACAGGATAAGTACTAAGATCAACTGGTTTAAAAGGACATTTTACGGAAAGAGTAATTTTCAGTGATAGGAATATAATAGAAAATTGAGGTTTATATTCCCCAAGTCAATGACAAATAAGCAATTATATCGTTGGAATGATATGTTGTTTGCAAATGAAAGCCAATTTCCCTTCTTTGATTCTGATAACTATACAAAAAAATGGAGAAACAAAAAAATAAGACTCAATCATAATAACTTATATGTTTGTAATAGTGTGAATCATCGTAGTAAAACGAATAAAGAATGCATTAAAGGACGCTTTAAACGATGCTGTCGAAATGATAAATTTTGTAAAAACAAGGTGACTAAATTCGAGATTATTTGCTTTATCATGCGGAAAATTATCCAGAAACCATAGAATCCTGCTTTTACATTTTGAATTTTGATTATTTTTCAATGAATCACAATAATATACTCCATGATTATTTGGGGAAATATGGGGTTACAAAGTTTACCTATTAAGTAGACATGTTTGCCATTCTAAATGAAGTAAAAATATCGATTCAAGGATTGAATGTTCATATTATGAACAATTAATAAAATGATGAATATATTGGTTTTTAAACTGAGCTCCTGGTCATCATATCTCAAACAGAATGACATGCAATGTTTTGAAACAATAAGAAATATTCTCTGATTAATGAATTTAAGTGAAAATGAAATTAACATAGAGTAAATGTTAAAATGTATATAGTGTGGATCACATGTTTTCAATTAAAATATGTACAAGAGAATATTTTTCATAAGAGAAAACTAAGCATAAACAAAGTGAACAATCAATTAGAATGCTGTGATAAATTAGAAGGCTTACTAGTGAAGAAGAGGACTTATTAACAGATTCGACGGAAAAATCTAAATCTAAGCAATTTCTAGCTGTTTGGTTGCATATTCATACAGAATACACACAGAATGTTCTCACACACTTACAAACATTTTATTATCATTTGGAACTACATATTTTAATTGAAAAATCTTTTTCATTGTATGTGGCAACAAAAACAATTTATAGGATCAAATTAAATGCAGAACATGAAATGAAACCATATACAACATCAACAGAGCTAGACTTTGACAGTTTGTGCAAAAAAAAAACAAGTATGTCATATGTATATATCTCAGTCATGAATACAATGGGAACTGACACCTAGAGCACAAATTGATGCTATTAATGAGTATATTACATTAATTTTAAGTTAAAGCTCTTTAACAAGAAATGCAATAATTTTCGTTACCTTTACTTAAAATACATAGGATGTTGCTGAATTCAACCGAAAATTCAGAGGATTGACAGAAGGCTGTATGGGGACGATAAATCGCCATAGAACATGGAGTTGCAAACTAGTTGAAGTAATTCGCAAAAACTGTATGATGGGTGTAACGTCGAGTGAAAGGAAAAGGGACAGTAAGAGATGAGAAATACATTTATTAGACGTAAAGCATATTTACATTACGAACAATGCATCTCAGCTCGACGTCAGAAATGCAACAACAAGTGATTGGCGCAGGAATTATTTGAAGTTGCGTTCGCGTAGGTAATAGCACAGCCAACTCCGATGGACGATGGATTGTCGGATGCGTCCAAATGAATCTGATGGGGTTGCAATGTCATCTGAACCAACGAGGATTTGTGTCATGAGATTTTCCGCTGCAGCCACCGGAGTCTCATGTACATGCGATTTCAAGTGGCCCCAGAAAAAGCAATCCAGTGGATTGAGGTCCGGGGAACGTGGAGGTCAAGCAGCAGGTCTGCCGCATCCAATCCACCTCCCAGGATATGTAGCATGGAGATGGTTGCGCACAGAAATTAAAAAAAATGTGCTGGTATTCACATTAGCACTTGAATTCAACGCTTAACAGTGGCAACGTGCTCGCCGCTTTTATTCTTCCCAGGCGAATGGGAAATTTGCATGCGTGCAGCTTTCTTCTTCCCTCCCTTCAACCCTACACTCCAAATCCCCACATTCGCTTGGCCACCCCCTCGTCTGGCTCATCGTCCTCCCGATGGCTACTATAATTGCGATTTTCACCGACTAAGCGTGGTTTGCGACCCCGTGTTCTTTGGTGATCGTCGTCCCCATGCTGCCTACTATTACCCATCTGAATTTGTGGGTCGAATTTGGCAACACCTTGTACATAATGTGTTTTGATCTTCTTCAGATATTTTTAGGATATATTCTTCTAAGGGTGAAATGGGGTTCTCGGAAAACACCCAATATTTCTAGGGATTCCATGAGTTGTCGAAATTTGAAAACCAATGCTTTAAGTAATTAAAAAATATTCACGACTGAAAACCTCAATAAACAGAAACACAGTGTCGTTCATAAAATTATCATTAATTAATGAATAGGAAGCAGCCTCCCCACTGAAAAAAAACTTATAACATTAACGTAAGTCAAAATAACATTAGTGCTCATGATAAAGATAAATAAATTAAGAATAATAAATAAATAATGTTAACGGCTCGGTTTTTGTATTGAGCTTCAATCCAATATAACGACTGAATTAGCCATGCTGACGGCAAGTAAAAGACTTAGTCTAAAAGTAGGATTCGAACTCACTAAACCAGGGGTACTCAACCTTTCTTCCCGGTGGGCCACATAAATATGACAGGTATTTCATGCGGGGCGCAACATGAGTATAATGGGTGGGGGCACTATAAGACCAAAGCAGCATTAGACAAAACAAAATTGATCAAAATATCAAAACTCTCATTTACGGTTTTTATGTTCATACTTTACTAACCCTTCTATCAAACACACACAAGAAATATTTACTTTTATGCTTTTTTTACTGAGTTATGGGATAGCTTCGATTTTCTTTCATCCATGATCAAATCTCTTGTTTACATTGTACTATCTTTTTATCTCTTCCTTGTGGCAAACAGTCCAACATTTGTCTGTCCCGACTTTCCAGTGGGCATTTAAAAAGTCTTACTTTGTATGGAGGCAATAATAGGTTTCCTATTTGCCCTGAAAGCGAGCTAGGCTTCACCTCAGCACATTTTGGACTGCCTAGAACTGGAATAGGAAAATATCCATGATAGTCCACTTCTAGTATAAGGATTCGTTAAAATCAGTTTCACTGATCTGATCTGACTTCGTCTGACCAGACGGGGATTAATAACAACACATTCTCACTTTTGGGCCCCAACCAAAAATGCAACACCAAAAAAAGAAAAGAGATAGACAACAAATTTTTTTTTGTAGATAACTTTTTTTTTGCCCAAGTATCAAATGATTAAAATTATAGACTTTTCTGAAGTCTAGTTCCTCCAGAATCAATAGCCAATAGTCGCCATTGTTGGAGACCCGCTGCCACACCCCTCGGCATTTTTAAAAGGGAAACTTTGGGTGGTTCTTGAAAAGACCAACAGCTTCCCCAGTTCCAAAGTTGATCTGGGTGGCGCTGGGGGTGTTTTTGGATCAATCGTTGAGCAAACCGGACCACATGTTTTCTATCGGCGAAAGATCCGGAGAGCGAGCCGGCCAGGGAACAATTCAATCTGATGATTGACGAAGAACCTTTACTGGACAATGCGTGCCACGTGTGGTCGTGCATTATCCTGTGAAACTCATGGCTGTGGCCAGAAGCCCTGAAGGTAAGAAGGACAACTGAAACCAACGCCTCGGAACGCATAGCGCTGGCTGATTTTAAAGTACCGGCAATACGTACTGGAGGAGTGCGAAGAGTGATATCCAATACCGCCCATACCTATACCCGGTGCAGGACAAAGTGCGGCAGTGCACTGCTGCCAGCATTCAGCATCCTCTCTCACGGTGTCTCCAGACTCGAATCCGACACCATTGTGGTGTTGCAGACAGATGCGTGACTCGTCAGTAGAACAACTTCATTCCATTCTGCCGCCCACGTCCTTCTTTCATAACACCATTGGCGGCGGAGACGTTTGTGGTTCTACGTCAAGGGTAGACCAAACAATGGACGTCTTGCGGACAGACCACTCTACTGTAAATGGCGTCGAATGGTACGCGCAGACACTGAACGATACGTTACTGACTCAATGTGCTGTGCTATGGTTCGTGATGTGACTGAGCAATCCGTCACTGCCATGCGCACAATTTGCCTGTCCTCACGTGAGGTGGTGCACTGAGGTAGATGCGATCGACGTCGGTTCCTCGTACCCTCCGCCATCCGCGAAGTCACATATCCACGTACAGTTGTTTTGGTTTCGTCAACACACACGGTACCGATTCCCTGAAAGATATCCACAATCTCGGTAGGCCACTATCCTTCCTCTGTCGAACTGGGATACTTGATCAAAAGCTGGTCACTGTTTTCTACGAGACATAACTGATCGTTTTTTGAAAAACCACAAGAAAAACACAGTTGCCGAACTTGAAATCGTCAAAATATCCAAGTCTTAAATAGCGCTTTGAGGTGGCGCCACAGGTGCGCGTGATGTGTGTCTGCGCTGAAATTCTAATCATTTGCATATGTCACCTCCGCTAATGTATGTTGTAAATTTCATGTTATTTGCATGCATCCTTCAGGGAGTTACATTTATGGTGGCCAGCAGTGTACTTTCAAAATAAGTAAATTTATAGAAACATTGATAGATTTGATTGCTTCATTGACAGAATTTATCGCTAAATTTTTAGTACATTGTTCTTAAATAATTGAATTTTTTAGTGCAATGGGCCATAACCGGAACACTCAGAAAAGGTCACCGGGACGCAGGTTGAGTATCTCTCTCTCGCTGCACTAAACAATATATCTATCTATCAGAAAGTCTTAAACTGGAAAAGAAATTCAGAAGTTAATATTAATTATCAGTTAAAAAATATCTAAAACAAATAATTTGAGCTAATTTAGCTTTAAAATAAACAAAAAATTTATATCATTGTACCATTATCTGAAAAAAAAAAATAATTAAAAAGATTAAGTAGCTTTATATATAACTTTGATCAAACTATATGAACAACACAGACATAAACTTAAAAAGAAATTACAAAATTAACATTAAGTTTAAAATTAGCTAAAATGATAAAAAAATCAATCTAAAATTTAGCTTAAGATTGCCAAAAAAGATAAATAAGTTTCGATTTCGATATCAGATTTTGAAGAAATGCTTTATATTAATATATAAAAAATATCAACTAGAGTTAAAAATAAAACAATTCATGAGATTAGCTTACGTTCGTCCGCTTGCCTTCTTTACAATGGATGTTTTGCTTAATACATTTTTTAAAGTATAAGTATAATGTATTTATTATTATTGTTTTTTTTTCAGTTTGTACATAGGACCACAACTCATGATAATCATCAGTGATTATGAATTAGCCAAGGAAATTTTGAATCACCCAATGGCAATGGCAAGACCTCCACATTCCTTTGATTTCTTAGTAGGAAAAGGAGGTATGTGTGAAATTTTTACCAAAAAAAAATGAAAACTAAGCTTTTGTAAAAGAAATGGCAATGAAGTCGAAAAGAAGCTTTGAATTTATTTTTCATACTAAAAAGGTTTTCTTACTTTTAAGATTATGTAACAATAGTCGATTTCGAGAACAATTTTCGCATAAAATAAACATAACATATAAATGCATTACACGTCCAAATACAAATTATTTACACTATTTTACACAAAATTCGTAGCACTATAAAGATAGTGAATTCGTATTTTTCTTATGGCAAAACAGAAATGCTCTTGTACATCGGATTTTCCACTACTCATTTCATACATGTTCCGGTTTCCTGCGTTATTATTCCTAGAAAAAATTTCTTTGCTCATATCGTTTACAGAAACTTCGATTTTACGTCATATAATTTCTAGGTTATTCACTTAATTCATTGTTTTATAGGAAATTATGTTGCTTTATACTGGAATTTTCCGAAATTAGTACGAATTGTATTTAGACTGCAAGCTTATTTCTTACAAAAAGCAAACGAAATATTTTTAAAAAATTATAATATAAAAGATGATAGATGCATTTTATATTAGTCTCTTGAAATTCTTATTTGGGATTGGCCATTTATTTCATACTTGCCTGCTTTGTATACTTCTTTCCCGTCCGTCCTTTGAAAAACATAAAATAGGAGTTTAGACATCATTCCAGCAATTTTCTAACTTTTCGCAAATGAAATATTAGTATTAGAGTTTCGTTAATATGAAACTAAATTGTGTGTGTGGACTTTCCTTTTATCATAATTCTATATGTTTTGATACCTGGTGCTAATTTGATATCGAGTGTTACGCGTACAGTTGTTTATGTTCGCCAAGATGAGCAATAACATTACAATATGGTTACCTTAATATCTTTATCGTGTGGTAATGTGGTTGTGCCATGGAAATGAATTTATTATAGTGAATTATAGTGAATTTTTATTATTTTTTTCCCCGCGGTTACCCAATAACTTCAAACGATTTTAATTCAATTTCCTTAAAAATTTGACCATTTTAATTGCATTCATTCTTCAAGCTACTGCCTCAGTCTTCACTTGTGTTGGGTGCTATTTTCGAATATCGATAATTCTTATATCATTGGTGAGAACCAGGATATTTTTTAAAGAAAATATGAGGACTGTGCTTTTAATTATTGCTGCAAATTGCGCATTTCTACTTTATTCTACGTGTAAGTAATGTATTTTCAAGCGTTCCTTTTTCGATGAAATTCCTTTAAGGAACTCGCTGTTTTTGGAATATTACAAGTTATCAGCAATTATTAATTTATATTCATTATTGATTAATTTTAATATATATTATGTAATTATTTTATGTGTATAATATAGTATAATTATATAATACAATTATTATATTATATATAACGATTATTGTTATATTATATATAAGGATTATTCTTACATTATATATAATGATTATTATTATACATACTAATTATTATTACATTATATATAATGATTATTATTATACATACTAATTATTATTAAATTATATTTTATTATTATCATATATTACGTAATATAATTATTGTTTTGATATTAGTTATTGATTGATTTTGGTTATTTTCAATCTATTTCTATATCCTTTTTTTCAAATATATTTCAATAAATTCCAAAACAGCTGTTTAAAATTATTTTCCTGACGATTTATTGCAGCTAGGCCGCCATCTTGGATTCCATATCCCTTCACAACAAGCGCTTTTTGGTGCTTAGCACTCCGATATCAAATTAGTTCCTAAACCTTGTATAAACTTAATTTTTTCTCTGCTGAACAGCCGCAGGTGATAAAGGGTGAGAATTCAAGACCCACGTCATAACTAACGAGTACAGGCTCGAATTCTGGTGCAATTAACGATTCATCGTGCAAAGAAGCTGATCGAAGTACTCACGCTGACGTGGTGTAAAAGCTTGGAGAGTGTAGTGCCAGCTCTGGCTTCAGTCTCGTCACACACACTTGAACAAAGTTCAGATTTATGACGTTCATCACCAATAATCCGCATATTGCTTTGAAGTGTGATGTTAAGAAACAACCAATCACAATTTTCAGTTTATAATTAAAATTTAGGTTATGCAATTGTAGCGGTATCTAAATAAAAAACCAGTACTTAGACATCACGCGAAGATGATCGTCTTGGCGTGATCGATAAAGTACAGGCGTTCGAATTGGAAGATGCCCTGTTCAAATCTAAACCTACTTTGGTGACCCTGGAATGAAGTAAGAAAACGCAACTTTCTGAACTCTCGTGGTGCCCTTTATCGCAAGAAAAATAAATAATAATAAATAAGAAGAGAGAGTAAAAAAATAATATAAAAATATAATAAATGAGAGAGTAAAAAAATAATAAATAAATGAGAGAGAATAAAAATAAATAAACATGCTCTCTCCGTAACAAACAAACGAAAAAAAAAATCGTTCGCCTATCCATCTCACTGGTGGGAGAGTAGTGTAGTGGTATCTAAATATAAAACCACAGTACTTAGAAATCACGCGAAGGCGATCGTCTTGGCGTGATGATAAAAATAATAGCGTTCAGATCAGGAAGATTGCCCTGTTCGAGATTCAACACGCAATGAATGGAAAAAAGGCGACTATTTTAATAATTGAGTATTATAGTAAGTATAGTTGAGTCATTTCCCATCCTACTCAATAAAAGTTCAGTGCCCACGGTAGCCTAGTGGTCAAGGTATCGTACTCGAGGCAGGCGTGTCATGAATTCGAGCTCTGAGCCGCTTAAGACCCACAGTGCAGAGGGGACCGATGCACGTAAAATATGTCGAAGATCAAACATCCTCTAGTTGGTGTGGTGTGGAAGTTAGGAGAGAGGGTTTCCGGCTAAGGCATCGTCCTTGTCACACACACTTGAACAAAGTTCAAAATTACGAGATCCGTCACCAATACTCATGCAAGTATGTAGTGTGAAGTAAATATAGCTCTCACTCTCTCTCTCAATAAAAGTTCAATTATAAACTTCATGAAGTTTCCGCAGTTCAAAAATCTTACGAGAAGGTTTCTGACATAGTTGCCACATACTTTAAACTTTTTTTTATCACTTAATATACCGTTAAATGTACTTGAATATAGTGATGTACATTTAAGCCACCCATCCGGTATAGTGGTTAGTAATGCTGTGCCGTTAGGGTTGAGTTTGAATCAGGGGATATCGCGGGTGTTTAGCCAAATGTATAGTGCCTTCACGTGGCGCATGAGATCTCGTCCGCAAGCACTCGTCGAGCCTAGTCGTCGAGCCGCAAGTCCTCTCGTGAGTTTGGTGGAAGGGGAAGATTGATGGGAGGCACTTGACCCCCTCCCCCAAGGGTATTCTTCCTCAAAATTGGGATGGAATCGATCTGATGTATGGTGCCTTGGATGATGTTCAAAGCTACAGCTAACGACAGGCGTAAATGTAGCCCTTTGCCGCGATGAATTTCGCGGGCCTTGATATGATGTTACTGTCGATCAGGTGGCTTAAGTACAATAATAACAGAATCCATTCAAGACATATGTTTGAGTGATGAATAAATTCACAAAAAGTGTGTCAAATATAATTTCCAGATAATGATAACATGTAGGGAAGTTGAGTTATTGAACTTATTTCTAATACGTTACTGACTTTTTTAATAACAGATTTTTATCTGATTTTTTTCAATGTGGAGAGGATTGAGAAGTTCAGAATCGCATATACATTTAAACATATAATATTTTGTTTATATATGTTTTGCAGTATTTAACACACAATAATATTTAAACAGTCATATATTATTACTAGCTGGTATATCCGTTCTTCGCACGGGGGAACTGAAAGATTAAACAATACGGATTGAATGATAAAGAAGTTTTTAACGAGTTAATTTTACGTGAATTGCAAATTAAACAAAAAAAGCTTTTTGCATACCTCAGCTGAACAAAAAAAGAAAGAAAGAAAAAGCAACATTTAAATTTTTAAGTCTGTTGATCTAATAGCTGATAAAGGATTTTTTTATTTCATATACTCAGCAACACTCTTTGAGTCAAATTTTTGAAAATATCTCCCTAAGCTGATCTCTGCTGCTCAGCAAAGTAACACATTGTTAAATGTTTTGTGCAATGAATGCTTAGAATAGTGTTAATTTATATCTAAGAAAGTGTAATACGTTAATATTACTTTCTATTTGTATTTATTTTATGTTAAAATTATAATATTAGCGATCAACGCCGTTTCTTAAATTATAATGGTGATTCAATGAAAAAATAGCGAAATGTTAACTGTAGAGTAAAGTTGGTAAATGTCTAGCTACTTGCATAGCTCGAGCTTTATTAAAGCTTTGAAAGACCCGCCGTGTAGGGGTGCGATGCACGTTAACCCTTTATCTACCGCATTATAATTTACTGCAGTTTTTTCTTTCATGCAGTACTTTTTTTGGGGGGATCCTTTCATGAAAATTAAGGGATATACATGTACAAAATACTCAACTTTGGGAAATTTAATCCGTTAGAGCTAACTAATTAATTTAAGATATTCCACTGTAAAATTAATTGTATACATCATTCATTTAAAATGAATAGTCAAATCGTTTTATAAGATATTCATTAACATACAAAAAAACATAAGAGATTTAAATTTTGACATTAACTATTTTTTCGGGACGAAAATAATAATCTTTGCAATCTGCGAAAACTTAAGATCAGCTGAAAACGCAATTCTATACAAAACTATTCGCCTTCCCCCGCTAAAATACTCATCATAGAGATTGTGCTTGCCATATATCTTGGATTTCCAAATAATATTCACTAAGTTTTGTATGAATATTCGTAAATTGGTTATTCTATGTTATTTTTAAAAGTGAGCGGTACTTGCGTACCGTCGGTAGAATAAGTGTGTTAAATCTGTCGAGCTCAAAGCATCCTCCGTTAGTGTGGTATGGTAGTTAGGAGAGGGAGGTACCAATTCACACACACACAGAATTATCCTCCACGTCACTTGACCAAAAACGACCAACGGTTCAAAATTACGTGGTCCGTCGCCAAAAGCCCTCGTGTTTTACTGAACAGTGCGACATTAATATTCACTCACTCCAAAAAAACACTTAATACAGTAGTTATTATTATTTTTAAAATGGATATCTATATTCAAATTAAAATTATAAGCGTTATAAGTACTTCCTTCGCCCTGGCTCAATGAATTTGTCCAAATGATGTAGATGTGAAAGACAAAGAGTTTATTTACTTTAAGTACCAGAAGCGATAAAAGTATTTATTTTTGATATAAGGATCAATTTCTTATGGTTCACACATGAAACAAATCAATAGTAGCTATCCTAAGAGATTTAAAACAACCTGTCCTTCAAAACTTAGTTTTATTCTGAAATAAAAAAATAGGGATTATTCTGATCACTGGAATAAATTAAGAAGCGAGCACCTTGCGTAGACAAAGTAAAAGGGGTTTCTTCACACATAAAAAGATAGATATATATGCTGTTGCGGGCTTTTTGTAGCGCACGCCGTTAACTTTGCGGATGGCGGAACATAGCGGGCATATATGTTCTGTTTTTGGTTGCCCACACAATATCTTTATAAATTATAGCCTACTCACTACTAACTTATATCCTATATATTGTTATTCTGATGTATTAGCTATATTACTGTAAAGTTTCATTAAAATCCATTCTGTTGTTTTTTTTGAAAGACGGCCAAACATCCAAACAAACTTTCGCATTTATAATATATATCTTGATTTTTAAAAAACAGAATTTTGCTAAATGTTTTACTAAAAACTTTTTGGTGAATCAGAATGTACGTTCACGTGCAACAGCAGCTATTTGGAAAAAGTTATGTTTTGGGTAGGCATCACGTTGGGTGGCCGCACACACTTTCATATTTTTGAAAGAGGCACTGTGACTGCTGTGAGGTTTAGGGATGAGGTCTTGGAGCTCTATGTTTGGCTTTTAACAGGTACAATTGGCCCTGGTTTTATTTCAAAGGATGACAACGCGAGGGAACTCATCTGGTCGACGAATTTCTGGAAAGTGAGAATATTCACCGGATGGATTGGCTAGCCAGATCTCCAGATCTTGTTCCTATAGAGAATGCCTGGGACGCTCTGGGGAGGGCAATTTTAACTCGCAACCCCTCTCCGAAAACTGCCTAAAGCCTGAAATTGGAGTTGATGAACGAGTGGTACTATTTTCCACAGGAACTCATAAATTCTCTATGTCCAGTATAAAACCCTGTATTGTAAGGGAGAACTATAGCCTGTGTTAACCATTTTTTTAGTTCTATTCTGCAACTGCTGTTTCATACATTCTGACTCTAGTGAGTGTTACGTACCATCATAAGTGTTTATTATAACTGTTGAACAGTTATTTTTTTATACATTTTATCATTCCTACTTACATACCAAATGTAATTGAAATCTGTCCCGTAGTTTTAGAGATAATTGACCACATCTGAAAATTCTGATAATTTTGAACGCCAGTGTCTGTGCGACCTTGATAAATCCGCAGATGTTACAAGGATCACAAATTGATTTTCAGAGAAGTAATTTTAATGGTTAAGTTACTAAAGTTGGAAGTTTTTCTGACATGTGTATGTAGTATAAGAGTGGTTCTAATTTTAAAACTACACGTGACGTTTTAAAATTTTATTATTATTAATTAATATCGTTCTTCATTTTTATTTAACCGTATAAACGCTTTAAATTCTTCATGGATAATCTTTCTCTTAAATTTTAGGCATTATTGGTATGAACGGCGAAGAATGGCAAGAACAGAGACGATTTGTTTTGCAAACAATGAGAGATTTAGGAATGGGTAAAGGATTATGGGAAAAAATGATACAGGTATGTGTACAAATATTCACAAATTATTTCCACGAGCTTTTTATGTGCTTCTAAGACATACTAAAAGTTTTCAAATAATGATAACATTATTAATGGTTGTTATTAGGAAGCTTTCCCCCAAACTATTAAAGGCTAAATTTTTGTTTCTTTTTTTTCTGGTGGTTGATAAATGAGAACGACTGAGGGATGTTTTTGCTTGAAGAACTAATTTGATATCGGAGCGCTGCGCTCGAAACGTCTTTTTGGCGCGGTTTTGAAATCGCTCCAAATTCGATTTTGGTAACCAGTAGTTTTCAATCCAAGACTTTGGCCTGAAAGTAATTTAAAAGAATGGCTTATTCCTGTGATGAGAGTTTAAATATATGAATGCTAAAAGAAGCCACAACGATAAAATATGCAAAAATCTACTTACTTTCTTTGTAGAAAACAAATTGGAAATATACGAGTACAAGGATTTAAAGAAGTAGAATATGAGATATTTAGGAATGTCGGAAAAACAGAAAAACATGAAAAGTAGAATATAGGAAAAATGGAAACGGTTTAAAAAATGAAAAATCTCTAGCCGAAAAAAGAAATTACCATCCGGAGAAAAAGGATTGATTGGGGAATGTTATGTTTCCGATGTGTTGCATTTTAAAAAGTACATGTTCTCTTGAAATAAACGAAATATCTAATAACCTCTCATATCTCCTTTTAGATTTCTTTAAAATTCAGTGTTTATGTGATTTTACATCTCACGGTTTAATGTTGTTTCTGATGATCTCTTCCTCACATAGTTTCTTGGAGATCATATGCATATTTTATGTTATACTGTCCATATATGATATATATGTAGGATATCCCATTTGTAAAAGGTTAGATCATATCCTTTACAGAGGTCGGCAATTCTAATCAAAACAGTATTCCACATCAACGCCATCTAGCGTCCCTTTTAAAACGCCGACATCAACCGTTTTCGGCAGAGGCCCACTAACCCCCGTGGGGAGAAACGTCGTATTTCGCGCGTCAGCGGTTTCGTCCGCGCCAGGCGGTAAGTCTTAATACACCATTGAGTTTTACTTAATCTCAATTGCCTTCCTTAAAGTAATGTGATCTAACTTTCCTATTCTTTTGAAATATTCCCCATGTAAATACTCCCCTATAATTCTTAATAAATTATTTAGTTTTCAACCTGTTTCTTTCTTAAACTATGTTGTCTATTTTATTTCAAAATTAACTAATACACCCTAAAAACCCCTAGACACCACGCCAATAAAAACCCCGCTGTCTGAAGAATCCCACCTTTTGGAAGATTTAGGTTGGATTCCCACATATATATATTTTAATTATCATTATAGTTATTTATCATTGTATGTATTTATTTATTTGCTCTTTACAATCAAATTATAAATTTTAATAGAAATATTAGAAGAGTTGAAGTATTGTTTCAATAATTAATTTTTTAGCAACATGGTTTATTATTTGTTTCATTCAGTACTGTGTTGTTGATTCTGGACTATTTCAAAAGGGACCTGTTTTATCTGTTTAAGGTAGATTTTGATTTTAGTTCAAACTAATTATTTTTTTTTAGTATTGAATTACATCTAATACTTTATATTAGATGTATTACAGAGATGTTAAATAGTATTGCACCCATACCTCATGCAATACCAATTGAATTTTTTTCCAGTTGAAGGCTTCCTAATATTTCTTAGTTATGATAGCCTTTAGTAAATCAGTTTATCATCATTAATTATTGCAGGTTATTTCACCCATAGTTCCCACAGCAGAAACTTACTACTGCTATCACTTTTCTGTTATAATTTTTATCAATATTGGTGTTCATGGATATCTATTTACTCTTTAGCATGCTATTTTCTCTCTTATAGTGAAATATTTGTTTTTGTTAAATTATTATTTACTTTGCAATTGCAAATTGTTTCAAATTATTTATAATGTGTGAACATTCATTTGAAAAAATTATTTTTAATTTTTGGTTTCAGGGTCTTAGCCTCCCTAAAAATTACTATAATTGCTATAATAAGTAAATTTTTTATGTTTTTAAAACTTAACTCATGCGAAGAAGGGGCATTTCAGCTAGTAACAACAATATTTAGATGGCTAAAACGCAGTAGAGTTTTGTTTAAAATCACGACAAATGAGTTATACTTACGTGGACGCCGTCACAGGAATTCGAATATGCTGCCGTGCAGTTAGTTCCATTACTTTTCTTAACGTTCCGTTTTTCGCTAAACTCCATAGTCTTTCGCATACTTGCATATTAGACCATATTTTTAGAAATACTTCACTGCGTTCGCTTCCAAAATAGGTTCCCACTATCGTGAGCACTCATTAAAATAATTATTTTAAATTTTTGGAAACACTATTTTGGGCAGGTTGAACCCTCCTTAAAAAATACTATGCCTTCTATAATATTTATTAAGGAGTACACGTTATATTCATGCGAATAATAGGTATTTCAGTGATCCAGAATTAAAAATGGGAAATTAACCCTCATCTACAAACAACATAAGGTTTTAATAAAATTTATTTATTTATTTGAAAAAACACACACACACACGGAAGTCTAAGTCTCAATTTTCTATTCCTAGGATTTACATAATTATTTATTTATTTATTTATTTGCATAATTTTTAAAAAAAGAAATGCCCTGTTAAACCAGCTGCTCTGTGAGTACTTGTAAAATTTAAAATGTGTTTTTTTATATAAATTTAAATTTTAATATAAAGTATTTTTTTTCAAAATTCTTTCTGGAAGAAATTTACATAAAGACTTATTTTCTTGAACTGTATGAGTCGTAAAATAACGAAACAAGACTATCAAAAAGTAGCTATACTGTCAAAAGTGGAGGTGATTTCGTACAGCAATCGAAAAATGTACTGGTGAATCATCGTGCATCCTGCAGAAAACGGCTACTATTACTGAAATAAATATGGTGGTAGATAGTGGAATAGTGTGTGGGTGCTGTTCTTTTTTGAAATAATACTGGAATTCAAGATTGTCTTTTCCTGTGAGGAATTATTTATAACATTCGATAAACTTCAATAAAACAAAACTTAATAATTTAAATTACCAAGTTAAAATTTTAGATTGAAAATATTCTAGTAAACAACGGCACTCCTAGAACGACGAAAGCAAGATCAAGATTTTAAGCAGAAAATATCCGAGATAAAAACAACAGCGACCAGACTCGCTGAAGTCAGGTTCAAGATTCCCAAAGGCAGGATCTGCTACATATCGTTTTCGTCGAGATACACCCTACGTGGGTCTGAGCGCAGTGATCGATACGTTCCGCCCACGCAGAGGACGATAATTCACAACAATTATAGTCACATTTTGTTTCAATTTCGAGTATAGCTATTGTTATTAGAATTCTTTTACGTATAGTAAATAATCATTGAATGTCATTTAAGTCACTTTAATATTCCTTGTTTTTAATGAATTTCTATTGGCTTTTGTAAACGACTGAAGAACTTATTCAATTCCTACTATTAGCTCGCACTGTCTATATATTTATTTATTTATATAGTATTTGTATATTTATTTATTTATCTATCTTGGTGGAATTTTCAATCGTTCATAAAATACATTTTAAAGAGCTGAATTGAGCTGAAATTTTATATACAGGATCATTTTGGATGACAATACAATAATTTAATTATAATTAATAAAAATTAATTGATTAAAAGTAATTATTTAAAGAATTACAAATACAGCCAAGTTGGCGACTTGTGTCAAAACTTGTGTGTGAAAAGGATTTTTTCTCACGTTTTAAAGCATTCAGTTTAACTGAAATTTTACGCACATGATTGTTTTGAATGACAATACGATACTTTAATGATAATTAATAAAAACTAATTACCACTTAATGTTGTGATTCTGTCCTATGTATATACATTATTTATATTAATTGTAACTATTTAATATAAAAAGAAGCTAAAATAAAATGTTTCGTTGTTGATCTAAGTAGGAGTTGATTTAAAAGCTATTTTTTTATATTACTTGTTTTTTTATATGAGGCAAATAAAAAAATTTTCATTGAATAAAAATGCTAATCGAAAATGTTTGTGGAAGAGATTATGGTGCACTCGAATTAAGAAAGCTCACAATTATTTTAATCAGCTTATAAAAATAATCTAAGAAACAAGTGATAATTATGGATGTTTACGCATATAACACTAAAAAAACTAATTGCAAACGCAATAGTTTTTGTTAATTTATCTTCTACGGTCGCATTAATTCTTAAGGTAACTACAAAATGATTTGAAATTGAAGATGTCGTTCGCTCTTGTGCTGTTTTAACACGAAATGAAGATTCTCCACTTTTTGTTTAATTTGTATAAATGATGGAACGAAATAAATAGTTCTAAAATCAAATTGTCAAAAGTTATCCAGTATTTTTTTTAATTTTATTTTTTAATTAATTAATCATTATTAGTATTTTGTAAAAAAATCTTTTCTTCCGAATTTTTTTACCTATTCCCTCTAAAAAGTGTCATGAAAGACAAATGATCTTTTTATCACTTTTGTTGGGGTTAATTTCTGCCATAGTGTATCCCTGTAATGACTCCCAAGCTCGCATATGCAAAAAGTATTAAAAGTTGCTATAAATTACGTATAAAAGAGGCTGTCCGGAACTGCATATTTTTTTTTATTTTTTCACCGTGGCCCGTACGACTTGCGTTCTGAAGCAAGGATTTAGATAGCTCGTGCTTGTACAAACTTAATAGTGAACTTGAATCTGTTTCGCATAAACCAGCGTTTCCCAAACTGTGGGGCGCCCCCCTCCCCTTGAGGGGCGTGATAACTCTAGAAAGAGGGCGCGAGCATATTGAAAAGTTGAAAACTAAAGATTATTCAAAACATTAATTTACTGAAAGTAAGCAGAAAAAATACTTTCTGACATAATAAAAAAGAAAATACACATTTACACTGATGTAATACACTTTATAAAAGTATCTGTACTGCACAATGTATTTTATTATTAATTTAACATTACTAAGAACAAGTTTGATAATTACCAGTAACCCATGGGCTGTATTTAAAACTAATCTTGATGATTTGTACGGTTTTTTAATAAATTCCTTAACTGCCGATTAAAAGTTACGCGGTTCGGTCCTCAGTGCCGCGGTTTCCCACTAGACGCGTGTATTTTTTTTTTGGGGTGAGGAGAAAAGGGGAAAAAATAAGCAAAAACCTCCCCAAAAATAAAAACCTTTGCAAAAAG
>BMAV01012515.1:0-55245 GCA_019973955.1 Trichonephila inaurata madagascariensis | reverse complement strand
TTTTAAAGTCATAAAAAAATTGAATCATTTAAAATTTTTGGGTTTTTTATATAAGATCGTATATTGTACTTTTAGCGTCAAAGTGCATAATATTGCATTCAGTAATTTATTAATGTATAAGGGGCGCTATAAAATTGTGATTAAAAGCGGCACAATATTGAAAGTGAGAAGCACTGTTAATGTATTGACTACGTTTTGAACAATAATTTTACAAAGGCTTTTATAAATGGGTAATATCTATGATGTTTAGCGTAACTCAGATTAGAAAATGTACATAAAATTGTTTTTTTAAGAATAGTATTACAATAAAATTTTTTTTAATATCTGGCTAGACCGATTAGCCACTGCCCGCGAAAGGGTTAAAGAACTGCTATGCATACAACTTCAACTTGTTTTCTTGTTCAATCATCAACTGGCTATTATTTGTAGGTTATGTTCATTTTTTCGTCTAAGTTTTTGTGTTTTACATTTGTTAAATAAATGCGTGTTTGCTTATAATGTAGTAGTTCTAAGTCATTATACACGGGTAACCTACATTATTCTGAAGTCACCGAGATATATACAAAATTAGAGCATTTGGCTCTGGATTTATGCTCTCTCGTATATAGTCTTGAAAGGTAAAATATAATAAGTAAACTACTTAGGCAAAAAAATTGAAATCATTCTAGGTGGAACTAAATAATTCTTCAAATTGAGAGAGAGAGAGTTATCACTAGTAAAAAACATTGTTTCTGATTACTCGCAATTGAGGTATTTGTTGTTGGTTATAATCCTTTCTGAAATTTCCCACAGTTGCAATATGAATCTTTCCTCTGGTCTACAATCAACAACTTCGTTATCACAAAAGCATTTCGCTACATTTTTCCCCCCCAATTGCAATTTGAATCTTCCCAATAGTCTACGTATTATAACTTCGTTATCACAAAAAGCATTCCGTTACATTTTTTACATTTTTTTGTAAGTGATATCAGAGGGTAAGTGGGAATAATTGAAAAAGTTGAGTAAAATCATTAAAGAAGAGATCATTAAAAACTTAATGGATTGCTTTACTTTTTCATGCAAATTTATTGAAATTGTTTCTCCTGAACTTTTTGTTCAAAAGTAATCTTATTTAAAATAATCAGTTATATTTTATACATTTAAATGAAAGACCTTTAAAATTGCTGTTTGTAAAATAATTGAAATCAGTTTTTTAAGTGTTTTTATCATAACAACTTAAATTTATTTGCTAATTTTAGTATGCTTTTAAATTAATACTCCTTAAAAATATTTTTATTGAGACTGCTTTTTGTTTTTAACAAAATGAAATCCTCAGAAATGTTGAAAAAAACAAGGAATCGAGTTTGCTTGTTTGAAAAGTATTTGAATCAAAACTAATTAAGCTCACGCTCCGTTTTAGTTCATTAATTGCTAATTAACTCTTCAATAATTCCTTATCAAATTCTAAAAATAGAATGCAATTATTATTCCTCAAGGTTTGCAACTATTTGTGGATTAAATATTTTAATTATCAGTTTTTTCTATAAAAAATTTATTTTAAGTGCTTATTATGATTATAGGATTATATGTTTTTACTATCTTTCAAACTATTTGCTTTCTAATTTTTGGAAATTCAGAATAGTTAAGAGACTCCTTGTGTGCCATCAAGGTTGACATGATTCACTTTACAAAAATAAATCTAATACTACCTCATTAACTAAGAATTAACTAGATTGCCTTCCTTAATAAGTTAAATTATTTCAAAACTTTTGAGAATAATTAGCTTTTATACTTACCATTAGTATGTTATAATATAAATTTGTTGGAAATCTTTTTTGAAGGATCACACAATAATTTTAACAAAAATTTCTAGTGGATTTTGAGAAGAAATCACACGCAATTGAATTAATAAGTTTACTTCAGAAGTAAGTGTTAAACTATTCGAATATGTACGAATCCACTTAGAAGATAAATGAATATTGGGTAGTTCTTAAAATATAAGTAAATATAGAATAGTTCTTAAATTATAAATAAATATAGGATAGTTCTTAAAATATAAGTGAGTTAGCAGTAAATTAATATAAAACTGCATATTTTCCAATGAAAGAACAAAAGCAATTTAAGTACATTTTTTTCTTCCGCATGTCATATTTTTGCAAATATAGCTTTTATGGAATATATAGTTTTAAGAAATTAAGAGATTGATCCTGGTTGAAATCCTTGAAAGAGTTATTTAACTCCATATCTTTTTAAAAGTTCAATTTCTGAAAAAAATTATCAACCACCGATATTTTATTAGATGTTATATTATGTTGAATTTAAAGTAAATATACATGTCTTTCGAAAGTTTAAATTATTTCGCGCTAAATTTATACCCTCTTTACAAAATTTTGTAATGTTTAATCAATAATAAGTTCCCTCAATTCTATCCTTTCAAATCATAGGGTTTCTATTTAGTGATTCAGGGGTTTTTTAGAACTTCGCCATGTGAAGGAACATGAATATAACAACTGCCATATAAAGATATACGATGTGATTGGAAGATGTAAATATGTTCCTCAATAAGTTGTTTGATCAATATTGGCAATTTAGATATTTCACGAGTCTAGATACGAAGTCTTCTTAGAGAAGCCGATGTCTTAATTTGTTGGAACCTGCATGACCTTGTCTCAAAACTGTTACTTAATGGCAGTGAATATATATTATATTAGATTAGGCTTCGGTCATTAATTTCGTCAGTTCCGGTTTAACCATTGGGAGCTTGGGGTTAGTGCCAGGAGCCCGGAGTGTCCCAGAAGGGCTCGGATAAGCTGGACTTAACTAGATTTTCTAGCTATAAATTTCGATCCTCCAGTTCCAAGGAGACTTGTAGATATTCTACACCCAGAGCCCGAAATGAGCTTAAATCGGCACTGAACTTCCTTCTTATTACAAATTTACTCATGGGACATTGAGGTTAGAATAAATGGTTATCTTTTTACAATGTCTGTTGATCGTTGATCCTGCTACATCAGTAAAAACACTTGTCCCTTCGACATTCAATATTGACGCAAAGATTGATGATATATTAAAATACGGGAAGCATTAAAAAAATAGAGGACGCAATTTCTGTTTACAAGGTTTGGCAACAGATCTGGTTCTGAATAGAGGTATAGTCGGCTAAACTTCTGTAAAGCGTGCCATTTGTCTTCTCGTAGTCATTGGAGTTTTCACAGACCGTTCAACACGGCCGCTTCATTGTCGATCACCACCAAGGAGGAAATGAGGTAGTGATTCGCATTTTGTCTGCGGAAGGTGTGACACTTGCACTGGATACTAGCCCGTGGCCTCATTATATACCCTCAAAGACTTGCTCATTGTTCTCTGTGGTTGACGTCTCATTGGACTACCCGATCTTTTCATCGTAACATAAAGAAGTTCTTCCTTGTTTTGAAGCCCTCTATCCATTTACCAGCGGTCCGTATAAGCAGTTGGCAGCATATACTTCGCTTGCATGTGACGCATATTTCCCGCAGGATTCACCCCTTCCACAAGCAAAAAAGCGAATCCGCTGTCTTGTTCTTCCTTGGTGTAGATCTACAATGAAACTATGAGGTTGAACGCATTTATACACGTTTATTTACAAGAAGAAAAAATCAAACATTAAATATTGGTAAGTTTAATGCTGCCTAATATATTTTTAGAAAAATACTATTTATATTCCAGGAATTTAATTTTTTTTTCAACTACATAAAAATAGATCTTCTATTTGTCGTGTGCAAAATACCAAGGCAATTTGTTATCAGTTTCTGATGAAAATAGGTATTTTTTATTTATACTTTGAAGTAATTAATTATATCCAGTATACTGCATTCCCCAATACTGTACTTGTTATTTATGTTTATGAACAGAGAAAACGATGCCAAATGAAAAAAATTAGTTGGATAAACTAGATGAAAGATTTTTATTATTTCTCTTTAGGTACTTTCCTCAAATAACTTTGAACATTTAATTAGAAATCTATTTACCTTTTGGGTAAGCAAACAAACATAAAACATGCTAATGGTTTCAGGTTTAACTATTTCAAGCATCATGTGCCTTTCTGCAATATTGTTTTAAAAATATTTGCAATATTTAGTATAGTCAATTTAAATCACATGTACTTAATAACATCATGAAAAACGGGGATTAATTAACTTTGAATAAGCATAAAAATTTGAAAATTTATTTCGAAAACTGCTTGATTTTTTTAAAAATATCGAGTGTTGAAGCAGAATATTGTTATTTAAACAGAAACTGCTTTTTTTTAAATATGGCCAATATATTAATAGCTTTGTTTCTTTTTAAAAAGTGGACGTGAAAAAACGATAAATAGTATAATATAACCTAAAATTAATTGATTACTGTACTTGCAATTAATATATAAGTAAATACTACGAAATTTAATGTATGTGTGTTAATACAATTGTGTTGTAAAAGTAAATCAATCATTATATGATTATGGAAATATGATATTTAAATATTTTGGAAGGACTCTTTTGATAAAAATTAGTAGTTATGCTGCAGCATACTTAAAAAATGTATTCTAAATATTAGAATGTCCACCGAATTAAGTTTCAAATTAAATTTAAGAATTTTGGACAAACTGAGAAAGGTTTTCAGAAATTGAGACTGGAAATATTTATTGTTATAATTTGGTAATAATATTGTGTGAAATGTTCATTATTTTTTATTTATTAGATTTTCAAAGCCATGTGAAAGGGAAAATACATACTTGTTATAGTAAAAAGTATGCCATATTTACGAATACATGGATTAGTATATAGCTGAAAAATTATTTAAAAAAGAGTACGGGGGAAAATCAAAAAGAAGTAGGAAAAACACATTTACTATGAAACATAGAATGAAAATAACTTTTGAAAGCAGTTTTATGCATTTCTACATTTCAAAATAATAATCTAAATAATAAAGTGGAATTTTTATTACTATGTTAAATGGTATGTCATTTCTTTGAATGTTAGATGTAAGATTATCCGTATATATATTGTTTTGAAAAACAGCTTTAGAAACGTGATAGTGAAACAGATGTATTTTGCAATTATTTATCCCTAGCTTCCAAAATATATAAATATTTCTCATCCGACTAAATAATGGCATTAAAATAGGCATTATAAGCATCTTGCTAGTATTTTCTCATACCATAAACGAATCGTACAGTTTTAATTATATGTAAATTAAAAGTTAGTGATATAATGAACATAACAGAATATATGGTGAGACTTACAGATGGAATTCCAAATGAACCCTATATAAATTCTAAAACATTTTCACACGCACAATAAGCTTACATACAGAAACACAGATTGAATCACATTAGTTCGAGACATTATATGATGCCTCAATGACCTAGTTGTGCAATAATAATAATTTTTTAGGCCAGTGCTTCTCTAACTTTCAATATTTGAGACCAATATTCAATCATAATTTCTATCGCGCCCCCCTCCACACAAATAACAATGCATTCACAAAATTCAATAATACACTATACTTCGAAGCTAAAAGCTACGATGCGATTTTAACTTCTTAAGTCCTACCAGCGTATATATACGTCTAAGCTCAACCGGTGTGTTAAAATGCACTAGACTTATATATACATCTTTCAAAGGAAATACGATCTTTCTGCTATCATAAAATTACTCCAAAGGCTTTGCGGAATGCAATAAAAAAGACTTCTCGTCAGAGTTTGCGGAGGATTTATTTATTTATTTCTTTTCACCTCCCTCCCAATATATCATACGCAAGCCTACGTGGAAAACAGAGGCATTTCGGAATGAATTGAATAACTTTTAATCGGAACTGGAAGGGATTTATTTATAAACCGTACAAATTATCAAGATGTGTTCATTTTTGTATATAATTTTATGTGACAAGCCCATGGTGTCACTGGTAATTATTAAATTTGTCATAGCAGTATTGTTAAATTAATTACAAAATACACATTGTGCAGTACAGATACCTTTATAAATGTATTACGTTAACATAAATAATAATTTTATTTTTATTCTGTCAGAATGTATTTTGTTTACTTTCAGTAAATTTTTTTAAAAAAAAAATAGCCTTTTTTTCCCGACATTTTAGTATGCTCCAGCCCCCTAGTAGAGTTATCAAGCCCCCCTAGGGGGCGCCCCACAGTTTAAGAAGCGCTGATTTAGGCCAATATCCGGGAAACTAATTCATTAGGAATATTTTATTTGAGTGATTTTATTATTGCAGTTATGGGTTTTCATTCAATCAGAGTAAAAATTTGGTGAAATAAATTTTGGATGACTTTATTGTTCACTTAATTAATTTACATTAGCTCCAAAAAATTTAGTTTTAAAATGATAAAATTGATTTTTAGGTACATAGAAATAACCATAGTTTCTTAACCCCAGGCTTTTTATTTTTAATTTGCTATTAAAAATAGCACAGAAATTTTTTATTTGCGAGATTCATAAATTCTGCAAATTTAAATTCATCTCGACCCGCTTTTATTTATATTTATACTAATTAGCAAACTTCGATGAAAATTATTTAATAAGATTTACTTTCTTAAATGATGGTTTTTTTTTTATTCTTCGAATTAATAACGGAAAGCGTTAATATTAGAGATTATTAAAAAGCGTTTTTCATATGAAGCAAAGTATTAATATGTATGAAAGCGATGAAAAATGAATTTATATAAAATGATTTCAGAACAAAATTTAAAAAGAAATTACTGCACAGACGGATGGTACTATTGTTCAAGAATAAGCGTTTACATCTGTAGTTTGTATAAATCGAATTTTTGTCGATAAAAATTATTCCTTATAATTATAAAGCGAATATCCCAATCTATTTTAAAAATATCAGATAAAGAGTCCATGAAGTACACTCGCAACTCTTCTCTTTTACATGGTAGATATATTATTTAGAAGACCGTGCAAAAAGAATCGCGTAAAAATACATACGACTAATGATCAGTCTGGATGCCCCGTGGTAGTGTATCGTGCTTCCCTACCACAGGTTGGGGGTTCAAATCCCAGTTTGAGCAAGGTCACGACTCAGCCTTTCATCCTCTCAGTGGATCGACAAATGAGTACCAAGCTTGCTTGGAAACTAAATACTGGGGGTTTCGCGCGACAGACTGACCACTTGACTGAAACATCTACACATCAACCCAGCGCCTAAGCACACTTAAACTGAGATGGGCACAGTTTGCCTTGGCCCTCGTGGACTGATGTACTCAGTTCAGTTCGGTTCAATGATAAATTTGGGAACATGTTCTACAATTTTAAAAAAAAAATCATGTGTACAATGAAAAATCTTTAAATATTTTCCCAAAAAAACGTAGAAATAATAATAATAAAATCCGTGTTACGTATTTATAAAACAAAAATAATTCATTTTTATTACAAAAAATATTAAATTTAGTGTACTCTACGAAAATTTAGTCTATTAGAATATAAAACATATAAAAATTCAAATTGGAATTTAGAATAAAATTACTCTAGCTAAGAACTATTCATCACTACTTGATAACAAGCTTGCATATTTATTACGAACTGGATCAAAAATGCTATCAGTAGATGAGTCAGTTTTGATTCAAATGAACTATTTCGTTCCTTATTAATAGCCTCGGCTTTTTTGTTGTTGTTAAAAAGTCTGTATTAAAGACTGTTTTTTATGGTTTCTCAAATCACTCATATGATTCTTGGTATCATGCTACACAAAAATTATGATTACGCTGACATACGTGTTGACAATTTTAAGCCCTCGCAAGCAAATTAAATCAGCTATTCATAGCTGAACTACTTCGACATCACCATTGTCGATTAAAAACTGTCATAAATTCGATAAAATCATCCTGATCCAAATAGCCCAAATCCACATTTTTTTTTCTTAAATTTGTGCTAGAGCTGAAAGTTTGTATAGAAAAAAATTATTAAATTCGTTTACCGTGTTATTTGAAAATCGTGTAAAAAAAAGTTGGGGGTGTAGTGCTAATAAGAGAAATATAAAAGTAATTTTCGGCATATTAGAATTTGATTTGGAGTATAAAGCTCATCATATCACTATGATGAAACTTCTATGCTAAATATGTATTATATTCATAAGTTAAGATTCAGATAGTTTTGCACTCAACTTAAAATGCTAACACCAATGAACGCCATAATGTAAACCATTTATTATAATATGTACATGATATGTTATGTTAATTTTTCTTTTGCTCTGGAGTGGATTTCGCATACATAACACATTATATTTATAAAAGAGTTATACTTGTTATATATATAATCACCCACAGTTTCAGTTAGCTGCCGTGTTGTCAGTATTGTTTAATTCTTTTTTTTAAGGAAACTATTTCTTCTATTGTGACCCCGTTCACTCCTTGAAGTGTTTTTGGCAAATATATAGAAATATGTATTGCAATGTACACATTAGAAAATGATGCTCTGAAGTGCTTTCATGTTTAAATAGGAATGTGCTATTTTTGAATACGGATATTTCTAATATCATTCGGGAGTATCAGTTTATTTTATTTAGTTTTTTAAAAAGAATATGAGATTTGGGTTGTGCTTTTAATTATTGCGCATTTACACTTTATTTTACATTTATAAAATGTGTTTTTAAATATCCCTTGTTCGATGAAGTTCATTAACCCTTTGTCTACCGCATTATTATTTACTGCAGTTTTTTTCATGCAAATTTTTTTTTTGAATCAATACATTGAACATTAAGGGATATACATAAATAAAACACTACAACTTTGGGAAATTTAGTTAGAGCTAATTAATTAATTAAAACTATTCAATTGTAAAATTAATTATACACACTGTTCATGAAAAATAAATAGTCAAATTGTTTTCTAAGGTCTTCATTAACATAATAAAACAAATAAGACACTTAACTTTTGACATTAACTACTTTTTCGAAACAAAAATGACATCTTCGCAATCACTGAAAAGCACATTTCTGCAATAAAACTATTCGCCTTTCTCGCTAAAATAACATCATAGAGGCCACGTGCTTATATTTTTGAAAGAGTGGATTTAAAAGAATATTACTGCTAAGTATCATCTGAGTATTCGTAAAAAGGGTTATTCTATGCAATTTTAAAATGAGTTAATAAGTACCGTCGGTAGTTAAAGGATTAAAAAAACTAGCAGTTCCCAAATTATTGTAAGTTATTAAGCTATCAGCAGTTATATTAACAGATATTCATTATTGATTAATTTTAATATATATTATGTAATTATTTTATGTAAAATATAATGTCATTATATAATACAGTAATTATTATATATAATATTTACTATTATATTAGATAATCATATTATATATAATATTTATTATTATTTTATGTACATCATATAATTATTATTATGTATTAGATAATATAATAATTGCATCGATATTAATTATTGTTTGATGTCGATTATTTTCAACCTGTTCTTAGATTCTTTATTCGAAAAATATCTCAAAACAGTTCTTTAAAATTATTTTCCTGACGATTTGTTACTGCTAGGCTGCTATCTTGGATTCAATATCACTCGATAAGAGCTGCTTGGCGCAATTAAAGATTTGAACCAAACGGCGCTTGGTGCGTATCACTAGTATATCAAATTAGTTCCTCAACTAATTTAGTTGTATTTAATGTTCTCGGAAAGAAAGCTTGTGTTTGGAAAATTAAGAAGAAACGAATTTGTAAATTAACAAAGAGGCTTGTGAAAAGAAAACGTAGTGCAACTATCCTCAGACCCATCACAGTACTTCGAGAGATACTCTGGAAGTCAATGAACCGAGACACACTGAACTTGCACAAATAAAAATAAATGAAGGATCTGATAACTCAGATAATGATAATAATGATGATCAATTCAAGCCTCACGCCAATAAAAAATATAGTAGCCTATGAGAATCAACCTAAAATTAACATGATTGATCAGTGAGGGTTATGAAGTCTCTAAACGAGCAACAGCTGCGGTCGCATCATAAGAACTTCAAGATTATTATGTAATAAAAAACTCGGATGTTGATTTCTAAGGCTTTCCCAACACATCCAAATTGGTATTCTGTGTCAAAATTAAGGCAGAAACTTTTCGAAAAATATTTGCTTCTGAACAAAGATTCTGCATTTCAGACAACTTTTAAATTAAATTTTTCTCCAAAATTTGAATAAAATTATTGAATAATTTTATAAATTATGCTTGATAATAGGTTCGCATACAGTGTTAAAATATTTTATTTCTGAAATACGTTTACTATTTATTAAGTTCTGTTTACTAAACCTGAAAAAATAAAGTTGAACAAAATTGTGAAACATTGCTAATTTTATCAAATAAATGCGTTTTTCAAGTTCTTTGCACAAACAAATATTTTGAATTAACAGATTTTATTTTTTCTAGCTTCTCTGATTCTAGATTTTACATTTAGACCAATAGTGTGACGATATTGCTAAGTAATTATTAAAAAAAAATGGCAAAAATAGCGAAATTTTTTGAGATAAAGTATATTTGCATACTCTCTTAAGGACTTTTAATTTTTTTCGTTGAGAATTTGAGAAAAAATCTAATCAAACTGAACTAAAATTTTTCAAATGCACTTGATTTTAATAAATGACACAAATCCCATACACTTTTCGCTAATATTACAGGAATGATATTTTCAGGCAAAACTATCACGTTTTGTTCAAGTCATTGTAATTTTACTGTACTCTGAGGATCAGAAATTAACATGTTGAACATTTTCTTGCTTGTGTTTTCTTGACAGGACGCAGTGTGTCTTGTGGTACACTTGTGGCTTTATATCTTTTTAATGGAATGTCTTAGGTAGCATTTGAAAATGTTCCTTTAAACTCAAACGTTTTATGTTCATCACTTGGCTGAAAATAACTTTCGCTCTCATGATTAATATCCATTATTTCTTCAGATTCTTCCCTTGCTTGACCAGTTTCAACTTCATCCAATAGAAATCACAGATGCTTGTTTATTTTTTCTATATTATGTTTATTTACACTTATAAACCATAATGAGTCGTACAAATCAGTAATCAAAACCACTAAGTCGCTCACAGGGCCTGCTCATAGAAAATATTTTGTAGTTTGGAATAAAAGCGGTCACGCGGAGAACTCAGTCACCCCAAGTACCTTAAGACTGTGAAAAAAAAAAGCATTTGCCACTACGAAAAAAAGGCATTTAAGTGACAAATACATTTTAGTTCCCATGCAAACTGTTATACAGGAGGATACTGACAAGGTCGTTGGTTACAAATAAACAGTTTTTTTAAAATTAAAGACTTCGTGAACCTGGGGTGACTTTGTGCCCCTTGCAACCATCCCCCCATGGTTAAATTCCAATTCAATGCTTGAAAATAAGCATTATTAATATATATATATATATATATATATATATATATATATATACTGGTGTGCAAAGCAGCAACAGGTGGAGTTTATTGCCATAACTTCACGAAAAATCATCTGAGAGACATGAAATTCTGAAATGAAGGGAAATTATTTTGTACGTAAGGATGACAGAAAGCATCAGCTGAAAAAGAGGAATAAAACGCATACGGTATGGAATCAAGCAAAAACAAGCTTTATTGAACGCATAGTATCATTGACTCATGATTGTCCATCAACAGGAAGAACAACAAGCGGGTGTTCCTTAATATGGTATATACCCACTCCCTTACTACAATGGTTGCTTTTAAATCTCCGCATATCAGAACCAGCTAGTGCAACATTTCTTGAGGTGGGAGTGCCCTTTCCCTCAATCAACATTGCTTGAGTTGTTGGTTGCTCTCCGGATGATGTGCGTGGCAATAGTTCCCAAGCATCCACACATGTTGATGGGATTTAAATTGGGGAGAGGGAATCCATTCAGTGATATTTCACTTTCAGCAGCTCCTCAACAGCAAGGTCGTGTGGCCGTGCATTGTCATCCATAAAATAATTTGGGGGCCCCATGGCACCTCGGAAAAAAGATGAAAGGGGGAAAATCCCTCCTCACAATAGCGATCCCCGGTTACAGACCCCGTCAAAAATAGAAGCTCAGTTCCGCCGTTCAGAAATTCCCCCAAAACAAGAACTCCAGGACCACCGTAACATGTCTTTTCCTTGATGTTCTGGATAAAACCGGGCCCCCGATCTCTCCAATAAAAACGCGTTGAAATCGTTTTGGACTAAACCGCTTCATCCGTAAAGGGACACGACCCCATTGATCAGTTGCCCGTTTTGTGCTTTTGGCCCACTGTAAACGGTGGTTCGTGGAAATCTTTCAACGGGGGGCAGCGTTCGGACCGGGGGAACGGCCCCCTTTTTGAAGCGTTTGGCCCGTAAACCGCAAACCCCTTTTCGACCCGTTGCTGTACAGATTTTTGACAATGGGCTTGCTGACTCTGTTGACCTTTTTCGCCTGCAGATGATATATCGGGCATCCCCCCCGTTGTCGTCCTCGGGCGGCCACACCAACCTTTCTAACAGCTGTACCTTTGGGTTTTAAACGCTTTCCAAGGGGCGAAACGAACTTTTGTTGATTCCCAACTCTGCGTCACTGGTGCGTGCCCCCCCTCCAGCCCGATCATTCTTCCACTTGAAGTCGTCCCGGTGATTTCTTCTAGCCATATTTCACGAACGACCACTGGACTTGCAGAGAAAATGGTGTTGGGCTCCTCCTTCATTTCATTCTACGTTGACAGCGCCGCCCACATCACGCGTTTTTGGGACGCTCACATCGCCCCGACGTTTTGTTTCTGATATTTGCATACGCGCGTTTCTACTGACTTACGTGTTCCCCCTACTGATCTCCAGACCTCCTTTTCTGCAATTTCATGGCTATCTGCTAAATTTTTACATTGTTGCTTAAGTTTTGCACACCAGTGATATAAAAATACTTTTTCTAAAATTATGATAAACTAAATTTTTAAGTAAAGCAAAATCAAAAGAATACAGTTATGAATATTTTAAAAATTTCCATATTTTAAAAACAATACGCTAGTAAAGAATTCTTTTTAATGTATATTACTTGGTCACATGGTCACTAGCTTGTACCCGTTATTGTTATCAAGTCGCATATTCGAGTTCTGTTCTAAAATCCTAGTGTGTAGATGGGCTAATGCGTGTTCAAAGTCCTCACTTTGGCGTGATGTTGAAATTTGAAGATTGGATTACCAGCTCAAGTACCATCCTTCACACTTGACTCCAAGATTTGACCCCAATATCCTTTGCCTAGTCTTTGCGTCCATAAAGTATGACTTTAATAAACACCCACTCACTGACAATAACATGTTTCCTTTTTTCAGATTCAGCGTATCTCGTTTGCTGAGGAACTTATCAATTACTTATGGAATTTTCTTCTAACTATATTACTGGAAAAAACATCGTTCTATGGAAATCTTATTTTTGTATAAACAAGGTATCTCAATAGAGTAGTAGTCCTTTGCAAGTATTTTTTCTTCTTCGGTAGCTTTGTTACACATACATGCAAGAAATTGCTTGCATACCTCATACCTTCTAGGAAATAGCAAAAAAAATATAGAAAAAGAGAAGGAATGTATTCATTAAGAGAGAACATTGACCTGATCAAAGAAGTATTGATTATTCAATTCTAAGTTAAAGTAATCTAGGTTGCTTGTAACAATGGTCATTTTTTATGGAGGGGAGGGTATTTCAGTGTAATTAAGTTAAACCTTATTTGGAACATTACTTATTTTTTTCCGATGACTTTTAATTTAAGCACATACAGATTATAAGTTGTTCATTCCTACGAAAAAATACCAGGAAAAAGTGCCTAATTAAAATACCAATAAATCAATGTGAATGTGTGCATGTTTGTTCCTTGTTTTGGATGAATATTTGAACTGATTGAATTGATTTGAATTGAATTAACACTGTTCTAAAATTAAAAGTGGTCTATTAGTGATTACAAAGTTTTCAAAATGAAACAGTTAATTGTATAATGTATTTTTCTGCATAAAATTTCTTTCAAACCAGTTTTTTAAAATGTGGAGATTTTATGTGGATTTAATATTATTTAGTTATTTTCAAAAATGTCATATTTCACATTTAGAAATATGTTTTTCATCAAAAATTCTTTATTTCATGTGAAAAAAACTTATTAGCTTAAGTATTATGGGAATAGTACTCTTTAAAAATTATTTCTAATTAGATTCCAATCGAAACTGGAGCTTTCAGAAGAATCAATTCAAATGAAAATGAATACGTTTCGATGCCTGAAAGGGGTTTTAAAATCTCATACCAAAGGCTTAAAATAATTTTTCTGGTACATGCACTTACCCGTCAACAGAACTTGTTATAGCAAAGAATTGAATAATTTGCCTGGAAACTTCATTCTATTTCTATGCAGTTTTAGTTTGTGTTAAAAATGACAAAGCCATTTTTTTAAAAATCTAATCATAGTTTAAGAAACGAAGAGAATTTCACTTATTTGCATAAAACAATATTATTACAAATTACAGAATTCGTACACGGCATTTTTTTACACCAATCAAAAATAATTTATGAAAGTCACAAATTCAAAGATACGAAGAGAGTTATAATCATATTTGTCAGACTAATATTTCATAATTACTCTGTAAACAAAATTATATGCAGGAACACGATCAAAATATATACATATGAATCATAATGTCCACACACTCTTAATTCCCTAATAAGCCCTAAGATTAATCTTAGTAAGCTCGAGGTTATGTTTCAAATTAATTACTACAAAACGGGGCAGGAAAAAGAGAATTTAATGTGATAATGTACTAGAAAGGATCAACGCATAGCTACTTGTGTGTTAATATATCCGAAATAAACTTGAGTTTTATTGGATGATAAGTTTTATAAAATATATTTTAGCTTAAAGTAATAAAAAATTGTAACACACTTCACAGGTATTAAAATTCATTCTAATTTATATTACATCACAGTCTGATGCTATTCTCTTCTATCCATCCTACTTCTTCTAGAGAGGCAATGTTCATTTCTTGAAGTTTGCTTATGCAAATAGCCTAAAAATATAAATTTTATATGTCTTCGAATGTCTCTCTAATTTTACGTAAAATACGTTCCTGAAACACATTTGAGAAGAAAGATAAAAAGTTTTATATGAAGTTAGTTTTATTGTAAATAAGAGTAGCAAAGATAGTTGACAAATCTTTTTAATGGCTAATTTAAATGTAAAATATTCCGAGTTGTTGTGAGTTAGTTGTACAATTTGTATTACATTGTTCCTTATTTATATATAGTTGTTTTCGATTCGTCGTTAATAGAAGCTTATGTTTGCAATATTTCTTAACATAAGAGATTATAATGTAGTTAATTTACATAAGAAACACCAATTAAAATTGTTGACTACTGTAGGTATTAGATAATATCTCTCTATATTTGTAAAAAGCTGAAGAATCTTCTCTGGATGCTACATACCATTTACAATATTATCAAGCTAAAAGTAAAATACGTAGCCGCTAAAGCTATGCTGTTTCATTCATATTTTTTTATGCTGTGAATCTTTTAAAATTACACTGTAATTTCGTGTTGGTTCAAACATTTTCAAAATAATTTTATCTTAGTTTGTATTAGTACATTTTTTATTGTGAAATTCTGAATCGGAGTCTTGATTTTAAAGTCTTTACTGTTTTGAATTTAAAATGCATTCATTAATACAAAACTACAATCATTAAAAAAACTCAATGATAGTTTAGTTGGCTAGAAATTTAAATGAAAATAACATTTATATATTGAATTTTTGTTATATTTCATCTGGTATTTTCATTTATTTGATGAATTTATATATAGAATTTCTTGTCATTACTAGTAATGATTCCAATAAACAAATCCAATGTAAAAAAAATCTATTCTTGGTTAAAAATATTTTGTAATTTAATATTACGAAATCTAACATATGTTATAAATAAATATTATTGTTACATTTATTTATACCTTTTAGAGAGAGATTTACTCGAAATAAAAATGATAGGAAAATTTTTTTTATCTTCTTTTTCCATGGTAGATTTGAATAACTTATTTATAATTCTCTGCCTTTTGTACATTTTTTTAAATCAGCTGAAATATGTTATTTAGAGAAAACGATTAGAACATAATTTTATTAAATCTGTTTGAAATCCAATTTCAGTTACAGGATGGGTTTTTCTCCTTCCAACAGTAAATCCTATAAATCGTAACTAAAATTAATTCGAGTTGCTCTTTCATTCTTATATAACGTTACTTTAATTGAATAATAGCAATAATCTCTTTTTCAAATAAAGCAGTTTATCAATTTGTTACATTTTCACTGTGGCGACTGGTAGGATTTCTCTTCTAATCACAACAAATGTCTTATGGCTGGATTTAACTTCTTTGTTTTATACGTCACTACTTGTTACTAAAAGATAACTATGGCAGTTCTAATTATTAATAAAACATGAACTATGTGTTCTGCATTTGTATTATGTCATGCTAATTGCTAGACTATAATGACAGCAATTTTTGTTTCTTATATGAAAATGCCTCTTACATAACTTCATGAATGGTTTTTATCTATTGAACTTTAAGAACTTTTATTTAAGGGGTGTTGGAAAGCTAAAATCTTATTTTTTTGACAATTTGAGATTCTTACATTTTTAAATTGTACAGAATTTAACCTTTCTAAAAATACCTTACTTCAACCTCTAAGGTATTTAGAAGCCCTTAAAACCTATTTTTAAATAATCGTTGCATCTGGGCCATGCCCATTTTAATGGCGAAAAATGTAAACAAAGTACTTCGTTTTTGCTTAAAAGTGTAACGTCTGATATAAACCAAAACCGGTTTCTTTTATTTTAAATTGAGCATTTTTTTATTTCCAACCCGATTAGAAGCTTCACGGTATACATTAAAATAAATTTATCTCAAAATGTAAATTTTAACGTGCGATGTACCTTTTCTGAGAAACTACTGTTCACAGGTATGTAATTTTTTTGAAATGTTTATAATGATGTCTAATATATACTGAAATGAGCTTTTGAAAAAAAACTTAAATGTTTATTTTTTACAAATTTTTTAAGTGAAAAATGTGTCATATTTCGCAATGTTTCATAAAATATTTCATAATGTATTAAAAAAATTCAAAATTAGCTAAAAACTCATTTTAGTATAGTGAGAAAGGTGTACTTTAATTGTATGAAAAATTTCAAGCATGCACATATAACAGATTTTGAGAAAAGGTACATCAAAACAGCCAATTTAACTTTGTCAGTAGAGAGAGAGAGATTTCCAACTCCCCTTAAGTAAGTCATGGAAAAATATATTTTACAGAAGGTCGTTCTCACTTAATGGAAACGAATTTGTAATTTATTTTCTCGTTTGCATTTTGAGATAAAACTTTGGCAACTTAAGAATAATCATCTGCTATTTTTTTTTATTGGAATGTAAAATAATAGATTTGTTTTAAAAATGCACCTAAAATTGATATATTACTCAAAGGTTCCACAACTGCGCTTTCCAAGGAGAAATATTTATATCAACAAAGCAGTGTAAAAATCTCGATTTTTGCATTTCAATAAAAGATATTATAATATATTTCATTTGAAAGGGAATAAAATGTCTAACAGAAAGTGTAAAAATGAAAACATGACCACGAAACTTAATCCTAAGACTGCTCAAACGCAGGCAACTATCTAGAAAATCAAGTCTCTAGTCTTAAAAGAGAAAATTTACCGACTCAAAGATTCATTGCATCAAATCAAGGAATGTCTTCCGGCATTTTAATTAAAATAATTCATGAAGATTTAAATTTGAAAAAGATTTTTAAACCTAAAGTTCGTCTCCTTTTTTCAATTCCTACTATTAGCTCACAGTCTCTATATATTTATTTATATATTTACTTATTTATCTGGGTGGAATTTTCAATCGTTAATAAAATACATTTTAAAGGCTCAATTGAGTTAAAATTTTTAAAACATGATTTTTTTTTGGGATAAATAAAATAAAATTTATGTATAAAAAATTAATTGATTAAAACAAATTTATCAAAGAATTTACAAAAAACCCAGTTGGTATCTTTGGGGAATAGGCCCCTTTGGGGACTTTTTTAAAATTTGGGAAAAGGGTTTTTTTTCTCACGTGTTAAAGCATTAAGTTGAAATAAAATTTTATATACCAATTTTTTTTGATGAAAGCGATATTTTAATGATAATTAAAAAATTAATGATCACTTAATGTTGTGATTCCGTCATATGTAATACTTTTTAATTAATTTTTAAATAAAAAGAAAAAAAAAATTTTTCTTTGTTGATCTGAGGAATTGACTTAATTTTTTTATATATAAGTTTTAAAAACATTTCTGAAAAAAAAAGTAATTTGTAGAAAATCGTATGAAAAACACCTAGCTACTGAAAAATTGAAATTTTTCATGAGGTATAAGTATATTTAAGCGATTGTAGTCAAAGATGATAAATCTTCTGTGGCTAAACTGATGGGAATGACCGAACTAAATAGCTTCACAGTGTACAGTAAAGTTTCCAAATGGATTCATGGTAGTTGAAGAATTTTCTAAAAATGGCAAATTAAATTCAAAAAAGTCTCAAGTAAATCCGAAATTAATTCACTCTACTATCAGCATAATATCTTAGAACCAATTTTTGAAGAATAAATTTAACCTTTTATGGAAAGGACATTGATAAAGTTGAGCTTCATATCTGCAAAGCATCTAGTCCCACGTCTAAGTCAGCTATCCCTTATTTAGACAAAAACAATCAGAAAGAGGAATAAAGTGTATCCTATTTGCTGAAATGCATGTAAAAACACCTAACGCTTTTCCACTTGGACTTTTGAGTTTTCGGTTTATTAAAACGAGCCTTAGGAAAACGGCATCCAAAAACAATGATCGGACTTCGGAAAACGGTTTAAGAGGGGGAGTAAAATTTGCATAACAGTAATAAGAAAAGGTTATTTTCATGAAGCATTCTAGCTAGAGCTATTGTCAAGAATCATTGCTATCTGATAGAAGCAAATTTCTACAAAAAATACTCTATTTATCTATAAAAATTAACTATCAAAATCACCTGCATAAAGTGTGTGACCTGAAAATATAATTTTATAGCTTAGTTTATTGTATTTTTTCTATTTTTAGAAAGAAAAAGTTCTTTTTTTGTTACAAAAAGCTTCAATACTTTAATAGCTTTACCATCTTTAAATTTATTTTGCATAGTTTTATATGTTTTTGTAATATACGGTGTATGACCATCTTACCGTATCTGAAATTGTTATTAAAAATTTTTTCTAGACTAATCATGACTATAGATTAATTTAGAATATTTTAAAAAGTTACAAACATGTTTAACATGACATTTTGCTGAACTATTTATGAAAGAATCTCTGATTGTAAATCCATATGATTTATTTGATTTAGCACTTATTTTAACATTTTTTTTTAATCATCATTACTCTAAGAAAATAACTTTTTCTTTTACGAAGTTTTGTCACAAAATGTATGACGATATCGAAAATTCTCAATGAAAGAGATATTTTTATTTTTGTTTTAATATTTTCTTGGTATACTTTCTCTGTCTTGAGCTTTCACGGCACAGGGTTTTATTGTTCAATTTGCTTTATTACAAAAGTAAGTCTCCGAAAAAAATAAAGCAAACTTAAGTTACGTCAGATGAAGAAAATCAATAAAATAGATTCTTTTTTATTGAATATATATACATAAATATCTAAGAATTTTTCAACCAATTCTTTAATCTAATATCTTACTAAAACTTTTGATTACTTTAAGGATTGAATTTTTTTGCATTTGCGGAGCAAAGATATTCTTTTACATAACTTTATCAGTCATTATTTAGTTTTCCAATTTGTTACACGTAAATTTCAAACCTAGTCAGAAATCTTATTAGTTATGTAAATGCATTCTATGAAAATCTATTTGTGTTCAGCCACTTAATAGTTTTTTGTGTTATAAAGAATACAAACATATAACAAATGTAGAGCTTCAGATATAGAAATAATCAATTTGCAAATTTTTTTTCATGGTTATAAAAATTATTCTTCGGTAGTGTTTTTAAGCAAAAAGTAGTACTTCAGGAGTATTTATAAGTAAACTTGTAATTCTTACTTAAGATTTAGATTTACATTATCTTTCTTTATTGGAGAAAGATAATGTTCTAACATAATGATCATTCATATCTAGCATAAAAAACCTATAATATATATATATTTCATTCTTTAAATTTCTTATTTATATGTCATACTCTAACGAAATATGATGGATAGTCAATGTAATCGTGCTTGAATAAAGATAATGATCATTCATATCTAGCATAAGAAACCTATACTATTTTTCATTTGTTCTTTGTATTTCTTTTTTATATGTGATACTGTAACGAAATACGATGGTTAATCAGTTTAATCGAGCTTGAAGAAAGATAATGGTAATCAGGCATTTATCTAGACGAGAGACAAATAAGGAGGAAGGTCGAGCAAATCAGTCTGTGGTCCCAAATGAAATTTTGGTGTCCCATGACACCCTAAAATAAAATATCCAATGTAAGACTGGTATGGCAATGCATAATGCAAGAATTTCATGCCGTCCCTAGCTAGGTTGCTACCAAACTTGGACATGACAATCATTTTGTTGTAAGCAGAATCGCAATTTGTCCGAAAAGAAAAAATGATATGTCATTTGTTTGTCCATCTAATAATGGTTTTTAAAGCTATTTTAAAACCCGGGGTTCTGCAGCCCGGGGCCCACTGAAATAAAAAAAAGAAAATTTATGGGAAAATTTTTTAAACAAATTTAAAAATTTTAAAAAATTAAATTATTTTTGGTTAATCATTTTTTAAACCCCAAAAACAACGAAAAATTTAAAAGGCTTGTTATTCACAAAAAATTTAAAAAAAAAACCCCAAAATATCACGATATCCTTAAACGAAATTTTTGAAATTGTGAATTATAATAATCAGGTGAGGACCCAATACCAAAAATAAATTTAAAAAAAACTTTTATTACTTATTTTTATTTTTCAAATTATCCTACCAAGAGGAATTGTGAGAAAAATTAATTGAAACGTTATTGAAAAATGAGCGTTTGTGTTTATTCGAAGCGACTGCTGCATTTATAAGATTCCATGCTTTGTTTTATACAAACGGGTGATTAACTTCAAGAATTTGAAAAAAGGTTATCTAAAGCCCTAGTGGGGTTTTGCAAATAATGACAAGAACTTTAGCTAACTCTTCAAGAGTTATCATTTTCCTTTTGCCTCTGCATTTTGGCTGGAATTTTTTTTTTTTGTTCAAATAACGTATGAAGCCTGCTAAATACATTTGGGATTATTTACTGGTATTCATTATTTAATTTTTTTTCCTTCTTTTTTTTAATCTTTTCTTTGAAAAATACAGTAAAAAAATCTATTTAGTGTCAAAAATTCAAAAGGAAAAAAAAAATGAGAAAAAATAGCATTTTAGGAAGAATAAATATACCCACATATATTATGAATTAAAAGAATCAACGAAAGAAATTTATTATTAAAAATAAACTAAAAAAACAAATAGAGTAGAATTTAATATATTATTGACATTATTTTCCAAATGGGAAAACCAAAATTTTTGATAATACCCTACCAGGTCCCTTTCCCTTTTTTCAAAAGTTTAAAAATTTTACTTTGGGAAAGGTTAAAAAGTCAAATCGGTTATTTTTTGGGGTGTTCCTGATAAATATAAAAAAAAAAGCGAGTTGTTTTTATTCGACATCGTCAATACTTTGTCAAGCTGCCTTAAACCCTTGTTAATTGACTAATTTCCAAACGCGTAATGTGGAATTTAAAGAAGAAAGCATGCTGCGGTATTACATTTATATTGTATATATATAGAAAATAATGCGCTTCTTCATAAATATATAAATTCATACGTTATCCCACGCACGCACGCATGTACACACACACACACAAAAAAAACAAAAAAAATTTTTAACAAAACAAAACCACACAACAAACAAAAAAACCAACACAATTTTTAAAAAAAATTTTGGGGTAAAAGTATTTAAAAAAATTAAAAAAGAATGTAAAAAAAAAATTGAAAAAAAATTCTTAAATGAATAAAATTTTTTAAAAAAAATTTACTAATAAAAAAAAAAAAAATTAAAAAATTTTCCAAAAAATAAAAAAATTTAAAAAAAAATGTAGGGAAAAAAACTGGGTTTAAATTTTTAAAATTTTTTATTTCTATTAAAAGAAAAAAAAATAAAAACCCACCATTCACCAAACATTTTTTTTTTAAATTTTTTTTTTTTTTTTTTAAAAATTATTTTCCTTTTTCCACAAAACGTGCTTTTTTTTTTAAACCATAAATTTTTCATATTTTTGTTCGATTCTGCCTGTTTTTTGTTTTAAAACTATATTTATTCTTTTTTTTGAATTTATCCTTGATTTTTAATTTAGCCGTTTGGGGGGAAATTGCTTCTCTTCAATGGATATTAATTAAAGGGTCGAAAATTTTTTTTTCTCCTTTCCATTACATCATTATAAAGATTCCGACTCTAAATCAAGTTTTACTAATAAAAAAGGTTAAGAAGAAAAATATTAAATTTAAAGTATTCAAACCTTTTAAACGTATTGCTATAATGTTAATTCAAACTCCTTTTAAACTTTTGTATTTTTTTATAAAAAAAAAAAAAAAAAATATTTAGCAATTAGAAGATAAATTTTTATTCACATGCACGAGAGTCTTTATTTTTCCTTTTCTCACATAAAGAACACTTTTTTTGTTTTTTTTTAATTGTATTAATAACAAGCGTTTTCATTTTTGGGGTTTCCCCTTTTTTAAGGGTAGGGTCTTTAGTCCTATTTTTTTATTAAAATTTTGGGGAAAAATAGTATGGAATTAACCCCCGAAAAATTTTGGGAAAAATGGTAAATGCAATTAGTCAGCAAATGGGGAAACGAAAATGAATTTTTCCCAAACCCAGAAACCCTTAAAACCCATTTTTTTTTGAGACCCTGATGGGACAATGGAAAAAAATTTTAAAATTTTTGAAATTGTATCGGTACTTGACAAGTGTGCAAAATTTTCCCTCTAATCTGCCCTTTTTTAAAGTGGGAAAAAACAAACCCAAAAGATTCCATTACATAAAAATTAAAACCCAAAAAAAAGCGTTTTAAAAAAAATGAGTTACATTATTAGTATTGAGGACAGTTAAAACTTTCTTACATGCCATATAACGGTGAATTATTTAAAAAATAAAAATCACTTTGTTAAAAAAAGAAGAAAAAAAATGACTCATTTCGGAAGACATCAAAATACCACTGCGAAATTGAAACTTACATTTTTGAAAGAATAATTTTTACGATGATTCATTTAAAAAAAGAGTTGCAATTCTGCCCCCGAAAATTAAAAAAACCCGATTAAATATAACCATAAATAACGAAATTTATTAATAAAAACATATAGCAATCCTCAAAAAACTGCACGAATCAAATGACAATTAGATGTCGTATCATATGACGTCCTATAGTCATAGAAGCACACACACAATCTTTTTTTTTATTAGCCTGAATGCGCTTTCAAATCATAGAAATAGTATTTTCAATTCGCAGATAGCATCAGATAATAAAATATTGAAATTTTTTTAAACAAAAGTTGTGAAGAAAAAATATACGGAAAACACACTTACAAAAACGGAAGAAATAAAAAGGCTTTCAAGTACAAATTCAACTAGATAATTTATACAGCACAAGTTTTTATTTTCCGTTTTTTATGAATATATGAATAGAAATATCTTTATATTATTATGAAATAATTCATTGATTTTCATTGCCGTTAAAGCTAATTTATATAATATTTATGAATTAAAGATTAAAGGAAAAATATTAAAAATAGCTTGCTGTGAAAATTGAATATGCGCGATTTAAGGAGCTGAAAAATCTTTTTGATATCTAGTCAATATATTGTACAGTAAAACGTATTTTTTTTATCCAGCGCAACTTTTCCTATTCTAACTATTTTTCTTATAACTTTTTTAACGAAATCTTACATAAAAGAAAATACAGAGACAATTTTCAGAATACCATGATAATATACGTAGATTCTTTTATGAATTCCTTAAAATAAGTTTAAAACGTATTTTTAAATTTTTGCAAGTCTTGCTCACGAATACATAAAACCTATATTTATTCATTCAATTTTTCACTGCATCTACGTTTCTTGATAAATTGAATTCAATAAACCATTCAAAATGTTGTATTACGCATCTTATAGTAAGAAAGAGTTAACTTTTGATTGAATAAAATCGGTATCAAATCTTTGCTCTTGGACAAATAGTTTAAACGTACTCTTAGAATTCATGTATTTTGAATAAAGAACTTTAGGAATAAATAACAGATAGTAAATGCACATTTAACCTTCAGGCTAAAATACATCTTCAATAAATTTAATAATTTTTTCCTATAAGCTAATATAAATATATTACACCCACGCACCCACACATATATTATTTAGCATTATTTATAATACAGAAGCCTCATATTTTAAAGTTCTCAATATTTGTATGATTCTTTTATCTTTAGTGTTCATGTCATTTTAGTCTATCTAGTAGAAAGATTATTAAAAACTCTCTCTCTCTATATATATATATACATATATATAAAATAAATCAAAATGATATTGTGATCTTTAATATTGAAGTTATTTCAGTTCCTCGAGTAGAGTTTATTCAAAACTACAAATGTATATCCCCGCACTTGTGTGTACGAGTATATATATTATTGCATATTGGTTGTGTTGTTCTTTGTATTATATTCCACAATTTTTGCATTCTAAGCTTTGTAGGATAATTTATCATGTTCTTTATATATATATTGTTACGTATAGATCCGGGTTTCGACAATTTGATGCAAAAGAGTCACAAAAGTAAAATAAAAGTTCTTTAAGAGCGATGCGAATTTTTTATTAAAAATCCAATCCTTTAAATATAGGATTCAGCAGCAATATCCACAGAATAAATCTCAGAAGATCTTTACACCTTCTACAGCACTCAAACCCTACTATCAGTGTTTAAAAATACACGTATGTAAAAAAGTTATTCACAAGCACAGACGAGCTAATCGCTAGTCAAAACAATGCTCACTAATCGCAGGTGGAAATCAGACTGACTGGATTGCGGCTAGCATCGCTCTATTTATAGACCCGGTGAAACTTCCAGAAAACTCCTCACGCGTCAAAGAGCGCAAAATTAGTGGAGAAATCCACTAATTTCTAGAAAATCAAGAGGATCCCAAACTCGCCAAAGTCGACAAATTGGCGGTCAACTTGGTCGTTAAATATGATGCCAACTTGGCTCTATCGCCAAGATTCGACAAGTTCTCATTGACTTGCCACTATAATGTAAGGAACGGCATTGCTTATAAATATTACCATTTTAACATAAAATAAATATAACATAGAGTAATATAAATGCATTACACATCTAAATAGAAATTATTTACACTATTTACACAAAATTTGTAACAAATATATATATATATATATATATGACAGGTCTCAGGCCTGCTGGTAAAATGAGGAAGGTTTCATCTCTATAATAACTTTTTACTTCAATCACATAAAATCCAACATGGCGGCCCTTTGGTGCGCAACTGAGTAGAACAATTATCAACCAATTCGGCGAGGAGACACCAGCTAAGTCTTTCCGAGTATGCGTTCTTCTTCGTCAGCTCTCACTCCACCTTTAAATAGGCTTATTTACCCACAAATCCTTACGCGATGGTAAAGAGTTAGCTCTATTTTTATTTATTACTTACTTAATTTTGAAGCTAAACTTTTCAAACCTGACATATATTTATATATATATATATGTAATAATTCCAATAATTTAATTGATAATAGCTCTTGAATTATTTAATGTTCAGTCCTTCAGGACAACCGTGTGATTATTTTAATTGGTAACCCTCCTACCAGGGACTTTTGAAACTATCTCCATCCACCTCCTAAAATCACGTGACGTCGCGTTGGCTATAAATACCGAGATCTGGAAATCCGCCCCTTTCTCTTTTTTCCCTCGCCTTTTGCTCTTCTTTTGCGATCATGTAGCTAACCTGCACCCCTTTTGTGTGTTGTTTTTGTCTGATTTGCCGCCCAGTTTTTTGTTGTTTTGTAAGATGCATATGTGGAAGCAAAAAATGGATTAACTTTCAAGACTGCCTCATCAATTCCTTAAAATATGATCAACCTTGCCGTAATCAATCAGTCACTACCGGCTACGCCCCACCTTTGGATCACCATGTTAAAATCAACCACTCACATGATAAAGTATGCACCACGATAAGTTTTATCATTACATATATATGTATATATGCGTGTGTGTGTGGTATTGAATCGTTCCACGTGCATTTTATTCTATCTTGCAAATTGAATAAATAAATTAGTTATTAAACTTTGTATACTTGAGATTTTACTTTTTCTTCAACAAAAAATATTATACATTGAATAAGATATCTTTAATTAAAAAATGTCTCATAAATTTTTCATACCTATATGAATAATTTAGCTTCTTCATTTGTATTTGAACATTTTGAACACAATTTATTAAAATAAATATTAAACTATTTAGTTACATACAAGGGCTATGTCTGCTTGAACACTGGCATTCGAAACTAAGATAATTTTCACTTTTAACCGATTATTTCAAGAGAGAGAGAAAAAACAGGACTATTTTATAAGGAAATTAAGTTCATATCGGATGCATAATAATAATAAATTACCATAAAACAATTATATTACCCATGCATGTAATATAATTTTCATTAATGTAATAATTTTGCAAGTACAACTCATTAGTACATACAGGAAAAAAATGTTACTAGATAAAAAAATAATAATAAATAGGGAGTATGATCCTTCTTTATGGGCTTTCACTAGTTGATTCATGTTGTAAATGGACAGGATGTGATTGTTTGTGGAAATTGAGTCCAATATTCAATCAAAATGTTTTCAAATTCTCGGTTGGTTTTAGAGAGGAATAACAATTTGATGTGTTCTCAAGAACACCCCATAAATTCTCTGAAAACTTACGTCCGGATATTTGACTAATACTTCCATCAAAATCCATACTTCCCAAAATTTAGTCGGCCAAATGAGCCTTGTGATCTATAAATATTAATCAGGGTTATTTTCACCTTTAAAGAGATGGACATAGGACTCCAAAATTTCATACAAATACCTCTGAGTGGTCACAAAGCTTCTGTCAAGCATATAGAGGTCTACGCGTTCGTTCAACTTAACACTTTTCGAAACGATCAAACTCTCAACGGATATCTCTCTCTCTCTTGGAGTTGTTTATATTTCCCTCTTGATGAAATGTGTTCAGAATTAGGGGTTAGAACGAATTTAGATTAATTTTGAGAAAAACATCAATCCACTGATTTCCGTTTCAATGTCAGTGTTCTCTGTGCAATCAAGCTAACCAAATTTTTCTAAGTATATGTGTTAAGTGAAATAAAAACAGAGTTCCTTATAAAGTAAAACTCCATCATGTAGGCTTTTAGATGAAACAACCCTTGGATTGTGGATGGAAATTCTCAGTTGAAAATTTTATCACTTCTGTTGCATCTCAGTTAAATTGACAAATATAGATCTTCATTAGCTACCATGTTTTTCAGACAACCCATTCTAAGATCTCTTTGAATGCAGGTCCACTGTATAAATATCAGTGGTCTTACTGAACAGTCCTCATAAATTGTATAAAACTTGGGGCATTACATTTGGGCATGGTGTCAAACTTAAAGGCTAGCTTGGGCCAAACAAACAAGGTTTAACTTACAGATGAAGACAAAAAATTTGGCATTGTTTGTACGTTTCATATGATATTGTGACTGCAGATTTGAATTGCTGTTTTGTATGTTTCTGTTTTCTTTAATTATTGCTATTATGGATTTATGTATGAGTTTAAATTGTTTCTCGCTAAAGGAAATATACTGTATTTCCTAAATATTTCCAGAATAGAATTTCTATTTAGTTTAAAATTACTCATTATTGTTTTTTTATGATACTTCTACATATGAAAAACGTTTGAGCACGTAACAATAGAAACTAATGCAACGATTGCATTCATTAGTGTAACTACTTTTAGAGGGAAAATGTGTGGATCAATGAAACACGAATAAATTTAATATTTCATTTCATAATGACAAAGAATTCGACAGTTTTTCAGAAAATTCGAAGCATCTCCAAGGAATCAAATCGAATAAGTACAGAGAACATGATTCATGAAACACTGTTGAAGGAGAGAAATTAAATTTTTGCTTTAGCTTTCAGAAATATAATTAAAAATGATTCTTCAGAATAAATGTTAATTGTAACAAATTCCAAAGAGATATGCTGCTCAATCCCAGTTCTGAAAAGAATACATTACAGAAAAGCATCCATGCATACGGTGAACAATTAGCATATTCATGATTACAGACTGTTTGCATTTCTTTTTTTATTTCCCAGATTGTAAAACATATACACTTTTATTTCAGTTACAGTTATTTTATCTCGCATGAATAAGAAACAATAAAGTTATAAAATATATGCTGCAAATTAGTAAAAACATGGAAACCTTGTCTGGGGATTTTTACATATATCAAGAAATTGTTAAATATACAGAAACGTAAGCCTGTAAGAGTAGATTTTATATATTTTAATTTTAACAACTGCTAAGAATATAATACAGTGCAAAACCATGCCTTTTTGTTTGATGTACATTCCTTTTATCATTTCAGATTCCATTCAGAGAATTAACAGTATTACAGTTTGTATATAATTAGTTTTAAAAGGAGGATGTATATATATATATATATATAAGTTAAGAGTTGAAGATACAAAGTAGAAGGAAACTAATTGCGAAACTAAATCTTTATTAATTTAATTAAATATCTTGAGGTGACAGTAATGCATTTAACAACAAATATTTTTGAAAATTACAGTTAAGAATAATTATTTTCCCATCTTTTATTTCCTCATCGAGTACCTTGGCATTGGATATTTCAAACCAAATGAACTGTTTGTAAAATTACTTGATCAATATTTTAAAATTACGTATATATTATGGAGAAGATATATCATTCTATTAATAAACTATATATATTAAAATTGTAAAAAATAATATTTATTACAAAAGACTACACTTATGATTTATGACATAATTTATCTCTCTCAGTTTTGTAAAAGGTGTACAAGTTTAAACACTAATTTAAGCGAATATACGCCTTTTTGTCAGTGGCGTAGCGTGAGGGGGGTGCAGGGGGGCCATGGTCACGAGCGGCATGGGAAAAGGGGCGGCGGCAACCACCACGATACTTAAATTCAAAATTATTTCAAACGCTAAATCGCACCCATGCAATGATACTGACGGAAAAGAGTGAAAGCTTTAAAACACGCACAGATACAAGAAGTTTATTATACGCTATGCAATCGCATCCATTTTTATGTTACATAGGCTTCTGACAACCAGTACCATGTGAAGTGAATGATACTTAGAATTATTTGCAAACAGAGGGACTAAATATCCATCAATGTACTAAAAAATACGTTCTTTACAAGTCTTTGCTTCTAAGAAGCAAAACGAGAGGAAATAGTGGATGACACTTTAATATATGTTAAAAGTTTAATTTGAAGAGCTTGAAATTTCTTTTGAACCCCCAAGACGAATCAGGCGGAAGCATACATTTTCCGACGGAAGTAAAATGTTCAGTTATCCTACGAATAGGACATGAGGTGAACAATGTTTTCTTTAATAGACAGAGTAACTGCTGAAATTCGAGTAAGATGCCAACAGTTGTAGAATCTAGCGCAAAAATATGCTTTTTTAAGGACTGAAGTGATATTCAGCTTAACATATATCAAGCTCCTTAAGACACTAATAATGCAGCATTCCAACTTCAGCGCGTACGTCTACAAGCTTTCGTTGTTGCAAATGAACCAGGCTGTAAAAAAGAACTTAGTAGGTCGGGCTCTTTAAAATCTATTATTGAGTTCAAACTTGAAGATGGCTTACCAAACATTGTCATAATGTTGAAAATTTTTTTAACATCTGCCATCAGTAATGCCAGTTGCAAGAGAGGCTTCTCTAAGCTAAAATGAATAAAACATTATCTTAAATCGACTATGCCCATGTTAAGGCTAACAAATTTAGCTATTCTGGTAATTGAACATGACATACCTATTGATATTGACAATTGTATAAAAGATTTTGCTATAAAAAAACACGAAAAGTGAGCTTTTATCAATAAAAAATTTAAAGCTGCTTTTTTTTTTACCTTTACTAATTTTCTCGACTAATAATTAAAAAAGAGGGGTGACAAATTCCGTTCGGCCCCAGGCGGTGAAAGCCCATGCTACGCCTCTGCTTTTTGTTGAACGTTTTTCAATTCCTACTATTAGGTGACACTATCTATATATTTATTTAATTGTTTATTCATTTATTTTTCTTGGTGGAATTTTCAATCATTAATAAAATACATTTTAAAGTGCTCGATTGAGCTGAAATTTTATGTACATAATTATTTTGGATAACAATATAATAAATTATTTATAATTAATAAAAATTAATTGATTAAAACTAATTATTCAAAGAATTACAAATACAGCCACGTTGGCATTATTTTTGGCGACTTAGTGACGCTTTTGGCGACTTGTGTCAAAACTTGAAAAGGTTTTTTTTTTCTCACGTTTTAAAGCATTCGGTTGAACTGAAATTTTATATACACGATTGCTTTGGATGACAATACGATACTTTAATGATAATTAATAGAAATTAATAATCACTTAATGTGATTCTGTGATATGTATATGCATATTTATATTAATTGTAACTATTTAATAAAAATCAACAAAAATAAAGGAATTGACTTTAAAATTTTTTTTTATATTACTTGTTGTAAAAGAAACCTGCTGTTTAGTACTTAATTTTAAAAACAGTTCGAAACTTGTGAATGTATGTGATTTTTAAATAGAATAGACTGTGAAGAAGGAAGATATTAAGATTAAAAATTCCTGATTATTTAACTATAAAGCAGAATTTAATTGCTATTAAAATTCCTTATGTGTTGCTTAAAGTTTTCCTTCCGTGAGATTTCAAGGAAATAAAAAAGAATGTCATAACCCTCGATCAATAGAAATGTTTCATTCCATTACTTCGCGTTTTTCTAATCATATTCAAAAACATCTGTCATGGGGACCTTTTCTTCAATTCTTTCTAGGGAATTTCGTAAAAGGATGACAAAAAAATCTTTAGTCCTTTTCCTTCTGTATAATTACTTCAGCGAGAAAACTACTTCCATCACAGAAATCTGATGAAATGTCTTAAACAGCTTTCGATGTGTTTTTCCTTTTACGAATTAAGATGTCTCGGACAAATGAGTGATGCCAAAAATAAAAATCTTCGGGTTCCAAAAAAAGAACTTCCGAAATATCTGAGAATTTCCTTTTTCTTTTTCTTATTGTTCAAATCTCAGCAATTTGCTTTTTCTGCATTAATGACCTTCACTCTAAAAATCTTTTTCTGCAAATTGAAGCAAAAATAGTTATGATTTCTATTTGTTTTGAGTTGCATAATTTGCTTTTCAAACTAAAAAAAAAAATAATGCTTTTATTATTTATTTATCTATTAAATTATCCGACTGCGTTCGGAACCGTGATTTTAAAAAAGCGCATAAATGGATAATTTTCATGATATTTGGTGTCACTTAGATTAGAATATATGTATAAAATTGTTTTGAGGACATTTTGACAAATAATTATTTTAATACAATATTTCGGCAAAAAATTAACTTAGTATAACCTTTTTTCAAAATGTTCTCCTTTTACAAAAAATTGCTTCTATTATAATAATATTTTGCCTATATATAGCTCAGACCTTTGTACAGAGGCTCAAATATGGTTTCCGAAATTTTCATATTATTTTTAGATTTACAATCAATTGAAATAATTATCCGCGTTTTTTTCTTAAAATTTCTCCCCTTTGTTGTCGTAAAACATGGATAAACCCACTTCTAAGTAATATATTTCAAAAATTCTATTTGAGCCTCTGTACAGAGGTCTGAGCTACATGCAGGCAAAATATTACACTGGTGTGCAAAACTTAAGCAACAGGTGGATTTATTGCCATAACTTCACGAAAAATCATCTGAGAGACATGAAATTCTGAAATAAGGGAGAGTACTATGTACGTAAAGGATGATGAAAGCATCGGCGCTGAAAAAGGAATACAACGCTTACGGTATGGAATCAAACAAAAACAAGCTTTATTGAACTCATAGTATCGTGACTCATGACTGTCTATCCAACAGGAAGAACAACAAGCAGATGTTCCTTAATATGGTATATGCCCTCCCCTTATTACAATGGTTGCTGCGCACCGTCTCCGCATACTCAGAACCAGCTTGTGCAACATTTCTTGAGGTAGGAGTGCCCATTCCTCAATCAACATCTGTTTGAGCTGCTGGTTGTTCTCCGGATGATGTAAGCGTGTGGCAATATGTCTCCCCAAAGCATCCCACACATGTTCGATGCGATTTAAATCTGGGGAGCACGCTGGCCAATCCATTCGAGTGATATCTTCACTTTCCAGCAGCTCCTCAACAGCAAGAGTGCGATGTGGCCGTGCATCGTCATCCATAAAAATGAAGTCTGGGTCAATGGTACCTCGGAAAAGACGCACATGGGGAAGAAGTACCTCCTCACAATAGAGATCCCCGGTTACACACCCTCTGTCGAAAAGGTGAAGCTCAGTTCGCCTGTTCAGCATAATGCCTCCCCAGACAAGAACTCCAGGACAAAAGTAAAGGTGTCTTTCCTTGATGTTACTGGGATAAAACCGGTTCCCTATCTCTCTCCAAATCAAAAAGCGTTGAGAATCGCTTCTGGTACTGAACCGAATCTCATCCGTAAAGAGGACACGACTCCATTGATCAGTTGTACAGTTTTTGTGCTCTCTGGCCCACTGTAAACGTTGGCTTCGGTGGCCAACTTTCAACTGGAGGCAGCGTTCAGGACGGCGGGCGAATAGGCCCCCTTTGTGAAGGCGTCTGGCGACAGTAAACCACGACACTTGTCGTCCTGTTGCTGTACAGAGTTTCTGAGCAATGGTGCTTGTTGACTGCTGTCGACCTCTTTTCGCCTGCAGGATGATATATCGGTCATCCCCTGCAGTTGTCGTCCACGGGCAGCCACCACCAACCTTTCTAACAGCTGTACCTGTGGTTTGGAACGCTTTCCAAGCGCGCGAAGCGACACTTTTGTTGATTTCGAACTCTGCAGCTACACTGGTGAAAGTACGCCCCTCCTCCAGCTTTCCGATCATTCTTCCACGTGTACAGTCGTCCAGGTGATTTCTTCTAGCCATATTTCACGAACTGAAACACTGGCACTGGCAGCGAATATGATGAATTGCGTCTCCGTCCTTCATTTTATTCTACTGTTGAGCAGCGCGCGCCGACATCACGCGCTTTGCGTACGCTCACGTCACTTCTGACGTTTTGTTCTTGATATTTGCATACGCATGACGTTTCTACTGACATACGTGTTCACTGTACTGATCTCCAGACCTCCTTTTCTGCAATTTCATGGCTATCTGCTAAATTTTTACATTGTTGCTTAAGTTTTGCACACCAGTGTATAATATAGAAGAAGCATTTTTTACAAAAGGAGAATATTTTGAAAATGGGTCATTCTAAGTTCATTTTTTGTCAAAATATTGTACTTACATAATTTGTTATTGTAATACTATTCTTAAAACCATTTTATATACGTTTTCTAATCTAAGTGACACTAAATATCATAAATAGTATCCATTTAAACGCTTTTGCAAAATCACGGTTCCGAACGTAGTCGGATACCTTAATAATATTTTAAGCAGAAGTCAAAAAATTATCAGATTATTTATAATAGATAATTTTTAATTTTAATTTTAGTCTCTCTTGCGAAACCTTTCACTTATTGGGTTTTTTCAATTAAGCTTCCGAGAAAAAAAATTGTAGTTTTTGTATTATGTTGTCAATAAAGCTTCAGCATACAAGTTTAGTCTTATACATCGCCCCTTTTCGTTAATTAAAAATCACTGTAGTATAGTTATGTAATTTCTTTCATATATTTGGCAAAATAAAGAAATATCAAATTTTTTGAGGAAGTATTTTTATAGCATAAATTGGGAGATTGTGATTGTTTAAAAACTTTTTCTAGCTATTGTTTGGGAAACTTAATATTTTAGAAATAATAAAATTTTAATTAAAATATTTTATAAGCTAAATATTAAAAGCTGTGAGTGCCAAAAGTTCGAAAGTAAAATAAATTATATTGAATCTCAATTGTATATATAATTAAATAATTTAAAATATGCTCTTTAGACTGAATTATTAAAAGGTAAAGAGTCTTTTCAAATATTGATCGCCTTGTAAAAAAGTTTAACTCCAAGAGTTTATTTTTAAAAAAATGTTTAAAAAATATCGTTATTAGTAAGGCTTCCCATATGTCACTGACCTCTCATGTTCCTTTACCAAATCAAATTCAATAGCTCTCAGATATATTTATATCACGTGATGCATTTTCTTTTTCAATCCATAAATCATGGGAATGTTATTTATTATCAGTTTAAAATAACTGTCAAGTTTTAGTTAAAAACGCTCTCCATTTAAAAAAGTAAGTCATCAAAATGACTAATTAACCTAAGGCGTCGATGAGATGGTACATAAGGGTACTTATTTATTATCGGAACCTATTGGCAACATTATGTGAAACGAAGAACTCGGTTGCCACTTCGGCGCATACGATATATGGAAATCGGGGTTGTCAGCTTGGGGAGCTATTAATAGATTTGGCGATTGTTGCGATAGTACGTAAGTACCAAAATAAGTAATACACAATGCTAAAAACAGATTAAGATGTTAATAAAGAAATGTTTGTTGCTATACTTTTTCATCAAGTTACCAAAACTAGTTATAAGAAGCTAATTATATTTCAAGCAACTTGCTTTGAAAATTTTTGAAATCTTTGTAAATTTTATCTGATAAATATGATTTTTGGTTTAGTGTAAAGGGCTATTGGAGCATTTTGAGTCTGATTCTGTTTATTTGGAATTTCTATACATTGTATACATGTCACAGGAAAGTGATGGAATTAGGACTTTCATCAAATCCCTAAGGTAGATGATCAATTCATCCAATATGTTAAAACAACGTCTCTTTGAGGTCATTTCCCTTGTACAAGTAAGTTATTTGATCAAATCCCCTAACTGTTTTAGTGAAATAATGAAATAAACAAGTTAGCCATTTTTTTAAAGATATGGGGTTGATATTTAGGAATTGATAGTACTACCTGTATGGTTAGGAAGGACTCGAACCCCAGGTGTCTTTCCCCTATCCCTTAGGATTTCACATCATCCCTAAGGGATTGGATCAATTGAAGGGAGATGTTAAAATAACGTCTCTTCAAGGTTATTTCCATGATGAAAGTGATTTCATCAAACCCTGAACTGTTTCAGTGAAATGATGAAATGAACTAGTTAGGATTTGCATTGTCAAAATGTTGTCCGTCGGGAACACCTGGGGGGTCAGTCCTTGTACTTCCTAACCATACAGAAAGTACTATCGATCTCCTAAATAACCCAACTCCATATCTTTAAAAACGGTTGATTTGTTTATTTCATCATTTTACTAAAACAGTTCGGGGATTGGATCAAATCACTTACAGTAGAAAGTCGTTTATCCGAATCAATTGGGATTGGACCCCGTTCGGATACGCGATTGTTTGGATAACCGAAAACCGAATGCGATCCATGCAGTATATGAAACCGGACACTATACGGATATTGAAAATCATCACATGCGGGAAACGTGCTTGAAGAAAAAGCAAAATAGGTGCAAAATGTCGTAATTTTAACTTTTTTGTAGAAAATAATCACTTATTTTTCGCTGTACCATTGTACACCATCGTTTTTTCACTGCAACGTCTCTGATTTACTTGAGCAATAATAGTTGAGTAGGATAGCACTGTGATTGTTGTTCGTACCACTCCATAGCTGTTTCTAACGCAGAAAACGCGTCAGCATTTGATGGACCCTTGCTACTTTCATTGTTATTGTCCTCATTTTCACCCGTTTCATCGTCGACAGGGTCGGATTCTTTTTGCACGGAAGTCACAATCTGGTCATTATTTAGCATTTGAAATCCACAGTCTTTTGCATCGTATGCCATTCAAGTTTTTACATCCTCTTCATCACATTTTTGAAATCCTGGGATGGATTGGACAAAGTCGGTAATCGCCTCCCTGGGATACACCCCCTCATTTGGAAACAAACTGAACTAATATTCCGCTCAGATGTTAACCAAATCACACAACTGAAGTTCCCCAAATATCCCTGACCTTGGGTTTTCCCGTCACTTTTGGCCACACGCGAAACAACTGTTCAGCATTGCACTGTTCATAGCACATTCATGTACAATACATGCAGCTGACAAAAAACTAGTCCTCGATATTTGACGCTCCGGATAATAAACGTTGGGATAAACGATGTTCTATTGTACTTATATTCGGGAAATGACCTCAAAGAGGCGTTATTTTAAGATCTTATGTGAATTGATCATCTTCCCTTGGGATTCGATGTAAGTCCTAATTTCACCCCTGCGACATGCACATAACCACATCTGAGCTTCTTTTCAAAAGCTTACTGTCTTCAGTTGCTGCTAAAAAATATTGTTATGTAGATTGGGTTCGATGATTTTATGCAATCAGTCTCAAAGCGCGAGACAGTTTTTCAGCTGCGATCGAAATTTATAGTCGAAAAATAATCTTTGAAATACAGGATACACCAGCAATATTCACGTAATAAGTCATACTTTCTACGGCGTTCAGGCACAACTATAAGAGTCTAAAATGCATGTATATTCAAGATTATTTGCAGCGGCTCGTTCTATGTAACAGCCGAAATAACAGCTATTCGCTGATCGACTCTTCTTTGGTTAAGACAATATTCACACTTAAACGGTCAAAACAAGATTAACTCAGCTATGGTGAGAGACTCCCCATTTATACTTTACACAGACTTTTCTCGAAAAACCTGCTTGCGTCATATCCAGAAGAATCCATATGGTTGAGAACTCGCCAAAAATGGACACTAAGTTGCCAACTAAGCCAAAAATGATGCAACTTGGCTCTATCACCAAGATTTCGCCAAATTTCCATTGCTTCGCCATCATAATGTAAGGAATGGCGTTGCTTGCGAATATTACAATTTTATCACAAAATAAATACAACAGAGAGTAATATAATCATATTACGCATCCAGATGTAAATTATTAACAATATTTTAAACATTCTTCACGCAAAATTCGTAACAATTCTAATAAATCGGTAAATAGATCTCTCTTTTTATAATGATGAATATTTAATCGAATTCCAGACCTTGAGCCTCCAACTTCTCTTGAATCTCTCCGATCACGAAACTCATGTCTTTAATTAAAATACTTCATTTTATCCTAAATTTATTGATGCAGTTGAAGTTAGAATTAAACGAAAAAGGACAATAATTAATATAAATGCTTCAATAATTTTTTTGAAAAATTTCAATTTTGTACAATGCATTCGGTTTATCATATAAAATTCCCTGTGATATAAAATGTTCTACCTTTTCAAGTATGAAAACAGATTACGATGTAATTTCGAATTGGAGCAGCCTGTTGAATTAATGGCAGTGGATCTTATAAACACTAAGCACAGGTATGAATGAATGGACTCAAGGAATTTCTTACCTACTGACCATTTGTCAACATCCCCCCACTTGAGGATTGTGATCCCTAATAGTGTTTTCGTGCAACAATTATACTTATTTCTGAATGCTTGTTTCTTAAAAAATACCATGGGACAACTAGCACTCAACTTATGGAAGTCTATGGCAGACCTAGCGTCATTGGCTTGCGGCTATATGGAAAAATAGCTTATACCCATCATGTCGCTAAATTAGCTTTTGCAAATGGCTGTTTTGAAAATATTTTTTATTATATGTAAAAATGTAGAAATACGTCTAGTAACATTATTAAAAATCCATTTATTGTTTTAAAAAAAAAAAAAAAAACAATGTTTGATATATATATTGGGCAGTAGTTCTTTTTAAAAGTAATAATTTTACAAAGAAAACTGATCTAAAACGAAATATGAAAAATATAACATCTGTATTGAAATTCGTAAAAATTCTTCAGATTTTTGATAAAAAGCGTTTGAAAACTTTATACCAACCCTGAAGAGTTTCGATCGCTTGGAGGTTTTGAACAGAAATAAAATGCATTATTTTTATTTTGACTTCTTTATTTGTCAGGTTTATAGCTGTTATTCTATCGTGACATTTAAATCTAGCAACTGTTACGAATTCCACCATTGTCCTTCAAAAACATTTTTCATGGAGTTGGTAGAAATATATCGTATGTTTCATACTCAATTTATCTTGTTTTTTTTTTTCAACAGAGGATTTTAAAAGTGCCAGAACAACGTGTATAGATTTTTGTTTGAAATGATCTATAGTAAAATAAATATAATTGTACTGTTATCTGATGGAAAGGTTTATAATAAGTTATTAAATATATATAAAAAGAGAAATAACTTTATAAATGCATTATTTACAATATAAGCAATGAAACAATTCTAAGTGACTATAATCCACTTTATATTCTCTTAATCTTCTGAATCAATTCTGTCTGAAAATTAACATTAAGAAAAACTGTATTATAGTTAATTAATATATTCAGATAATTAAACCACAAAAATACCTGTAAGAGCAAAAACTATTAAAATAAAATTCGTTTCGAAAAATTATTTGTAATATTATTAATTGTTAAATATAATTTTTGCATTAATTTTGGAATACTTTTTCTATGAAGTAAATTGTTGTTATGATAAAATTTTAAAAGAACTCTATGCCTTAAATTTAAATATTTATTCCCATTTTATTCTGAAATGCAGTGTTTTTATTATTGATATTGCACTGTATGACAGATTTAAAAGAGAGAGACTCTTTATATTTGATTAAATATTTAGGATTAAAAGGAGTTATTAAAGGAGAATAAAAAAATAAGTAATGATTAAATTTAATTATTTTTTGCCTTATTAAATTACGTTAAAAATTGCAATATTACAAATAAAAATATTATGGGTAGATTCAAAGCTTCTTCCTATAAAAAAAATTTGTAAATAATCATTATATGAGAGCGGAAAAAAGATTATTAATAAAATATTTATCTCTGACATATTATTTCTTTCTTTAGAAATTAAATTTGAAAATTACTTTTAACGTAAACTAATCAAGATCGGGATATTTTTTATCATTCGAATATTTATTTGCGGTTTATATTTCTTAAATTTAATGTCAAACTTGAATTAACAAATTTAATCGAAATAAAGTTAATTTGAATTAAAAAAAACTAAATAATGTTTGTAATGAATATCAAACCGCTATATATGAGTCTAATTAAATGTTCCTGTAAATATTGTATTCGGAAAGGAAGAAAATTTACTTTTTGCACGAAATATTTTTAAAAGTTTTTCTTTGATTAAAAATTTACATAAATGAATATTCAAAGACAATAATTTTCCAGAAATTTAAATTAACAGATGAGTTGGAGCTGAAATGAAATATAACAATGTCTGGCAATCAATATATACAAAAATGTAATATTTTTTATTTTAATGAAAAGAATTTGATAATATGTATGAAATTTATTTCCTTTTGAAAATACTTATTCCGTTATTTTCAATACGACAAAAATTTTAAGTCTTTTATTCGATTCAAATTTCTATATTATGTGAATTTAAAGTACTGAACCAAAATATTTTTTGATACTTGCAAAGTTCCTTTTTGCCAAGCATATTTCTATTTTTAATATACTTGATTTAAGTTACAACTAAATATGTATATAAACAAGCATAACATTTTAAAGTAAAATAATAATAATTTTTTCTTAAAGATAACATTTTTTTAAGTTTAAAAATCTATTAATATGAAAAAAGTACATTATTTTATTTGTGTCACATAAAATAAACCAAAAACAATTTCCTTTTTACAGAATTATTTTTGCTGGCATTATCTTCACAACATCTCAAGCGAAATATGAAATCTAAATGGCACAATTTAGCTCCAAAAGAAAACCAAATATATGGATTCTACAATGACTCATTGAAAACTTTCTTGTAACTAATTCTTTCAGAAAATAAAACCATTAACCCCCAACTCCTACCATTCAATATATGACATATACTCCTTCTTGTCTTACATGTCTCTTTTTCCGGTTCTGTGAATTATTCGGAGGCGAGTCATGTAATTTAATGAGAGATTAATTAAGTTTCGATGCGATAAAGAGTCTAAGGAAGGACTGATAAGAAAAGTAAGCAAGCGTGGGTGTAGTTCCAAGTTTCGCCGGCGAGAGAGATATAAAGGAGGTGCAATAAATTTCAGTTAATGACCGCGTGGCGGCACTGCGTTTTTGCTGGGGGATGCTCGGTTTGGAGACAAATCGTCGAAGTTGGCTGGATTCCCAAAACTTTCATTTTCTTTCCGATACTGTGGGAAGGATTTGATACAACTGAATTGCAAATGTTTCTATGTAAGTTCGAAGGTGATCCAGAAAATTTCAGAAATAGTTAATTTAATTTATTCAAGGATTTTGGAAAGTGTGGAATTTTATTTTGTTAGATTCTCATTGTTCAACTTTACTTTTATATCTTTTTTCCTTTTAAATATACATATACATTCAACTCTTTTTTTATGCGGTAGATACGTTCCTCAGAAAACCGTGTAAAAAATACATGCGACGTATGGCAAATTTGAGTATACTTTCTGGAACTTTAAAAATTCGTGTAAGTTGGAAAAAGTGTGCAAAAAAGTAATAATAAAATTCATTTTACATAGTTATAAAACAAAAATAATTCATTTTTATAAAATAAAAAGCAGTATACAGGGAAAATTCAGTCTATAAGTACATACAAAACGTATAAAAACGCAACGTATAAAATTTCAAACTGAAATTATGAATAAAACTACTAGCAAACAACTACTCATCGCAACTTGATATAAAAAATTCTATCATCAGTAGATGTGTCAGATATGTCGAGCACTACTGTCTTTTTTGGTTCAAGAATTTTGTTCTTTTAACGGCCTCAGTTATTATTTATTTACAAAATCTGTTTTTAGCAGCTGTTTTTTTCGTTGTTGTTTCTGAAGTTTCTTATATTATTTTTGATCTTGTTTTGATTACATTGAAATTTTAATGCATACGCTCTATGTCAGGATCATGACTAACAAAATGATGTTCCATTGTTGTAGCAAATTTCAAGCCCTCGCTACTTAAATCTGTTGCTAATAGCTGAACTTCACCTTCGACTTCATCATTAACAACTTCTTTATTATCATAAATTCAATCAAATCATCCTCATCCAAAGGGCACGAATCTCCAGTTTTTTTAAAATTCGTGCTAGAATAAAAAAATTCTGCAAAATATATATATATATATATATAGTTAGATTTGTGTCACTTGTTATTTCAAAATCGTGTAAAGAAAGGGTTGGGTGTATAATCAATAGAAATCTTAAGAAGCAAGCCGAAAAAAATAGAATTATTACTCGACAGTATAACGCAAAAGAAAAAAAAATATAGCACTTATAGATATATATAGAAAACACACACACACATATATATATATTGAGGGTGGAGTATATTTTAATTACATACATATATACTTGACAATAAAATTAAATTTAAAATAAACATATGAACAAAATTAGGAAAAATTAAAAATCAAATTTTAAAATTGTCTAGGGATATGTATGGGGAGGGGGGAGGAGTGTTCACTGAGTTCCTACAAAATTCTGAATGCAATTAATGTGAAATTTAAGTTAGTTTACTTTTCAAACCTTTGTTATTTCTTTTAAAGATTGACAAAACATATTTATATAAATTTTGTTATATAATACAAGTTGTCATTTTCTAAAAACAGTTAACGATTTTCCAAATGGTGCATAATTCATCTGTTTATTAGAAGATGTGAGTATCAAATTACGTGGTAAAAAAAACTGTTACGTATCTTATTTATTTTTTTTTTTGGTTAACTGATTTTTCTTGCAATGAAATTGGTAACTAATCTTTGCTCTACGATATTCTACTTTTTTTAAGATATCCATATTCTTAGAGCTTCAAAGTTAGTATTTCAAGATTGTGTTTAATTATTAGAAAATTGTTACCAATACTGTATCAAAACTATAAAGTTGGTTTTGCAGCGAAGATGACTTTAATTGCATTAACATTAAAAAAGATAACCTAATATGTGAACGAAACAAAAGCCGCTTAGCTTCAGACACGAACATGACCAAAATGGGAAAAAAAAATCCTAAATAGGATTACAATATTTAACCAGAATTATATAAGGGTTAAGAAATATATAACTCTTGCATAATATTGTTTTTTGAGAATAATACTATTGCATAACTGCATTTTTTCAATTAAATTAAACTTTCATATGCCCCTCTCCCATTCCCTGCGATAAAAAAAATAAAAATAAACATCGGTATTTTATCTTTAAAATTCAGATCTGCAAGGAATCTATTGTTTTCGTTTTAATTATTTTCTTAGACATGATTATATTTTAGACATATTTTTTGGAAATATTAAAAAAGAATTAATTCTCATTCGCTAAATATTTCCCCTTAGTTTTGAAGATAGGTTACTTGTTGAAAAATATGTTAATCTTGTTTTGGAATATATTTCTACCAACAAATTTTTATAAAAATATTTTCCCCAAATACATTCTTAATTAATTCAAATGACCTGAACAAGACCAAAATGGAAAAAAAATCTTAAAAGGGATTACAACAGCGTTTCTCAAACTGTGGGGCGCACCCCCTAGGGGGTGTGATAACCCTACAAGGGGGGCGATTATAATGAAAATTCAAAAACAAAGCATTTACAAATTTACTGAAAGGAAGCAAAACAAAATATACATTTGGACATAATAAAAATAAAATAAACATTTACACTGATATTATATTCTTATAAATATATCAGTACTTCACAATGTATTTGATGATTAATCTCCCAATATTAAATGGGGAACAAGTTTAATAATTACTAGTGATTCACGTAGGCTTATCATAGACAAAATTTAATACTTATCTTGATAATTTTTATGTTTTATGATTAAAATCGCGTATAGTAGCTTTAAGGCCATAATGTATTAATATCAAATTCAATACATTGTTATTATGTGAATTGGCTAGAAAACGTTTAAAGTTTGAGAAGCACTGGCTTACAATATTTAATCAGAATTACATAAAGGTAAGGAGAGGAGTTGAGGAAAGGGATTATTAGGGGAGGATAGGGTTTATTTTTATCCATTACACTATTAAGAATTATTGTTTGATGTTTCTCATAGCAATAAATATAAATACTATTAGAGAAAAGAATAATCATTTTTAATCCTACAAAAATACGCTGAAATCTCTCAATCAAAGAACGTGGGAATTGTAATTGACTAGGCATTATTCGTTGCCAATTGCCTAGACAATAAAGACGTATAAGTGGTTTACACGTAAATAGTGATATAATTGCATCGTATTTTCTAATTTGAGACAATACTACATTTACGACTAAACAATACGACTATAATTAGTGTATTTGTTTTCATTAATATCTTCAGCTCATGTCCTAAATTTCTGAAAATACGATTAACCTGGGAACAGTTACAAAATATATAAGCACTAAAAATAATGCTATTTATCATTTTTCCTTTTTAATAGTAGCATTATATATTTTTTTCCACATATTCATTTTTGAAATACTTATAAAATGCTACACACTATTATATTTTTTGAAGCTGTATAATTTGAAATATGAGTACAATGTTGCTTTTAAAGGTTACTTTATTTTATCATGAGGTTTTTCTAAAGTCTTTTTAGAGGATATTTGAATGTTGTTCATTATTATATCATCATGTTTACTTTATGTTTTGTTTTTGTTTCTCAGTTAAATTTTGGTATATTTATAGTTAGTATTATTTTTCCTTTTCATAAAAATTTAGTAATATAAAACTTATTTCATTACTTTAGTGTGACGTAATATGGAACTGAATAAAAATCTTATAATAATATTTTTTACTATAATATCTTCTTATAATATAATAATAATAATAATATCTTCTTAAAATATATGTTGAAAATACAGTCGAACCTCTATATTGTGAATTTTTCTATATAGCGAACTTTTCATAGAACCAAGAACATTTCACGATTTTCTTTGTAAAATAACCTCTCAACAGCGAAGTGCATTTTCTATATAACGAACATTTTCTTTTGTGATTCAGTTTTTTTCCCTATTTTAAAAGTAATTTTTGACATTTCAAGTTCTTCTCTCTTTTAACACATCTTATGGTGGGCAAAAATCGTGCACTGTTTTTATTAGATGCCTAACTCACCGAGAGCAATATAATTCAGGGCGTTTCATCCAAGAAGTGTAACCTTCATACCCCATTGTCCAGTTCACTAGAAACATCTTCGATATACCCTTTCACACTCAGTGGTGTTGTTTCGCGTCCTTGTAGCTTGAGCATGCTAAAGGAAGATATAAGAGCAAGAAGATACTGCGAAAAGTTATAATTGTTTTGGAAAGCAATCAATCCATGCCAAATATATTAATTTACTCAAAATGTGTTATATATTAATTTACAAAAAGTTGTGATCAATTATTTTTTAACATATAGTGCCTATTAACTTAAATTTTTTTCTGTGGTTTATAAAGTATTTTGCAAGATAAACTTTATAAACCATATTATAACTTTATATTTTATGTATAAAGATATATAATGAATTTTCGTATAAAGAACTTCTTTGCGGGATTTAGCGACTTCGTTATTTAGAGTTCTGACTGTAAATAATTATTTAAAAATCATTATGTAAAGACTACTATATTTCTACGTTAAAATGAAAAAAAAACTATTATGCATTATTAAAAAATGTGCTTTTAATTACTTCAGTTTTATGATTATGAGTGTGTTAAGAAATCAAACATATTAAAAACTGACTAAGAATTTACTGTAATACAAAAGATTTCATTTGATACTGAAATTGATATTCAATCTTTTGGGGATATCTTTATATTTCGTGAATCTAATATGGTTCTTTTATTAAAAAATGATTAATTCGAAGACGAGACTTTTAAATGAAATAATGGTGTTAAAGATTAACTGTATTCTATGAATTACAAATAATCCTTGTTATCGGGTTTTCTCTCTTTCAATTATAGGATCTATAATTATAAACTTTTTGAATATGAACTTATGAATTTTATAATTTTTTTCTTTATCAGAAAGAATCAAATAAAATTTCGAGCTAATATTCAACAGTCGCCAAACATAATACATACATATATAAATTAAAATATTGGTCTACTATAGATTTAATCAACCAATAATATTTAATCAATTAAACACTTAAGAATAGTTTATATTTTATAAATCTGGACAATTTATGTAATGTATGAGCCTTACTTAAACTAGTATATAATTCCTCTTATGTTCTCATTGCTTTCCTCGTTATCTCCTAATACTAGGTCAAAATTATATAGGTATTGGTCAAAAATTACTAGTTGTTTGATTAAATTTAAAAACATTCAATGAACAAAATATTTTTAGTCGTATTTCTACCAAAATGTATGACATAAGAATCCACTCCAAAATTTAAATATTAATTTATAAGCTCTTAAAATATTGTATAAATGATCCCTCAGGGCTAACACAGATTCGACGTAATATACTTTAATATCCCCTTATTTGTCAAGTTATTCTGATGATTTGGGTGCATAAATTATCAAATTTTTTTTATTGCAGCAATCAAACCTTTAGTACAAAATGAAATATACTTAGTGGGTAAAAATTAATAATTTGATTTACGCACATATCAATTTTTAAGGTTTTGTAGCAACTGCAACCTCGCTTGAGGTGGTTACCACACAGCGTGACAACGATAAAGTTTGTTTCTATTAGAGCATTATTTTCTTAAAAAAATAAATACATGTTAGTAGTTCAGTAATTAAATTTTGTGAGGTATAAATGGAAATACTTTCCCAAGCTCAAACTAACTCCACAATCATTACATCAGAATCGTGATTTCTTCCTGATCTTTCTTTCTTTTGCGCTCTTTTTTGAAGAACAAAATTTACACTGTCTTGCAGGCTCAAGTTTCGGAGGAGTAGGTGGAATATGGGGTATAAAATGTCATTCACTAAGATGGGCAGGGTTACCTATTGTAGCCGGTCTAGCAGAATTTATTTTTTGTCCAAAAGCTGCATCATCATACTCATGAAAAAGTTCTTCTACCGCTTGGATTTGAAGTTCTAAAACTATATTACTCTGTATTCAGGTTTAACAATAATATGCACTAAAAAAAATTATCCTATATAATAACCGGGAGTGACCTTTTACAGCACTAATGCCAAGATAATCTCGCGGCCATGACAGTTAATAGGTTATAGTAAATGTATTCTTTCAAACAATGCGTATAATGTTTTCTTTATTATAAAATGGATTTTTGAGCTATAAACAATTAATCTAAGCCTTGAAACACATAGATAAAAAATAAGAATTCTACTTTTATTATGAAGATAAACAATTTTTGTTCGTGGATGGTTATAAATGTAATGTAATATTAGAAAAGTAATTTTTACCTTTTTCATAAAGTATTTTATTAGTACGGTCAGTAAATCTACTAGAATTCTTATTGCAATATTTAGAATGTACAATATTATTATGCTAAGAAATTAAGACAGTATATAAAATATCTTTTTTTATTATATTTTAATGGAACTTTAGTTTTAATATGATAAAAGTAAAGAAGCTGTATTTACGTATTTACAATTTACAGTATTATCCTGCCAAAAATCAAGGCAATATAAGATATATTTATTTTATCACAATTTAGATTAGAATATCATAAATGTGCAGAGAAGTCGTATTTCAATATTTACAATTTACAGTATTATTATGCCATAAAAGTATCGCAGCATAATATATGATTACTTTAACCATACTTTAATCATATTTTTGATTATTAAATTAAATTATAAGTGCTATATCAGGATACTTAATTATGATTCGAGAACTAATTCTCAACACATTATGCGCATGATATTTCTTTCGGTATCAGATAAAACAATATTAAAAGGAAGTGTAATGTTTTTTTATTAAGTAATAACTATTTTTCTTTAGTAAATTTTCCTTATTAAATAAAGGTATTATTATCTTAAAATCAAAAGGGAAAAGAACTATAAAATACGCCATTATCATTTTTAAGTAACATATTTAATTACTGCATAAAAATAAGTGTGTATAAAACAATTTCGATTTCAAGTACCTAAATGTTAGTGTTAATTTTTAATACCAGAAATTATTTTTTTTCAAGTTCAATTTATAAACATTTAGCTAATTAAAACTCCCATTAGCTAATACCTCTCTTTTTTAAAACTCCTTTCGTTAAATATTTAAAATATTTGAATTCTATGGAATTAAAATAGAGCAAATAAGTTAAACTTAGATAATTAAAAGCGAATTAAAATATAACAAAAAATATATATCCAACTAGCTGGTATATCCGTTCTTCGCACGGGTGATTTGAAAAATTAAATAATACATATTAAATGATAAAGAAATTTTTAATCAATTAATTTTACGTGAATTGCAAATTATATATATATATATATATATATATATATATATATATATATATATATATATATATATAGAGCATTTTGCATATCTCAGCTGAACAAAAAAAAAAAATTAAGTCTGTAGATCTAATAGATGATAAAAAGGATTCTTTTTTATTTTTAACTCCCTTTAATTCTCTTGTGGGTCGATTTTTGAAAACACCTTCCTAAGCTGATCTCTACTCAGCAAAAAAAACACATTCTTAAAAATTTTATGTAATAAACGCTTATAAAAAATAGTGTAAATAATTTATATCTCTGGAAGTGTAATACGTTAATATTACTTTCTGTTCAGCATAATTCTTCGTAGGTACTTTTTCTACACTTCCAAAAAATACAGTACGGTAGTTATTGTTTTTATACTTAAAAAATGCTACACCTGCCTATTGAATTAAAATTATAGCATTATAATTAACTACTAACCACAAACAAATTATGAAAATTTGTCCATATGATAAGGGTGAAGGGCAAAGTTTATCTACTTTAAATACCAGAAGCGAAAAAAGTAAGTTTTATTCTGAAATAAAAAAAAAAAATAGTGATTACACTGATCAAAGCAATAAATTAGAACCGAGTGCGCACTGTCACCTGGCGTAAACAAAACGAAAGGGAAAGTTTTGTTTCACGCATAAAAGATAGATATATGCTGTCGCGGGCGTTTTTGCAGATTGCAGAAGTTTTTCCTACTTACTTCACAAATATCTTTATATTTTTGACACTTCACACAATATCTTTATAAATTACAGCCTATATGTTATTTTGATGTAAAAACTATATTATTGTAAAGTTTAATTAAAATCCATTCAGTTCTTTTTGCGTGAAAGAGGAACAAACATCCATACAAACTTTCGCGTTAGTAATATTAGTAAGGATAATATGAAAAGCATAAGAAAAAAGTAACGAAAATAAATGGGCAAGCATGAGAGAAGTAATGATTTCTTTTTGGGGTTTTGGATATAAATTAATTAAAAAAAATATCTTCCTTTAAATGAAATTCTAAATCCTTCACACAGTTCTTAAAAGATATTAATTTGACTGAATAAGGAACATTTTGATATATATATAAATAGTTAAACATCATACCAATATGAAGAATTACATAAATTTTGTCAACTTTTAAGCAATGTAAAGTAGGGTTTTCTTTTATGATGAAGGTAAGAAATGAATTTAAACAAAGTACACGTAATACTTCTATGACACCAATTTTTATGTGCACTCAAAATGTTTTGGAAGGAAATGCAGTACGAAGGCGAAAAAAATATTTTTACATTTGCGTCATCTAGTAAGTGATTCAATTTTGAAATTTAGAAACCCTTTGAAGTCAAGGGAAGAAATTCGCATCAAAAGTAAAACTTTCATCTGGCTTCTATGACATTTTCGCTTCAACTATTACTTATATGATACGAATTGAAAAAAAATCGAGCTTTCTCCAATGGAATTTCTAAGCTTTAAATAATGTTTCTTAACTATTTATAGAAATAAGGCGACAAAATGTCTCACAGCAAGACAAGAATTTTCTTCTTAGCTTTAAAATTAATGCATGTCGAAAGCTGCAATAAAAATTTTTGAATCTTCTTATAGAAATTTTAAGTCACAAATTAATACCGTTTTTTTAATCATTAACGCCAAATGCAAATTTACATTTTGTCAGTAAATGCCGGGTACAATTAAGGAACAAAAAAAGTGAATTGTCTTCTTAAATGTCTTCTTTCTTTAAATAGAATTTTAAAGCTAAATTACAATCAATTCTTACTTCAGCAAAATATTTTCTTAAATACACTATTTTTTTTAAAAAGAAGTGATGGTTAAGGGAGCTTGTTTAAATGTTATCCAAAATCATGACATTTATGTATTCTGTATTTTTAAACACGTGAATGGGACTTCTTATCCCATTTACATTTTTAATGTACCACCTGTTGATTTTAGTCTTGAACATTATAATTGGCGAATTTTAACCCTTTATCTACCGCTTTATGATTTATTGCAGTTTTTTTTTCATGCAAAATGTATTTTTTTCATTAATACATTGAAAATTAAGAGATATACATGAACAAAATACTCAACTTTGGGAAATTTAATCCGTTAGAGCTAATTAATTAATTAAAGATATTCAACTGTAAAATTAATTATATACGCTGTTCACTTAAAATAAATAGTCAATTTTTTTTCTAAGGTCTTCATTAACATACAAAAAAGAATATTAAGACACTTACATTTTGACATTAACTATTTTTTCGGGACAAAAATGATGATCTTAACAATCCGCTGAAAACACAATTTCTGCTATAAAACTATTCACCTGTCCCACTGAGATACTCATCATAGAACTAGTGCTGCCATATATCTTGGAAGAGTGGATTTCAAGGAATATTCCTGCTAAGTATCGTAAAAATGGTTATTCTTTGAAAGTGAATGGTACTTATAAGTACCGTCGGTAGATAAAGGGTAAAACGGAATATTCTTAGAAGTCTTGACAGGGCTAAAAATACATTAAGTAAAGAATTGTTAGCTTCGGTTTATATTATAATGAACTGAACGTAATTAGTGTGATACTTGGAATTCAAGGACAGTTTTATAATCTTCATAACTAAGATATATAGCAGGTACGATTTATTCTTATATTATATATATATATATATATATATATATATATATATATATATATATATATATATATATATATTATATAATAATAATAATAATAATAATAATTGGATCAAATTTCAACTTTTATAAACCATTACCTTTGGAAAGGATTTCTCAATGCTGTGTGTATGAAATCCTCAAGTCTTTTATTTATCTTATAAATAACGTATAATAATATCACAGATGTATAGAATTCTTTGCAGATGCTTGAACAATATAGACTGATTATTTGATTTTTTTATCTCTTGAAAATAATATTATTACACAAAAGGTATGATGACAAAAGATATGTCAGCAATTACTTTTTCATTTATTGAGTTTATTGCAATCGTTGTTTATTTTTTTTATACGAAATTAACCATTTCCTCTGAAAAAGTAGTCTAAGGAAGGTATTCTTCGATATTAAATACAGATTTTATTTTCATCAATCCTAAAGGAAGGTAATACACATAAAAAAGTATATTGATTTTATATAAAAAAAGATGTCCTTATGGCGAGTTATTATTTAATCAGGTTATTCTGCGGCTTAGCTATCAAAAAGTTAAGCTAAATAGTTTAACAAAACGGTTTTCAAAATTTATCTTAATAAGTCGCTCTGAAATGTTTTGGTCTTTTTGTAAATAAGGAAAAATAAAATAAAATGATTAATGTATTGATTTTTCTAATATCGAAACAAAAAGCCAAATAAAGTTATTTGAATACATATTCATCACTATAGTAAATGTTTTGCTTAAGGTATCCGACTACATTTGGAACCATGATTTTAAAAAAGTGCATAAATGAATAATTTCTATGATATTTAGTGTCACTTAGATTAGACTAGATGTATAAAATTGTTTTAAGGACATTTTGACAAAAACAATTATTTAAACAAAATATTTTGGCAAAAAATTAACTTAGAATAATCTTTATTCAAAATGTTCTCCTTTTGGGAAAAATGCTTCTATTATAATAATATTTTGCCTGTCTATAGCTCAGACCTCTATACAGAAGATCAACTATGAGTTTTGAAAAATTCACATTATTTTCAGAGTTACAACCCATTAAAATAATTATTGGCGGTTTTTTTCTTAAAATTTCTCCCATCTGTTGTCGTAAAATATGGATAAACCCACTTCTAAATTATATAGATCAAAAATTTTAGTTGAGCCTCTGTAGAGAGGTCTGAGCGATATACAGGGAAAATATTATTATAATAGAAGCATTTTTCACAAAAGGAGAACATTTGAAAAAACATTATTCTTAGTTAATTTTTTGCCAAAATATTGTATTTAAATAATTTATTTTGTCAAAATGTCTTTAAAACAATTGTATACTATATTCTAATCTAAGTGACACTAAATATTATGAAAACTATCCATTTATGCGCTTTTGCAAAATCACGGTTCCGAACGTAGTCGGATACCTTAAGTCAATTTGAGTATTTAGAGATATTTTTAATAAATATTTTACAATAAATTATATTACATCCAACGAAAATTTGTACCAAGAAAATGAGATATATTTTCTCAAAGTATCTTTTATAAATATAATCCTTTTAAAAATCGAAATTTTTAAGGATAAAATCTTTGTTAAAATAGGATATACTTTCCTTTTACATTATGCCTCTGACTATCTCAACTTTGCATAGCTAAGGAATGTATAGTCAAAACAAGTAAGACTTGACATCTGTGATAATTGTGATTTTATTCATACCCAAATTCAGCAAGTAACTGTTATATCAACTACAACTGCAAATCAAGCACATAGACCTAACATATTTTTTCTAGTTATTATTGTTACGTTAGTCGAGGGTTCGAGGATTTTATGCAAATCAGTCGCAAAGATTAGTATTTTAATCACCTTCGTAAAGTAATTAATTTACATTTTTTGGCGCACATGTAACATTTAATAAAAAATAAATCTCTTACATGGGTGTGAATTAATAATATCCAATTTATACGTTCACGTTTAAATTGGATAAAATATTCATTCAGAGTTAATTAATTGTACACCCATCATAAGCTCAATGCAAATAACGCATATAACCTATATTTAAAAAAATGCAATTCAAACCACGTGAATATAATGTGCAAAATTATTACAAAGTATTCTTAAAAATACTTACCAAATTAATTTTCTAAATTAATTACTTCTTTTAAGGAAAAAAAAATTAAACATGTATTAAACCCATTTGTACTTTCTACTTAATTTTAAATAGTCCTTCAGCGTATAAAGGAATAAAAAAATATAACTTAAAATTTTAAAAATTAACCTCAAAACATAAAAATTTCAGTATTTATATTACTAGTAGAGTTTTTCCTGGAGTCTTAGATTTTCCAAACTTTGTGAGAATTATCTTTGGTTATAAAGCTATTTACGTTGAATAACTGCAATAATTTTTAGTCTACATTTGACTCTCACCTGCTGGCAGCCGAGTGAGTTACAGTTTCCGTTGTTCATTTGACTTTTTTTTTATTTCTCTCAAGGTGACTGGAAGAGTGGAGCAAATTTAATGCATGGATTTTTGTAAAAAAAAGTTGGGTGAGTCTGAAAACAAAATAATTCTTCAGATTCAGGAATTGCTGTTGTTGAGAGGAAAAAAACATATATTCCCTTTTCACATACGAATTACCGACGGAGGATCGAAAAAATTTTACACTTTTAAATTTTTGAGTTCAATTTAAATATGCCGAATGGTTATGAAACTGGTCCCAAACTGTTGTCTGCAGAACAAAATAACTCTGTTTTTAACCCTTAATTTCCCACACTGTTGCATTTCTGCAACATATGATTTTTTTTAATTTTAAATTTGACTCAATATTTTTAATCATACAAATCACTTGTCAAAAAAAAACGATTACTGCAACAAAATACATGTTAATTTTGTACTAGAGGGAAAGTAAAATTTTTTCCAAAATTTGCAACAATTATAAAATCTCTGATGCCTCAAAACTGTTTTTGCTATAAAAAGAATCCATTATTTTTTATTCTTTCTTTGTTTAATGACGAAAAAAATTACCAGGTAAAAATTTAAACATTTTTATGAAATTTAAAATTCCCCCATAAAGAAAAAATTTTGTAATTTACAGCACTACTCGCTGTTGACTTGAACAAACAAAAAAATGACTGAAATTCAATTTAAAACTGTTTAATTTTTTTTTTAATTTTTCCCTTTTTTTCGAGCTAGCTGATATAATTTTTTTCAAGAAATTTAAAAAATTGCAAAGTTAAGGGTTAAAGTTGCGCAGAATCTTCTGGACACTACCAACACTGTTCCTCATTTTATGAGCGACGTGATAACTAGATATGAATCATAAGTGTAAGGTTATATATGACCGAGGAACGAAATCACACTTGTCCTATAAAAAAATTTTTACAAACTAAAAAAAACGCGATTTGGGGGAAACAAAATCAAAAAAGATACTGATGTGATTTCCTTGGGACAAAAAACGCGAAAACATACCAGTTGATTTAAACGGGAATAAAACTTACTGTCAACAAGTTTCCTTTTTGAAATTCGTTCCATGCAAAGACAGGCGTCTGTACGCTAAAAAATGGCATTTCCCTTTATGACTATTTTCAGGCCATCTTTCGAACATCATTAAGATTTTTTAGGAAAAAAAAGTAATTTCAATCGTTTTTCCCAAATTTTTTTTTTTTCTCCCGACATGCTTCCTTTTATTTTTGGTTGTTTCCAAAGATGACGTTATTAAAAAGAAATCCACTGAAAGGATCTTTTTTTTGGGGAAAAAAGAGATATTGCAAAACTCATGACGGGGGATTATCACCATTCAAGAGAAACCCTAAATTTTTCGTCTTTAAAAAATTGGGAGCTTAGAGGGGGCAAGAGGTACATGAAAAGGGGCCCCCTCATAAATAATATATTTTTCCCCCAAACGGTTGAATACTTTCTGACAGCCCCATATACACACATACACATACTACACAAAAACACAAAAAACCAATAATATATTATATTAAAAATATATATATATATATATATTATATTACGAGAAGAGAAATACTCGAACCAAAAAATTTTTATAAGAAAGTATGCTTATATTTATCTTAAAATCTATGATTTCTGTAAAATAATTGATTGAAAAACTTTCAAATCGTTTTCATTTACTACTAGACCTTTCTACTGAACAAAACTATTCACGCAATTATTTAAATGAAAGTCTATTTTAAAATAACAATTCCTTTTTGAAGAAAGATCATTTTTTCAGGCAAACAAAAGAAAGTAAATTTACTAATTTTCTTTTTTTTTCTACAGAAAAGAATGGGAAAAGTCTTTCATGTTTGAGGGAGTCTTTCTTTCCTCTAAAATGTAAATTAGGAGGATTACAAAAGTAAGCCTATGATTAAGGTATGTTAATATTGCATCATTATCTCATTATAAAAAGTACTAAATTGCATAAAATATTAATTCATGTAATAACGAAAAATATGAGAATATATTATTCGTAATTACTTAAAGCACATAAAGTAAAAATGTGATACAATTTTATCATTTTTTAAGTCTTTGTAAGCATTAAAAATAATTTACCATAAAATTAAACTTAATACTTTCTATACATTAGTTATATATTTAAATCCCATTATAAACAATTTTATATAAAAATCATTTTCTATCTTTAATTAAATCTTTTCTAAGTTAATTTAATCGCAAACTCTTTTACCGTAAAAATATCGTCACCTTGTTCTCCTTTCTTTATAATTAACATTTTGTTTGTAATACTTTATATTAGTGTGTTAGAAACTGTATTATCATGTACTACATGCATATACTATATGTTCTATATCATGGAATTAATTTTATTAATGAACCTGTAACTACATAGTATTTTTATATACATGAAACTAGAAAGAAAACCTTTTAAATTTTAAAATATTG
>BMAV01012512.1:0-39710 GCA_019973955.1 Trichonephila inaurata madagascariensis | reverse complement strand
GGTAATGCCGTCCTTTCCCCTGGGGGCTTGGAGTTCAGTTATAATCTTATTCAGACAAAGTTGAGAACGAAACACCCCCCACAAAAGGCGGACCTTGGCCCAGGTTTCAGTTGCCGTCTAATATCGATCGGTGAGACGTTTATGTTATGATGAGATTTATATATTAAGGATGGGAATGATGTTAAAATCAGCATCAGAAATCCTGACCACTGTTCCGTCTTTAGATCGGAACTCATTGCTATTAGTGGTGCTCTCGATCATGCTCCATCTTATAAGGACAGCATCTGGATCCTGACAGACGGCAAAGCTCTATCCAGTATTTGAAGAATTGGCCAAAAATTATGGACAGTACTGGTCTAGATATTTTATCCAAATTAGTTAGGCTCGGTCAGAGGAAACAAGTATGTGGTATGTATTCCATCACATGTGGGTGTGCCTGGGAACGAAGCTGCTGATAAGCTGGCTGGTAGGGGGTTGTGATCTCTCTAACCCCAGTTCCACTGTTTTAACCCATTCAGAAATTCCTTCCTTCCAAAGAAATAAAATGAATTTGACTTGGCGAACCCCTCCTGCTCACCACTGGTACGCAGCTCAGAGTCCTGGCCTATTTATACAGTGCAGGAGTTCCAGGGCTCATCAGACGGCATTGGCGCGCCTTAGAAGCGGTCACCTGCGTAATATGACCTTTGTGCAGGGGGTATAGTCTTTTTTTACCTGTCCCTGCTCTCTCCCTGCTTCTCCTGCTCATCTTCTGGACTGCTGGGGCATTTCCCTGCTACAGTTGTATGAACAGCAAGACCTGGTGTGTGACACTATTACGCAGAAAAATCATATGGACTTGGTGTAGGCTTTCCTGCTCCAAGGGGATTGAAAACAACAACAACAACATATATTTAAGAAGCAACAAACTCCCTATAAATCTGAATATCAATCAGATGAATTTATAAATGGAATAGATAAAATTTTATGTAGCCAAAAATGTGGAATGTGGAAGATTTATTGAGTAAAAAAAGTAATTTCATATAAGAATAATAGCAAATGAAAGTGACATTCGTTTATTAGTGTACTGAATATTTTGTTGTTCGTCATAGCTCCGTTGATTCAGTTACGACATCTACATGTCTTCGAACTTCTTTGACCTTTAAAAATCTTTGTTTATAGTAATGTCCACCACAATATTGTGAAATAGACTATACGATTTGTCATCTATAAAGACAATAGAACATTTTCTAACGTTCAATAAAAGAATTGATTTTATGTATAATTATTCTGCGCCTTTTTATATTTATCACGAAGATAGATTAGGAAACACAATTAGGAGAATACGAATGAATAAAAACATGTCAGTACAGATATTTCACAATATTTTTTAGTAGAATTGTCTTTCTATTGGAGCCTTCTTTAAAACGCATGCGCATAACATAACTGTACATTATGTAATTAACTATTTATTCTTGATTCCGAGTAATTGGTGATATACAAAACTTAAAACTACATTTTTATTCACCTTATTCTTATCGATATATAATTGGGAAAAGTTAAAGCATCCAATTAAAAATACAATATATAAATTCATTCATTTCAGTTGATTATTCATACAATATTCAACATTATTCTTAAATGTTGAACTTCTCTGTCTAACTACTGCTACTAGCTCAATAAACGATTGCGTTTCGATTCAAAATCATTTAAAGTACGTACAACTGATGCAATTGCTTTATTTCGAAGTTGCTGTATAATAAATGACTACATCATATATGCATAAAGTTCTAAATGTTGAAGTTCAAGATCGATGTATTTAAAGTCGATACTTGATTCAACGATTCTTTTTCCGATACATAAAATACCAGAGTAATTCCTTTCAAGAGTTTTCAAGAATACTACAATGGAACAATCACCCAAATACTTTTTTGCTTTTCTCATTCCCTATTTTTGCCCCTTCCTCCCTTTCCATATATATTGGTCTTAGATATTTCAGAGAAGATATTTAATTCTAGGTCGGTTGCTCTATTAATTTTCAAACTGTTTTAGAAGTCACGGGCTTTTTTTTCTGCATTTCAGATATATCATTGTGTGTATCTATTTAAAGCTTATCATTCACTACCTTGTTAAAAGAAATTTATTAATCCCATATTTAAAGTTGATTATTAATGTTTTCATTAGTGCTGAAGATTTGAAAGTATAACTTTCGAGTATTATGTTGTTGTGTTGTGGCTAATACCACCTATCGACGTATTAGTCAGAACAGAAACCCACAAGAAATTCATCGTGGCAGGGGCCTAGAAATACGCCTGTCGTTGGCCTGGGTAGCGAGCACCATACTCGGTGGTGTGAATTCTGCGGCTGTACAGCTCGTAAAATTCCCCGAAGAGACGATAGATGGCAGCACCACCTATCTCCACCTCCACAATTTTGGCATGGAACGAGGGGAGGAAATTTTCTCTGTTCCCTGCACTCATTGATTCAGCCACTAGGGCTTTCGGACCCACTGATTTAACGAGCGCGTGTGTACTCGGTATTTGGTGGCACGGACATCAGACAGGTCTTCCGGTCACCGAGTCCGATGCTCTAACCACTAGGCTACCAACGGCCTTTCGAGTATTATAAATGCGATTAACGAATTTAAACAATAGGTGTTTCCTCAAGTAAACACATACCGTAAAATCCGGCGTATAACGATTGAAATTTACGGGAGCGCGTTATAAAGCCTGGTATAAAAAATAATAGCTTTAAAATTGGAAAAAAGGATATATATAAAAACTATATATATAAAAACTATTTATTTAAAAGAATTGACATTCTTTTTGAACTTTAAAAAAAAAAGGTTTTGTTCTAAAAATATGCTATTCTTTTTAAAGCTTGGAATAATACTTCAAGTAAATGACTTCAAAGTATAAAAGCATTGAATACGTATATTTCAGGTTTCTTCGTTAAAAAAGGGTACACGTTATACGCCGGATTTTACGGTACTTCCTAAAGAATAGCCTTTGGACTTTCAAAGTGCTAAATACTTGAAATGCAATTGTGCGGTAGCATGGGACTTGAAATGATTTTCATTATTATGTGTATTTTTAGTTTCTTATAAGTTATTAAAAAGAAAATTCTTGAAAAAGCAGTAACTATAAAATTAAGAATTAATGTTCACCCAGTTTAAAATTCAAATAAATAATATAATAACATTAAGTATATATAACTTAACTATTAATTTAATTTAATAATACATTTCTATTACTGTATAAGCGATTTGGCTACTTATATTCAACAATCAAATTAAATTAATTGTAAAAGAGAAATTTTAAATAGAATTTTAAAAAGAGATGACGAAACATTTCACACAAGCAATATGTTATGGAATAGGGGAAAAACACAATAAACTGACAAATTTATACTGTTCGAGCTAATGTTAACATAACATAATAAATTTAAAAAGGCGTTTCTCAAACCACGGTACACAAAAGACCTCGGGGTAGTAGAGGATTTATCATTCATGGCAACACGTTCTGTATTCTATAATCCATCAAGGAAACGCGAATTTCTTTCTTCTAAAAATAAAAGTGAATCTGAAGATCCGTTACAAATGAATGTATAAGTTTGTAGCAAATTATTAGCTACAAAAATAACTGTCGTACTGTAGCGACTAATATTTTCATTAATCATATGTATTAACATTAGGATAATATCTCTGTTTTATATATATTTGCTGCATAATATTTATTTCTTCAATAATTGTGTGTGGGAATCTTTATATATATTGGAGAAATCCATTCGCAATGAAAAATATTTAAAATGTATATCACATATTTTAAATAAATTAGTATGCTTTAAGGTATCCGACTACGTTCGGCACGATCATTTTGCAAAATCGTATAAATGGATAATATTTATGATATTTAGTGTCCCTTAGATTAGAAAATATATATAAAATTGTTTCAAGAATAGTATTACAATAAAAAAATATCTAAGTACAATATTTTCACAAAAAATGAACATAGAGCCAATTACATTTTTCAAAATATTGCTCCTTTGTGTGAAAAATGCTTCTATTATAATAATATTTTGCCTGTATATAGATCAAACCTCTCTACAGAGGCTCAACTAGAATTTTTGAAATATATAACTTAGAAGTGGGTTTATCCATGTTTTACGACAACAGAGGGAAGAAATTTTAAGAAAAAAATGCCGATAATTATTTCAATGGGTTGTAACTCTGAAAATAATGTGAATTTTCAAAGTCATAGTTGAACCTCTGTACAAGGTCTGAAGTATATACAGGCAAAACTATTATAATAGAAGCATTTTGACAACAGAACATTTTTTGAAAAAAGGTTATTCTAAGTTAATTTTTTGCCGAAATATTGCATTTAAATAATTTTTTGTCAAAATGTCCTTATACAACAATTACATACATGTATTCTAATCTAAGTGACACTAAATATCATGAAAATTATCCATTTATGTGCTTTTTTAAAATCACGGTTCCGAACGTAGTCGGATATCTTAATAGTTTTGAGTCAATAACCTTACAATTTACTTTTCCTTCAAAGTGATAAAAGATATTTTCATATGTCTTGTTTACAATAATGAGAAATAAAAAATAAATGTAGGGAAACTTTGAAACTAGCTGATATCCTGCAAATAAAGAGCGTTGTATAATGAATTTAAATAAAGGGGGAAGTTATTTATGTTAAATATAATTGGCATGGAGTGTGAAAGTTTGGAGAAATGGGTGCCACATCAGATGTCGTTCTGGATCGAGGTTCAAAAAGACAATGTCCATCGCCCAACGCGAAATAAATAAAAAATCATATAAAAAATTAATCGTGTTGATTAATATAATTACGATATCAATAGCAGCTATAAAAAATCTCCAGTCTGCTTAGTGAAGTAAAATTTTAAATTGGGAAAACTCATTAAGATTGCTAGCGTAGAAATTACATTGGTAATATTTTGCCAATATTAGAATATGGTAACCCCTTAATCTGTCAAGTTTTTTTTTTTGCCCAAAATGTTTTTAAAAAAGGTACATTTTCTTACTGTATATAACTAAGCATAATGAGAAAATGAAAGAATTTTACTTTAGTTTTTTTTTTTTTCAATTTTAAAGCTTTTACACAATTTTTTTTATTTTATAATTGTGGAACACACAAACCTAAATGTTTGCTTTTTATAAATACATTCTGCATGCTATGAAGAATGTTTTATATATCTAAAGATATATGACTTCTCTTATAATTTCTTTTAAAAAAAATTCATATTCTTACCTCTTTTTGAAACGGTTGAGGGTTTTGTGTATGAGTGAATATATGTATGCACACACAATTTGAAGTATGGTGTAATATAAAGTCTTATATTGCAATCGGGAAAGAAACATATCGGCTTTATTTGGATTATCATTCCATTTTCATTTCTTCTCAAGCAACAAACTGCCCATTGTCTTGTCAATCCTTGTTCTTTATCGAAAATTTTCAAGAATCTAGAAAAATTCCCGTCTTCATCACAAAAAAAGTTCCAGATGAGAAGCATTTCAGATCCAAGAACAAACTGCATCTCTTAAAAATACTAGCATTAATAATCTCCCTTTATAAGAATTAAAAATATATTGCCCCTTACAGCGCCACGGTGTACTGGTTTTGTCCGTACTCTGTACGAACCAAACCGGTCAAGTCCAACTTTCATTTAGCCTGTATGGTGTACGGGAAAATCGGTGAAGGAATAAGAGTATAATTTAATCAAACTTTTCAATTTTTTCACTCTCCCCCACTGCCAACTTTTTAATGTTGTAATTAAATGTAATATTTCAAAAATTTCGTATTCACTTCTTTTTTACTTATTTGTTTATCTTGTTGACGTGTATGCTTTACATAGTTATGTATTTATTAAAAAAAAACTCCCAGTTATTATTATTATTAGAATGCATTGAGCTTGGAGATGACTATGTCAAAACTGCCCACAGTTATATAAGAGCAGAAATAACAAATACCATTAGTTCTGAGTGGGAAGAGAAATATTTCACATTGTGAGAAAAAATCTCACGTAGCTCTCGAGTCAGGATGTATTAGAATTCTACTAATGATTATGTGGTACATAAAGATTAAGAATCCTGATTGTAGAGAACGTTCGGGTAAAAAAGTAGAGTCTAAAATCTAAGACATGTACAAACTATCATGCTAACTTTTATGAAGGTCTAAAGGAATTTATATAAAGGCTAAATTTTAAGGAAGCTGAGACATGTGTTTAATTAATGCAAATTGGAAACATGTTTGCATAAAATTTCGTAACAAAAACTCTGTTCCCAGAAAACTTCCGAATTGTGACTACTAACTCGACAGCGAGTTCTTTCTGAACTACGCAAAAACAATTTTTTACAGAAAGAAAAAAATATTTTAGCTAGATTCAAGCAAATACAAAACATATAAGCTTTCTGATCTATGCTATTAGAAAAAAATAACTAAATTCTTATTTAAAAAACCATTTTAAGGTATCCGACAACGTTCGAAACCGTGATTTTGCAAAAGCGTATAAATGGGTAATATTTATGATATTTAGTGTCACTTAGATTAGAAAACGTATATGAAATTGTTTTAAGAATACTATTACAATAAAAATTATTTAGTAAATTTTTTGACAAAAATGAAAAAATAGAATGATCAATTTTCAAAACATTCCCCTTTTATGAAAAATGCTTTACTATAATAATATTTTGGTTATGCTCAGCCCTCTGTACAGGGGTGAACTAGAATTTTAAATATATAACTTAGAAGTTTTTACCCACATTTTATTACAACAGAGGAAAGAAATTTTAAAAAAAACCCGATAATTTTAATTGGGGGGTAACTTAAAACTAATGTGAATTTTCAAAAACCCTAGTTCAGACTTTTTGAGGTTTTTTACTTTATATTAGCAAAATATTTTATTGAGACATTTTTAAAAAAGAAGAACGTTTTTTTTGGGTGAAAAAAAGGTTATTCAATTTAAATTTTTTTGCCAAAAAAAATTTTTTTTTAAATAATTTTTTTTTGTCATAATGTCCTCAAACAATTTATACATGTATTCTAAATTAAGTGACACTAAAATCAAAAAATTTCCATTTATGCGAAAAAATAACTTTCCCTTAAATCATAATCTTTTTTAAAAAGCTTTTAATAATATTGTATTTATACATTGTACATTTTGTAATATATATATGCAAAATACAATACAATTAACAATCTGTTAAAAATATTTACTGTTTATTTCTAAGTAAGTTTAAATTAAGATCCTGGATTTTTCTTCGAGAAAACGGATATTAATTTTAAATGTACCCCGTTTATTTTTCAAATACAAATAAACCTAAGCACATTGAAGTATTTATAGAAGTTTGCTTAGCATAAAGATTTTTATTCATTAACAAGTCGTCATCCCATTCTTCCCCTGGGTGTTTCATGATAAAGTGGGACTGTATATTGTCTTTAAGTTTTTGACATCCAAAACTTAGCATTAAGCTTTCTATTGTATTCAAAAACATTTTTAGTGCCATTGCCTCTTGGTTTTACAACAGGACTAGAATTTTAAAAATGGAACGTATTTATTTTGTACGTCCCCGTAATCCCATCCCTTGGAAGTCTATTTCCGTAAGATGTAATCATAATGGATCTCTATTCAGCAAGAGATGCGTGCTTGCCGAATTTCAAGTCTATTGGTCCAATAGTTCAAAAACTGAAGTTTTTATCTATAACATTCCGGCAAACTCCCTTGGGGGAGTCGATTTCATCAGAATCCGTAGTAAAACATCATTGCCAAATCAGAAAATTTTTTACCAAATGTAATAATTGTTTTCAAAATGTAAGAGTTTTATTACTGCCATAACACGGCATTTGGCGACTTCGCACGTATATATAAGAACCATTCCTTAAGCAAGGGGTTTTAGAAAAAAATTCTCTAAAAGTATATTTTATTTTATTTTGTTTACTTATTTTTTGACGGAAATATACTTACAGCGCGCGCGCGCTCCTTTGAAACATCAGCAAATTTTCCTGCAAAATTTTGGAAAGATACGATCAAGGGTATGGATTTGTATAGTACAAACAAATATGCAAACATTCAGATTTATGCATAAAATAATGTTTCTTTTAAAGGACCACTCTCTCTTTGTGCTCTTCATAATTTTATTATATAGGGATATTTTTTCCGCATAGTAAAGAGACTAATACATACATTTACGCTATAAAGTAACGAAGAAGAATGATATAGATTTCGTAATAGTTATACTAATCTTGTATAAATATCTTTTATAATTCAAATGATTGATAAGTGTTCATAATTATTTTTTACAATTTAATTTTTTTTATCAGATGATATTTCAATACACGAGTAGGAACCATAGTTTGTTATAATCAACATATATTTATTTTATATTAATGTTCATCTCTGATATATTGTTTTTCATTTCTTTCAGGTATTCAATCACTTTCGAAAACCTATCAGATAGTTTCCTTCTGTTCAAGTGGTCACAAAGAGATTCTAGAATCCTGCACGTTTTCATGAGAATAAGTGCTTTTGTGGCGAAATGATATAAATCTGTAAAACATTCACAGAATAAGTCAAAATCATCTAGTCTACCAATAATTTGTCCAATATGGGTAGTAAGTTGTTAACTTTTGTTTAAAGTGTTGCTCAATTCTGCATTTTACTGTACTACTGTTCTAGCATTTAAGTGAGTAAATATAAATTGATATCGTATTCATGAACTTTGCATTGGAAACTAATTTTAAAGCTTTTTGATTGGAAGAATTAAAATACTTGTTTTCCATGAAATAAAATTATTTAATTATATCGTAATAAATAGTTCAGGGATGTGCATGCTATAGGTAACAATATAATTGTACAGATTCGGAAATTGAATAACACAGATTTAAAATATGACGAAGAAAAAAAGAGAATTATGAGCCGCTGTTCCAAACATATCTTCAAATTTTTTATACTGATCTTACATTCCAATTTGAAATAAAACATTCTTATAACCTTATTTTTTACTATTATTCACCAGTAAACAACTAGTTATAATTTAAAAGCCGATTCCCTGAATTGCACATATGTTCTTGCTAATAATGTGTTACCCCATCAAAAATAAAGGCTACTCAAACATTTAAAAAAACAGATATTATAAATTTTAGACTAAATATTTTGGAACTTTTCCAGCATTATTTCTCCACAAATTTAAGAGTTGTGATTAAGATTTTTATTTCTACTAAATCATTATGTCAATATCAAATTATTATTCTAAATTTTGCTTTCCAGATATATTTTAATCTGTTTATTATTACTGCAAGAAATACCAAATTTTCTACGCTACATCTGCAATGTACTCCATATCTTTAAGCTTATTTCATGTCTCCTCGCTTTATTCATATTTGTAACATTTTGACCCGTATGTTGCTTTTGACATCAAAACCGACTATTCATAAAATTAAATTTGTAAAAATTCTTAATTTCTGGATGTACAACTTTGATGGTTTCCCAATATACTATTTTGCATTTTCAAGAAATACTTTAATTTTTAATGAAAAATATTCTTATACATTGTTTGGTGCTTGTCATCGAAAGGTTCTTTTTATAATTCTTTTGAAATTAATAATATAAGAACTTCAAAATTTATAAACTGAGTAATTCTTCTTTCAATATGTTTGGAGAATATTATATATATATATATATATATATTAGTTTTTTATATAATTTTCTTAAGTTCAACTTGTTTTTCTTTAATTACGTAATATGTTGTGGAATGTGAGTTGTTTTGCAGTTTTGTTTTTAGTTTCCAGTCTAGAATTTCATTTTCACATCCTAAAATTTTTTTTTTGTTCAAATTTTTGTGTGTGATTATTTTTTATTATTTATTTCGTGAAGTTATATTTTTGGATGAGTTTTCTTTTCAAATATATATATTAATTTTTTTAATAGATATAATTTTTTTTAACATATATATATCCATTCTAAGTCACTTCAGTAAAACGTGTCTTCCTTTCTAACCTTGGATTATCATGCAGTACCATTTACGCTATTTGAATTATGTATTTAACGATATTTTCAAAAATATTTAAGGATTTTTCATGTTTTCATAACGAAAGCTGTTATTTCAAAAGTGAAAAAAACATAATTAATACCTTTTCATCAAGTTTCTTTTTACATAGGAACATATACGTGCATTTTCTCTTTTTTTTAACTTTAAATCCCTTTTCATTTTTTAGACTATAATAAATCCTGTTATGACAAATTCAAAGGTTTAATTTGTTTTGAACATATACGTGCATTTTCCTTCTTTTTTTTAACTTTAAATCCCTTTTCATTTTTTATACTATAATAAATCCTGTTATGACAAATTCAAAGTTTAATTTGTTAAAATACGAATTAAAATATGAAATACATTAATTAAACGTACTTATTATTTTTTTATTATTAAAATAAGATAATTATGATTTTTTTTTCAATTTTTTTTAGTTTCAGAAAGGAGATAAATATTTTGAAGATTTTATGATATCAATTTCTGGACACAAAACTTTCCTTTCATTTCAGTAATATAAGTACTTATCTAAATTCAAAGAGATATAGCCTTTTCTAAATGTTTGTTCTTAAAGAAGGATTTTTAGATTTTATGGTGTATAGAAATTAAATGAAATAACTTCTAAATAAATTTCAAGTTTTCACTTAAGGTATCCGACTACGTTCGGAACCGTGATTTTAAAAAAGCGCATAAATGGATAATTTTCATGATATTTAGTGTCACTTAGATTAGAATAAATGTATAAAATTGTCTTAAAGACATTTTGGCTAAAAAAATTATTTAAATACAATTTTTCGGCAAAAAATTAACTTAGAATAACCTTTTTTCAAAATGTTCTCCTTCGGTGAAAAATGCTTCCATTATAATAATATTTTGCCTGTATATAGCTCATACCTCTGTACAGAGGCTCAACTATAATTTTTGAAAAATTCACATTATTTTCAGAGTTACAACCATTTAAAATAATTATCGGCATTTTTTTCTTTAAATTTCCCCCTTCTGTTGTCGTAAAGCATGGATAAACCCACTTCTAAGTTATATATTTCAAAAATTATAGTTGAGCCTCTGTACAGAGGTCTGAGCTATATACAGGCAAAATATTCTAATAGAAGTATTTTTCACAAAAAGAGAATAGTTTGAAAATGGGTCATTCTATGTTCATTTTTTGTCAAAATATTGTACTTAAATAATTTTTTATTGTAATACTATTCTTAAAACAATTTTATATACTATTTTCTAATCTAAGTGACACTAAATATCATAAATATTATCCATTTATACGCTTTTGCAAATCACGGTTCGAACGTAGTCGCGCGGATACCTTAAGCAATACATGATTGATACTTATTAGAAATTTTATTGTCTTTCCAATTTGTAATTTTTAAAAACTTTTTAAGCCATAGTATTATACTATATGTTGTTCGTGTGTTTACTGAAACACAATGTTTTCCTTTAAGCTGAATAAAGCCTTGTTTTGTTTTCTTATTAATTAATATCCCTTAATATTGCTTGATTCTTGAGAATAAATGGCTTAGAATCCGTATTAATAAAAAGCTCCTATGTTCTTATAGCTGGATATTTTGGAACTATATAACATGCTTGTGTGTGTGTCATCCTTAATATTACTTTTTTAAACCAAATAAGCAAACTGTAAAGTTAAAATTCTTAAATTTATCTTTTGACGTGTAAGGCTAGTTAAAAAATTTGTTCAATTTTATAGACTTTTATTTAATGTTATTATAAAAGAGTCGCAAAATATTTTATTGATGGTAACTAAAATATTCAATTTCATCTAGGCTATGAATCTGTATGTCTCTCAGTGCTGTGGTTGGAGACTGCATAAGATTTTGATTTCGGCATAGTTTTTGTTTTGTTTCTCTGAAAATTTAATCGTTTTTAAGCCACTGTAAGTAATTTATGTGGTAAATTTCATTTATTTCTGATGATTCTTTCATAGAATTGTAATTTTTACAAGAAGCGTATATCCTTTATAAAAAATAGCCTGTGTATTTATAAAAATCTCTTCACCATTCCTTATTCTTAAAAAAATAAAACTGAAATACCAAACAAGAGTTTGGAGACGGATCTTTATGGGATATTCTTATACTAATCCTCTTGGGGAATCTTTGGGCTAGCATTCGCGTTTAATTCACAGCCATCCCTCTTAAGAAGAAACCCTGATTTGTAGATTATTTCGATAAAAAGTCAGAGTTTTGTAATTGTAATATAGAAGGAGCTGAGAAACTGTTACGAGCGTTATTGATTTTCACAGCTTAAGTTAAAACGGAGTTTGCCGCTGTGTTATATTAGTGGATTGGGAAATTTATAGTCAAAGATAGATTAGGTTAAATTAAATTGATTACTTGCGCTTGTGTTCACTTAGGGTTTATTGCTTTCTCTATATCACTTCTAGGACATTCACTTGTAGTTTAACTTGTTGTTGATTAGTGTGCTTTAATAAAAATAAATAATAATTATAATGGAAGTTTCTGGTCCTACTTTGTTTCCTCCTACACTCTTAGGTAGGCAGGATAGTGAGGGAGAAACTTCAGGAGGAAGTAGCTCACAAGTTTTTAAACCACATACTTTAATACATTTAGAATGCAGTGTTATTGCATAAGTTGTTCATAGTTATGTTTGATCCCATTAAAGTAATTTAGAAATATTTGAAATATTCTTCATAGCGGCAGAACTATCTCTGAAATTAATGTTTCATTTTTGATTATAAATTTCATATTCCAGATGCTTATATGTACACCTTATATGTACATCAACGTATTTTATTTATATCAAACTAAAATTTATTATTATCTTTGTAAAGAATTAATTAATGGATTTTAAATGTTTTCCGTTACATTTATATCGAATAATAGGGAAGTCAACCCCCAATACATCAAAAGCAATCAACCAATTCATTTTCCGAAAAATCCAGTATTCCTTGGCCACCTTGCACTGTATCATGAGCGGATCTCAACATCTTTGATTTATGATCTAAAACGTCTCCCATCTGGTATAGTTGTTAGCGAAGCCGACTACTGTGCCGTTTGGACTGGGTTCGAATCCCGAAGAAGACATGGATATTTGTGAATATACAGTGCATTTGCGGCATTAGGGTACTTTAAATAGCCGTCGAGCCGCAAGTCCTCTCGTGAGGTTGGTGGAAGGGGAAGAGAGGTAGGAGGACCCTGACCTCCCCCAGGGTGTTCTCCCTCTAAATTGGGGTGAAACCGAGCTAAATCGTTCTGTCACCTATATGGTGCTCAAAGTGACGGTTAACGACAGGCGTCACTTAACCTTTAACCATGATGAATTTCGTAGGCCTTGATCTGGCTTTTGCCGATCAGGTGGCATTGGTAACAACAACATGACCTAAAACAGTAGTAAGCGAACTTTTTTTAAGAGCGGGCTGAAAAAATTTTTTGGAGGACCATTGTAATTTACTGTCAAGTAAAGAAAAAACTATTTTAATTGTAATAATTTATTTTAACTGAAGTATGTAATATAATAGCTTATTTAAAAGCAAATATTTTAGCAATCTAGATATATTTATTAGTGTTCCTCTTTTTTTTTTTTTTTTTTTTTTTGTGCATGCAAATATTTTTTAAAAATATGTATATAAATTTTTACTATCATGCTGTTCAAAAAGCAAAATTTTCTATCAAAATTTTCGAACATGTAAACCTTTGAAAAATTTTTCGAAAATATTACAATTAAAATTTTTTCTACTGTTGTTTGAAAATCCGTGGCGGGACAAACAGAACCTTTTGGGTGCGTTGCAGCTTATTTGAGAAGCTGTAGTTTGCCACCACTGATCTAGATGATCAATATTCTAGTTGAATTTATATGACTTTATTCATAAATTCAATAGAATTGAAATTAAAATTTTATATTTTACGTCAATATTTTTAACATATGGGATATATTTTTCTTTATCCTTCTTATTAAGAACAAATACATCATTCAGACATTCGTTTCTTTTAGAAAATATGGAACAACAGCCAAGGCTGCCGTGGTGCCAACGAATTTGCTACAGTGTCGGTCATTCTCTGAACGATTTGTGTGCGTCTATGTGGTTCAGTTACCTTATTGTCTATTTGCAATTGGTGCTAGGCTTCGATTCAAACTACGCTGGTTTGGTACTACTCATAGGACAAGTTGCTGATGCAATAGCTACTCCGCTGCTGGGTTACGAAGCCAGCAACAATAAAGAAACGGGTATTTGCAAACGTTATGGGAAAAGAAAGTTCTTCATCTTATAGGTTTGTATCAAGAGGTTTTATTTGCTTGAATTTTGCTTATCTCGGCTTCCGTAATAAAGTATTACAATTCACGAGATCCCATGACATACTTAATACTATTTAAAATATTGTTGCAAACTTAAGGTATCCGACTACCCTAAAATCATGATTTTTTTCAAAAATTGACAAATTTTTTTTATGATTTTATTTTAGAGACCATCTTATTAGCTTAATATAAATACCAAGCCTTTTATTTTCCATTCACTAGAACAAAAACTATAATTGTTTTAATGAAAGAAGATGCCATAACTTTACACAAGATGTCAAACTTTAAAATGCGTTTTACTCGAAATGTGTTTTTTTCGAAAAACTCAAACGGGGGCAGTGATTGCTCAAAAAGTTTTGAAAATAATTTGCTGAAATTTTGTGTGAATGTTTTGTATAACAGTAGAAGTGTTTTGACCTTCAGGTTTATCAATCACTGTTTTATTTTAAAATTGACAGTCCTTTATGTGAATACAATCATTGTTTTTTTAAGCAATTTCATATAGTCACTAAGATACAGTGCTCTAGTTTTTATAAAAATTAAAATATCTATTATCCTGAAGGTCATTTCAAACATGAATAACAAAGTAACACATTAAAATTGGAAAAATTGAGAATTTGTTCAAAAAATTTTTGTACAGAGCGGGCCTCGTTTATGTAATTTTTTGTTCATTTTCACCAGTTTTTTCCCCTTTTAATAATAATAAATTTTTTTCTGTTTTCAATTTTACGCTTTTTCCTTAAAATATACTAAATAAATCTAAAAATCGCAAAAAAAATCCCCATATCTCCATTTTTCAAAAAGTTGTCGCAAGTAGTCGGATACCTTAAATAGGGGAAAACGGCAAGAGACTCCAATTGTTTGAATAATAACAGATTTATTTCGGGTTTATTTTGTTAGGACTGACAGATGACTGCTCAAAGCCAAAATCGACGTATGTACACAAAGAAATATTATAACAAATTTTTGCAATAGTGCAAAACGTACTGGGTTATAAACAAGATTTACAGCGTTCTAAAAATGGCTGTCAAGAACAGTTCCACTAAAGGAACTCAAACAGATAAAGTTTCTTTTTCTCTTATCGCAGTCAACGCGCAAACAGATACTGTCTCGACAGAACTCTCTTATGAACTTCTCTGGCCTTTGTTTCAAAGTCCTTAATATAACCTCATGGCAATTTCTAAAAGAGTCGATTCTATAGCCTTCTCGGTGATTCCTTGGTGGTATCATATTTTTCGCCAAATTTGTCTTCAAGGGCGATAAAGTCACCAATCTGATTTCCTATATATTTATCTTTTAAAAGATTTTTATTATACTTTTCACAATTTTGCAATTGTTTGCCTAAGACAGTCCTATACAGTAGCAGATATATTTATGCTAATAGGTACATAATATCGTGATAATACTGGAGATCTGATAGCTTTAATCTGGGTAAATGGGATTGTTGTGTGTAATTATGAACATATAAAGCAATTAGATCTCAAATGTGGGCAATTTAATGTTTGTTTATTTAAAAAAGGATATTCATGATTAATTATAGCAGAAAATCTGTTACCTTTCTTTAATGATAAATAAAATACGTACCAATAAAAATGAAGGAATTTGTTTCAACGAAAGCTAGAATTGATACAGAAGATTCCCATTCGATACTCCATGAGACTGCATTAACAATGCATCCTTTCAAAAGTTAACAAAAAAAAAACTTTTGAAAATTTTTAATGAATACAAAAGGTCACACTTGAAAGTTAGAGATTAGGACTAGTTTCTAATCCTCTTAATCCGAAAACTAATTAAGAATCTTTGTTTTCCAGGAACAATATGCGTCGTATTAAGCTTCCCATTCATCTTCAGTGTGTGTCCTGGATGCGAGAATTCCAGCCAATTCGCCCTTACGACCATGCTCATACCTTTAGTCATCATCTTCCAGATAGGGTGGGCTGCAGTCCAGGTTTCTCATCTTTCTCTCATACCTGCCATTACTCCACATGAAAATGAGAGAGATTTTCTCAATGTTCTCAGGTACAATTCTTTTTTTATTAACATCCAACTAAACTTTTTGAGTTAGCCAATATGTGATTGTGAAAGTGAATTAACTGGGGCTACATTTGTTCAACAATAAAAGTTGTTTTTAATAAAATATGATTTAAATTTGAACAATCTTTAAACCTCAGAAAACAGGGATTTGTGGTTATTTTAGGAGTGGTTTGTTCAATTTGCTTGATTTCTGTGTACTCTGAACACAGAAATTATTAGTAATGAATTTATAAACTAAAAGCCAAAAGGATGTAATAAATTTTGGAAGCATGCTTACCACTCTTATGCTCTATTGGACTAGTATGCTCAATTTTCAGCATAGCGTGATATACAAAGACTTTTTACAATATTGATACATTAAATGGACAAACAAATATTTTAATTATGAGAACAATAAGGCAAACCATTGATCTCTCCATAATTTTTTGAAGATTTATTTAAATCCAACAGCAATGATTTTGTGAAATGTATGGATTTAATCTTTGAATATATTTATTAAAAAACTATTTGCTTTATTTTTAATCTTAAAAATATGTGATAGCCTAAAATTAGTTAGAAAGCTCCAAATCAAAATATTTGTTTAAACCACTGTTTATTACTTCAAACAACTTATGTTTTAAATAAATGAATAACATATTAATATGCTCTTTTTTAATCAATTAGTCAAAAAAATAGATTTTTTTGGACATTTAACACATTTAATGCTTATACCGGTCGATTCATAAATAGATTGACCAATTTCAGAGGATCATAACTTTTTATTGATTTACGTTATTCAAAAGGGAAATTTTTAAAGTGGTTTTCAGCACAGTACACGTTTCTGAAAAACTTTTTCCCCCTTTGTTTTAAAAGAAATTTTTTTTTTCGATCATTTGTGGGTATTTTTCCAACTCTCTTAAATTGCTTTTTGAAACCCTTTTTGGGCCTCTTATTTTTACTTTCTATTTAATTTTTTTTTTAAGTATCCCCATAAAAAAAAAACCCAAAAAAAAACAGGGGGGGGAAGTTAAGTCAACGGAAGGAAAAATTTTTTTTTTAAAATTTTCAATTTTAAAATTTTGATTTTTAAAAAGTATCTTAGTGCAAAAATTTTATGAAAAAAAAATTTTCCCTTTTTGAGGGTAAAGACGTTTATTTTTTTTTGGACAAGTTTTTTTAAAAAATTGAATTTGATATATTTAGATAAAATTTAAAGTTTGATTCTACAAAGAATTATTTATGGGGGGAAATTTCCGTTCCCTAACACCCCGACGGCCAACTTGCAATTTTCAAAACAGGTTGGGCTTTGCGAAAATTTTTTTTTTGAAAATATATTGAATTTTTTTCTGCCAGTTGGAAAAGACAAAATGAAACTGTGCTTCATCAGAAGTTATCCATTCTTTTTATCTACCTTTTCTTAACATTAAATACAGAGGCCAAGAACGTTTCCTTTTTGTTTTTCTTCGGCCCAAAAAATTTAATTACAGGAATTTAAAATTTACTTTTTATAGCCAATTTTTTTTTATGACAATAAATTGTCGATTGTTATATCTATAGTTTCTTTGCCATAGTTTTGAGTCAAAGAATTTTTTTACAACCCCCAATTCTTTTTTAGCCTTTTTTTTTCTTATTTAAAGGGCTTTTTGTTACATTTTTTTTCCCCGGAGCTTTGATTTGGGGCTAAAATTTTTTTTTCTTTTTGAAGTTTGATAATAATACAATTTGAAAACTGTCTTTTTTTTGATTTTAAATGCTTTTTTTTTACAGAATTTTTAAAAAAACCATCCTTAAAATTTTGTTCCGGGTTTTGAGGATTCTATTTCAGTACTGTAATTTACTCCCACTAATAAAAACAGTTAGATTGATAATTTAAATATTTCATTTTTCAAATATAATCAGTAGTAAAATGATAGAAATTCATCATAAATAGTTATATGCTTTCAAAATTGGTCACATTTATTTTAAATCAACCGGTATTGAAAGATACGCTCCATCTTAATCTCTTTTTTTTTTTAATTTTATATAAAAAGTTTGGAAAAAAATCCCCCTTTTCAAAAAAATGTTTTATGTTGACCAATTTTTTAAAATTTACTTTTATTTTTCTGCACGATGTATACAACCTCTGACAATAAAGTTCGGTGAATAGTCCTGTAATATTAAGGTATCCACCACGTTCGAAACCATGATTTTGCAAAAGCGTGTAAATAGGTAATGTTTATGATATTTAGTGTCATTTAGATTAGAAAATGTATATAAAATTGTTTTAAGAATAGTATTACAATAAAAAATTATTTAAGTATAATATTTTGACAAAAAAGGAACATAGAATAACCCCTTTTCAAAATATTCTCCTTTTGTGAAAAATGCTTCTATTATAATAATATTTTGCCTGTCTATAGCTCAGACCTCTCTACAGAGGCTCAACTAGAATGTTTGAAATATATAACTTAGAAGTGGGTTTATCCATGTTTTACGACAACAGAGGGGAGAAATTGTAAGAAAAAAACGCCGATAATTATTTCAATTGGTTGTAACTCTGAAAACAATGTGAATTTTTCAAAAATCGTAGTTGAGCTTCTGTACAGAGGTCTGAGCTATAGACAGGCTAAATATTATTATAATAGAAGCATTTTTCACAAAAGGAGAACATTTTGAAAAAAGGTTATTCTAAGTTCATTTTTTGCCGAAATATTGTATTTAAATAATTTTTTTGTCCAAATGTCCTTAAAACAATTTTATACATATATTCTAATCCAAGTGACACTAAATATCCTGAAAATTATCCATTTATGCGCTTTTTTAAAATCACTGTTCCGAATGTTGTCGAAAACCTTAACGTAGATGAAATGTTAACGAAAGTTACCTTACTGTCCTTTGAAATAGTCACCTCCCCTAATTATGCACCACTGAGATCTGCTAAACATGTTCTGGAAACTGAAAGAAATCTTCTTTTGCGATGGAGTTCAAAAGCCTCGTCATCTTTCGTTGGATGCTTGGAATATCGTCAATATCGATAATACGTTTTTCTCATCCCTGGGTAACGATTTGTCGCACGGATTTACGATTAATCTGCAACTCAGCAGCTACTATGCGCACACTTAATTGACGATCTCTACTGATTAATTTCCTCACTTTCTCAATGCTTTCGTTTATGACGGAGGTCTCCAGTCGTCCGCTATGGGGGTTGTCAGAAACACTTTCCCTGCTTTTCGAAAACGGGCGAACCACTCGTACACGCACTTTATGGACAGTGCTGGATCTTTATAAACACGAACCAGGATCTCATAGGTTTCTTTTGGTGTCTTGCTAAGCTTGAAACAAAACTTTAAATTGATCTTTTGTTCGTTCATTTTCATGTTCTCTGTTAAGAACCAACGTAATAAACAAGAACTTTGTAAAACAAGTCTTACATGGAACACAAATGAGTCTCAACTGAACAACGGTGGGAGCAGATGGAAACACCTACCACTACGTATGCGCAGCTTTTTTTTCCGCCAGTATTGGCAGATCGGCCGTTCTGACTTTATTCACCGAACTTTATTGTCAGAGGTTGTATTATATTATATAATATTTAAAAGGTCTATTTGTCTATGTTGACTACTTCTATAAGATGAATGCTGATCGTTTGGGTATTCAAAGCTTATTTACCATTAATTTAACTTCTATAACTTAATTAACTGAGTCTATTTTAAAACAAAGAGTCTAATACAGAATGGGCTTTTCTCCTGGATCATATTATTTCACTCATTAATTACAAAGCCCTTGTCATTTTATCTGAAAAAAAATTTCAAGGTTGAATTAATTATATGACTTGAACTAAAAGTAATTTTTCTCATTTGCCTTTGCAATATGATCGGTATTAAATTTTTTCTCGGTTTTTTTTCTCCTTAAAAATGAGGAATTTATAAGATAAAAAGAAAATTTAAAATGATTTGTAATGCTTTCATTATGTATGCTTCCACAAATTCTTCAAAACTGAGGAAGAATGTAAAGTACGTTGTAATCTTCCATATACTGACCTAATTGTTCCAATCCATTAAAAAACCAACAGAATGAGATTCTTCTAATACCTAAGCTTAATTTAATCGTTCGGACAATCTCTTTTAAAATAAAGAAGCAAAAAGTAATTTAAATTAATTAAGTATATCATTATCTCTTTTTTAGGTACGCTGTCAACATCGTATCGGACATCGGTACATACGTTGTTGTGTGGTGTGTGTTCGACTTGACAAGAAAACCTATTGGTGATCATCACACAATCACAGGAGATTATGCAAACAAGTTCATGGTATGCTTCATCACAATTTTGTAAACAACAATTATTTTGACAACATGAATATTTACTTCAACTTATGCACTAAGGCAGCGATTCTTAAACTTTTGAACTAAAACTAAAATTAGATGGTCGCGGGCGCCGGCTCCGCGAGGCGCCTATTCCCAGAAGGAAGGGAGGAAAAGAAAACCATATGACGGAAGGATGTCAAATACCGAAATCTCACCCGGATGGTGAGGGATGAACGTGTCCCCGAGCACAACGTTCTAACGAAGCAGAACACCGGCGGGACGGAGGGGGAGAAGCGCAGGAAGGAAAACGGGACGGCCAGAGGCAGTTAATCAAGACGGTGACAGTTCACCAAATGAACCCAAAAGGAATGATGCGTTCTAACGAGACTGCTTATGTTGTTAAGAGTGTGAAAAGAGTGGAATTGTCGTGTTGGGGGGCGAAGCGGGTTTCTCCACTTCGTTGAAGAGTATGCATATTTAATTTTAGGATAAGGATAAGAGGCAGCGATTCTTAAACTTTTGATCTTGACCCCCTCCCCCCTTTATGTTTCGGCTTGACATCGTAGACCTCCAATCAGCTGCACTTCTTTTACTACAAGTTCGAACCCCAATCAGCTGTTCTTCTTTTACTTCATGTTCGAAATGCATGTTCTAGTAAAGATTTCATTGGGAACGAATTAATGATCTAGACGAGGATAGCAAATCTTTCCATTTTTACAAGGCCTTTCAGAGTTTGTAAAAGAGGGAGATCTTAATATCAAATGAAACCTTTCGGAAACCTCTAAAAAAGCGCCGGGTCCCCGGGGATCCACGGACTACAGTTTAAGAATCGCTGCGCTAAGGTAAAAAGTTTTGAAGTAAAATGTACCGTCGCCCCCTTCAAAAGGCACCTTGTGCATCTTTTATAATTCTCTGTGTAGCTGGAAGAAAAATTACCATCCTTGTTATTGAATCCTTAATAGTAACTAAAATGGTGGTGTTAAAACTTGCGACATGGCCGTCGTTCGATAGCCATGTCGTGGGGTTTCAGCGTAAGCTAGAGGTGTGGGATTCTCGGAATGATGAGACATTTTAGAATTCTTAATATGACTTTTATTAAGAATTTAACTTAGATTACTAGATATCGAACAAACTTATTTTAAAGGGTGAGAATAAACCAAAACACGTAGTCTTAACTAACTCAGATCGCGCAATTAGATCATTTATCAATATAAATATATTATATCCGCCTAATCTAAATTCAATAATATACTAGCGTTCAGAATATAATTTTCCCCTACCTTGTGGAATACTAACGTCCAAGCTATTTCAAATCTTTCTCCCCAAGGTTGTACAATGTTATGTACCTTGGTATAGTTGGCGGGTGGCGTCTTGATTCTAAGTAAGCCGTCGATCAACACTTCTATCTTTCTACATTGAACTTTCTAAATTGCCATTTTTTCTCACTAAAATTTCTATCCTTTTAAAGGTTATCTTATTTGCATCTATGCTTCGTTTCACTCTTGAGTTGGAAAGTTTTGCCATTAATCGTGGCCGTCAAAGAACATAGAGGTTATGTTAGAGGAAGAACGCGAGAGATGTCACAAACTTAATTTCTTAAATATCTAATTAAGTTTTGAAAAAAAACACTTTCTGTCAAGAAACTCTTCCTTCGAGTAACTAATTTCTTATCTTAAAATTAACATTAACATAAAATTTTCTCAGATTTTGCACAAATGTTTCCAAATCCTGGAGAATGGTAAAATGGGTTTTTAGTGCTAAATGAATGTAGCAAATGCTTAAATATATAAAACCTTCCGTACAATACCTTTTAAAAATATTTACTCTGATCAATATATAATTATTTTCTGATACTAATATCTAAAAATTATCATAAAAAATCTTTTAAAAATATGAAATACACAGTTTTAAAAGGGTTGAATTATATATTAATATCTTTATTTGATTTCTTCATGCTTTAAGGCCTCTATCTTAAAAGTTTTGTGCAGTTATTTTTAATATCATATCAAATATTCGGAGAGAAATCTCCGAGAACGGATCACTCAGAGGATAATTTTTAACTACCAATTTATTTATTGTTGAAAACAGAAAAGTGTTATAAGCTGCTTATTTTATACTAGGATTAATAAAATATATTAAAATTAAAAAATTAAGAACAAAAATATACATTAAAGCAAAAATTAATACCATACATAAACTTTATGACACGAACATAACAGAAAAAAAATGTTCAATATTTTGCAGAGGAATTTCTTAATTTATCAACTTTTATTTAAACTGAAAGCAAATTTATAAATTTTTCATTTAAGAAAATTTATTAATCTTTTTGTCGACTTTCATTATCTCTTTTGAATTTATTACATCTTGCGAAACTAAAAGAGTATCAAATTTTGTGTCTAAGAATTCGTATGTAAGACAATTCGTATTTTGCTCTAAAATATGTATCAGTATTTACATTATTTTTCAGATAATTACATTAATCATTGTGGCAATCGGAACTGTATTCTCTTTCATTTTCCACATGGGGGTTAATGAGGTCCAGTATACTCCCCTTTCGACAGCAGATAACAGCATCGAGAAAGATAGTGTCCAACCTGCCTCCAACCCGACCTTCTCATTTTTCCCAATCAATTTGTCGTGGAGAGGGTGGTTGAGAGAATCTCACTTCTATCAGGTGAAAACATCATTTTCCGAGTATTTTACTTACATATCATTATTTATCATTGTTTAATTATGACTTCGGCAGAGCATGAAAATAGACACATGTTATTTTTCTGTTAGACAATGATTCGGTCTAAAATAATCCACAGAACAACAATATATTTCTTAGAGCTTCTCACGTTGTCTTGGTAACAGAATAAAGACTATTTTATGAGAATATAAGGAACATAAATAAAACTATCCTTTGTGCCTAGTTCTATGGTAATATTTACAACTTTTATTTAATTCGTGGAAATGTCAAGTTGTATATTTAATATTAAATTTTATTAATCTTATATTACATTCATTGAAATTATTAATATTATAAAATATTAAAGTCCATGAATAATTTTAACTATAAATTAAAAATACTGGTTCAACAGAGAAGCTAATTTCTTAATTAATAATTTTGCTATCATTTATATGAAATTAAAGTCAATTAATTTCGATAATCTATAGAAAAATTTTTGTGATGCGAAATTAAATGTTTAAATCAAGACTGTGATTGTCAGATGTCAAAGTATCTGAACGTAACTGGAACATATTTTGAAACAGATAAGTATTTCAATTTTAATGTAAATCTATGATGCTGTAATACATTCATAATTTATAATACTACATCTTTAAAATTTAAAAAAAAAATGGTAAGTATGTATTTATTTATTTTGCATTAGCATGTAAAAAGCTTAAAAATCATTTAGCATTACTATACAGTAGAACTATGAGATGTATATCGGGAAAAAAAATGAGAAAAACTTAATTAGTAATGAAAAGTACGTAAAATGGAATATTCTTCTAATTACAAGATCGCAAAATCAAAATATATACTATTGTTAGAGTATATTTCTGTTTGAATTTTTTTCTTAATCTAGATCCTGTTCTATAAAATTATCCAAAGATAGCTTTATTCACGTTTATTAATAAAAAGTGAATTGTAATTTAAGAGATTCGGATGTCTTAAAACTATTTCAGATAATGAGTAAAAATCATTGATAAATATTACGAACAGAAACACTGTAAATGTTACTTTTAAAACACTCAAAAGTTAAAAATTCACAAAGTTATTAATAAAGATGTAGATTTAGAACATTTATTTCAATATAACAGTGAATGGAAGACTGTGGGAAATAACTTTTTGAAATTTGATGAAGGATAATTATTTTGTACAATTTAATTCATAAGAATTACTTTAAAAAAAATTGAAAATTTTAAATTATTTATGCATAGCCTTAATTCTGATGTTTCATTCAGCATTCTTTATCCCAAAATATATGTAACAATTGTAAATATGATAATTAGGATGTTCAATGTCTCGAGATATCAGTTTCCATCCATTTCTATATTTTTATCTATAAATTTCAATCATTGATTACGTATACTACTTATTATTTTATTTATATAAATATTCTATACATTTTACAGGTTTGGGCCCCCTTTTACATGTGCATAGGTTATTTTAGAACATGAGCTTAGTGTTCATGCCCCTTTTTATCTACAAGAATCTTTAAGAGCTAATGATGTAAGTATGGGTATGAAAATGTATATGTTTATGCTTAATGATGTATGTGTTTAAAAAGCAACTTCATAGAACATTTTGTGAAAAAAATAATATTGTTAACGTCACTGCTATATTGAAATATTTTCAGAGGCCTTTTATCATGTTACTAACTAAGAAATTTGAACAGAATGCGAAATATTTTATATACTTTCGAAACTCGCATTTATTTTAATGATTTTTTTCTTAAGGCTGTTTTGGGTTAACGTTAAAGAATAGGAACCAATTTGGAAAAATTTTTTTTAGATATAAAAAAAATGAAAAAAATTTGTATGATATTCTTTGGGTTCACTAGAGAAAAAGCATTTTTATCATACTTCCCATTTTTAAACCGAATTGGGTTCATTTTTTTTTTGGTATAAAATGTGTTTCCTTTTTTTCCTATTTCCGTAATGTTAAATGGGGTTTGCCCTTTAATGTATTAAAAAAAAAAAGAAAGTATTCACGGAATATTTTTGAAATTTTTAAAAAAACCCATATTGTTAACAGAGGTACGAGTTATAATATCGCAAATTTCCATGGAAATTGGGTCATTTTTCTGTCTGAAAATGTGCTTCGCGTTTAGTTAGAGCTCTAGTACTTTTACCGAAGACAGCCTTAACGATGGAAGTCCATTTTCTTTAAAAAACGATACCTATTGAAAAATTTGGTCACACTTAGAAAAATAAAATATGCGAATATATCGTCATATACGAAAATATTAAGTAGAGAAGAAATAGATTATATGAAAGTATTTTTTTACTCACTATTTATATTGGTACGAAGATCGGGTTTCGAAAATTTTATGCTATCAGTCTTAAAGATCAAAACAATTCTTTAGGAGCGATGAAATTTTATAGTAGAAAGACACAATTCTTAGAAATACAGGATACAGCAGCAAAATTGGCAAAATAAATCCCAGAAGGCCTTCAAACCTTCTACAGCTTTCAGACTCAACTCTCAGTCGAAAAATACAAATATATAATACAAGATTATTAGCAAGCGTCCGCTCGATCGTAACAACTAATCTCTAGTCATCTCTTAAACGATCAAAACAATACTAACTTAGTTTTAGCGAGCAACTCCTAATTATAGGCTGAACTGATCTTTCTCGAAAGATCTGCTTGCGTCATAGATCGTGATATTAATAGTTTCTCCACTAATTTTCAGAAGCATCCATATGGTGTCTATGTCGCCAAAAATGGTTGCCAACGTAACCACCAAGTCGCCAAAATGATACCAACTTGGCTATATCGGCAAGATTTCGCCACGTTTCCATTGAATCGTTATCATAATGTAAGAAACGAAAATAAATAAAACAGAAAGTAATGTTAACATATTACACACATACAGATATAAATTATTTACACTATTTTAAGCAATCATCACATTTTATAACCAGTAATTTTAAGCATCCATTACCATATGCGCCCTTAAATTTAATAACTGATAAAGTCTGTTAATTTTGTTTGAATTTTTTGTTGGAAAGAAAATTAAATGGTTAGACTTATACAGCAATTTTATTTCTCTAAGTGAGTTAGGCAACATGTAAAACCATTTAACGGTCACTGATTACCAAAAAATGTGTTAAAAGAGAGAATAATTTTAAGTGCCCAGAAGTATCTGTAAAATAGAGGGGGAGTCCAATCACAGAAGAAAAAGTTCGCTCAATAGAAAATGCATTTCGCTATTTGGAGGTTATTTAACGAAGAAAACCATAAAATGTCCTTGTGTGGTTCCAGGGAAAAAGTTTGCAAAATAATAGTTCGTGAAATGAAGGTCCGACTGTATGTTACTAAATTTTAATTAATATATTCTATCCTCTGTTTTTGAAAATATTCCTCTAGTGTATATCTATTTTTACTAACCTTATTACAGTTATTCTGTGCTGTAAGAACTCATAATTGTATTTTATCTTTTCATAGGATTTTATTGCCAAGATTCCACTCGTAATGAATGTGAGTGGTTTCATTGTATCTTGTTGTCTTCCTAAGATATTTAAGGTGTTCAGCAAAAAGGTAAATAAAATCAGAGAAAACCAAGACTTTTTAAAGGGTTAAGATATATATATATGTGTGTGTGTGTGTGTGTGTGTGTGTGTGTGTGTGTGTGAGTGTGTGTGTGTGTGTGTGTGTGTGTGTGTGTGTGTGTGTGTGTGTGTGTGTGTGTGTGTGTGTGTGTGTGTGTGTGTGTGTGTGTGTGTGTGCATATATAACTTTAATAGCATAAGATCAAACACACAGACACCTCTTTCATTATACAAATATTTTCTACTAATGTTGATTCTCCTATAATGAATATTTTTAATCGTTTAAAAATGACTGATTGTTCTTCTGTATAATGTTACTTATATTTTGCTACAACATTTATAATTGTAAATTTAATATTATAATAGCAGAAAAGACTCATCTTTTTAAAGAATTATGTATTAGGTTATTAGGCTTAAAAAGAAACTAAAATCTGCACCAAAATTATTCTTATAAAAAAAAACCCAAGATTCTGATTAATCTTCTTTTCTCAATTTTTAGTTGTAATTTACCTTTTAAATGTGTCTTTTAATTGAAATTTGTTTTACTGGTCCCCGTACTAACTCGAGCATTTATATAACTCTTTCCTTATGAGAGTTCCGGGAACCTAATCAGTGGAAATAGTCGTCCACCCCTTAAAGCCCTTGATTTTTTCCGATTGGTTATAATTTATAATACGTAAAATTTAATTAAATATTTGTTATTAAGATTAATTTATTAATTAATGCAATTTTTTATTCAATAATTTTTACTGTGTTTTGTTCCTGAAAATCGACAAAATCAAAAATAGCATGATACAAGAATGGTGAACTTTTCAACCCCTGACCCCTTTTGAAAAAAAAATTCTCGTGTGCTACTGACCCTAATCATGTACATTTGTTAGAAAGAAAATAAACAACTTGCTTTTTATTAACAGGTGACATTTCTGGGGTGCATCTGCTGGAATTGAGCTTGTGTTTGGATTACAATTGGTCACGGTGAAGTACTGCAATGTGTTGACGCTTATGGCGTTGGTGTACCTATGGGAGCTGCATCTTCCATTATTGGTTATCTGTTCTATCTTCATACATGATAGGAACCAGTGTAGTAAGTATACTCATAAAATTAATCTCAAATTTCGAATTTTCTTATGCATTTTTGAATATCGAGATACATCTAATGATTTGGGCTTAGATAAGTAATTTAAAAAGTTGTAATGCGGTCATAAAGAGTATTAGCAGCAATGTCAATTAAAAAAAAATGTTATTTGAAGCATCAAAATCTCTGTATACATCTTTCTTTTGTGTGTGTCTATGGTTTGGTATTATTTTGTTTAATGTGTGCGATATATATAACAGCAAAATTTGAAAGAATGAAAGTTTTACAGAATGGAAAATAATGTTTTTCTTAAAATTGTTATTGTGGTTTTATTGCTTTCATTGCTCTATCATTCGTTATTTTAAATAGCATTCAAATTATTTTGTTAAACATTTCACACAAGTAAAATTCAACGTATAAATATATTTGCAAATAAGCATGCATTCAAAAGATAGTTGCCAGCAAAACAAACTTTTAATATGTTAGTATCCAAGATCTTGTTTTTAATAAATATAATTATAGATCTATAAAGACAATTGGTGAGACGAGCTCGTGACCGGTGTAGTGGAGTTGAATTGTCTAAAGACCCGTCACGCGCTTGTGGAATAATGCATACTGTTGCACAATGTGACGTTTGAGATAAATAACGGTATATTGATATTGATTAAATTAAATATTTAGTTTATTTACGTCACAGTTATTATTTACAGATTATACATTGAAGTTATTAAACTTATTAAAGAGATTATTAGAGTTCAAATGATGTGGTTTGTGAGGGAAGAGCTCCTTTGGGGTCCGCTCTCAACGAAGGTTTTCAGACCATCTCCCGTTCTCTCTCTCTGCCCTCTCAAGCTCCGGGGATGACAAAGGCCGGCGTCTTTAGCTTCCAGTTACATCCGGCTAGTGGGTGGAAAGGGGTCTCTTGTCGTGTCAAAGGTTAACGGGGAGATCCAAGATAAGACCGGGCAATAATTTTAAAGTTCCAGGTGCCAATCCATGTGTGGGGATCCACAAAAAAGTCCACAAAACAACGTTGAATGGAGGCAGGTCTCTAGAAAGTTTTACCACGGTATGAAAGTTTGAAGAGGGAGGTTTAGACCAAATATGTCACTTTCGCGTCCCTTGAGAATGATTCAAAATTACAATGTTCGTTATCATTTTGGTATTAACTCAAAGCGTAAACGAAAATTCGAAACTTGACTGCATAAGGAGATTATGCGCGCATTTGATAATTGTAAACGGCAATTTTTTTATGTCTAGCCAAAAAAAAGCAAATCTGTTTCCCATTTTACTATCAACCTAGTCTTTTATAGCTTTACATTTATAACATGACTGAATATGTAAGCATTTAAAGGTATGTTATTGAGAAGGAAAAAGGAAATTATCCATTACATATCATCAATTCGGTCTCTGGCCCACATTATGTTGAAAAAGGAAATATATTTTTGTATCATCCTGCAAAATTCCGTAATGGTTAGAAAAAACTGTAAACTTAGTTGAAGAATGAAGAAAACGATTACAGCCAATTAATACAGGGTTAAAAAACTTAAGACACTTATAAAAAAAAATTAAAAACATATTCTTTTATAAATCAATTTATGTGCATATACTTTCAGTCATCCCTAAGATTTTGTGTTCTTTTAGCCAATCACAAGTAAAATTTAGACTAATCACAAATACTTATTTTGAAGTTTTAAATTTTTATATTGTTTATTTAAATACTGCAATAATCCCTTTTATTGTAATCCGATGTACTAAAAATCGCATTTAAGTAACTTTGGCACTATTGACATTTATTGGTATTATTAATGTCTAAAGATGATTAAAGTTGAAGAATTTTCAATTGCTATATATGAAGTATACGTTTAAAAGTATTTACAAATCATCGCTTACTTTTAAATAAATTAATTTTAAAAAATCAGAAACTTCTTTCCACAATTTATCACGTCTTTATGAAACTACGCCTACACGTTAATTTGATTTTAAGAGACTTCGCTTGCATCTTAATATAGTTTTATTAGACTAAAACAAATTCTTATTACGAAACTTGTCTATTCAAATAAGCTAAATTTGTATTAATTCTATGAATTGCATAAATAAAGTTTATTGCCCCATTATTAAACTATAAATAATTTCTTATGGTCTTAGACGCACACACGTTTTTTTTTCGAAACCATTATTTCAATAGTTATCCACTGTCTTTTAAAAATCATAACGTTGAACTAGATTCTCAAAAGCTGAAAAAAAGAGCATTCTAGCTAAACATTTTCATTACATTTAAAAGCGTATTTCTCGTTATTTCTGTGCTTTGAACGCCATTTTTGTTGTCTTTAAAAAATTCAATTTTGATTCAATATGTTTGAACGATTAGCAAGAACCATTTATCGATAAATTTGTATCTATGGAAACTCAAAAATGCATTTTGAAGCAGCATGAATTCTTGTTTACTATTTTGAAAAATAACTTGATAAAATATTACATGGCACACACACGCACCAGAATAAAAATGCTTTGCTAATGAATATAAGAGTAAACATTTCTGTAAAGAAATAAGTTTTTTTATTCTCTTGTGTTAATTTTTTGTAAAACAATGAAAAAAAAATCTCTCTCGTGTACGTAACATATCCCATCTAGAAAGACAATTTTATTGGAATTCAAGAAATGAACAACAGGAGCGTCTTAAGAATTTTGAGATCCTGGGCCCCAATGCAAAAGTGTGCCCTCCATGTGATGTTTAAAAATAGACAGTATATATCATGAATTGTCAAATGCTTGTACAAACGGCAATTGGAAACAAATATATATGCAGGACTCACAATCTCACAACCCTAAGCTCAAACTGGCTAGACCGATGGCCGCATTTTGACTAAATGAATTGATGGTTGTTTATGGTATTAAGCCTAGGCCTAGACACGGACAACGGTCATCAAATAATAATAGTCTTGCCACTTTTACCAGTTGACACGCAGTTTGGAATTCTCCGTTTTTCAGATATGTACGGGAATAATACCGGGTGTTTCTAAATAATATTGGAGATTTACCACTTTATAGTATTCATCTCAAAAAGTTACAAGTATAATTCATACATTGAATGAAAGAGTAACTGAAACAGTTTTACCTACAAGTTTACAAATGTTCCATGTGAGCCCCATTCGTCACACGGTACACATCAAATCGATAGGCGAGTTCATCCCAAACTGTTTTAAGTGTGTCTGAGGAAATTCTTGCAACAGCTGCTTCAATCCTGTGTCTTTAGTCTGAAAGGTCAGCTGGTAGCGGAGAACGTACACACAATCCTTTATGAACTCCCTCAGATAAAAGTCACATAGCGTCAGACCGGGTGAGCGTGGAGGCCATGCGATACAAGCTTTATCGGGAGGCTCTTTGGGTCAATGCATTGGTTGGGTACAGTGATATTTGATCAATCGCGTTCTGAGAGATGCCAGTGAGGCGGTGCATCATCTTGCTGCCAAATGAAGTTATTTGGTTCACTTTCTTCCAATTGAGAAAATAGCCATAGTTGTAGAGCATTAAGATAGGCAGAACCAGTTACAGCCTTGGTCTTCCCGTACTTTTCCCTTTACAAAGACAATCGGTTGTTTCAAAACGATGATACCACCTAAGAATGTTATTATCATTTGGAGGTTGACAACCGAACTTAATACGGAATGCTCGTTGCACAGTAATACCAAATTCTGTCTTTGCAAACTGAAGAACACAAAACGCTTTTGGTTTACTAGTCACCATTTTTCTACTAGTGCGTTAATTGGCGAGAAAAGGGGGGAAATTAGCATACGTTTCACGCACATGCGCACATATGCCCCAGCAAACAAAACTGTTTCAGTTGCTCTTTCATTCGATGTATGAATAATACTAATACGTTATGTGTAATGAATACTATATAAAGTGTAAAAACTCCGATATTCTTTTAGAAACACCCGGTATTAGACCATTAAGAATAAGGGATGATAATCTTATTAAGGATGAGTCGAGATCGAAACGAGGCCCCCACTAAGGGCGAGGCTGTGGGCCTGGATCCGGTTGGTTCATGCCTTAAGACATTCTTGATAAACAATACCAAAATGTAAAATTTATTTTTTTCTAAATTTCGTTTTGTTTTTAAGCACAAATAAGTTTTTTAAAAAAATTAAATTATTTTTAAAACTGAAAATATTTGTACTCTTAACATGAGTACTCAAAATTTAATTTTAGAATGCTTGTGCACATTTTTAATAATAGCAACAAAAACAAAAACGCTGACTTGAGTAGATATTTCTTGATTTATTCCTAAAAAAAATTTGAAAGCAGGTACATTTATGAAAGTATTAGTGAGTATTTATTAAAGCCACTGCATATATATATTATATATATATATACATCCAGAACATCCAGAAATTTATATTTTGTTGCATACAGAATGATTATCCCATCAACTTCTTGAGAAAATACATAGATCAAAAATATTTCTTAAAAATATTTTTAAACTCATAAATGCACAAATCCACCACACAACATTAGGTCCACAAAATCAGCTTGTTAGTGATCCAGCTGTGAAGAATTTGTGCATTCCACACACATAATACATTATATTATACACATAGACCAATATTTACACGACTACACTTTAAAATTATTTATGACCAATCAAACGTTTATGACCAATCAAGCAACTTTTTTGCATGCAATCTGATTTGCATCTAATACCAAATGATTGAACTCTGGTGTGAGAGTTTATGAATCATTTGGATTGACATGACATTAGTGGGGTGTTGTGGGCAAAATATAGGAGAGGTAATTGTTGTATTAAATATGAGAGAAAAAACGTTCAAAAATTTGTGAATTGAATTATTGATAGAATGCTTTTGGTGAGTTTTTTAAAGATTTACACTACTCATTTGTGAAAATAATTGGTTTTAATTTGAAATTTTGGATTTTAGACATTTTTTTACCTAGGATGAGTGCGTCATCTTTGGTGTTTGAGAGTTCACTTACATTATGCAATTATTTGTTTTAGAATTTTTTAAAATTTGTTTAGAATTTTAATATTTTAATATAATATCTTTCAGAATGCGATGGCGAATAGTTTAATTTTTTTAAGTTTAATGGTTTTAATTTTAACATTTAATTTTAACTTTAAAATTTTTAACTTTAAATTTTTTAAAATTTTTAAGTTTTAAATTTTTTAAATTTTTAATTTTTTAAAATTTTTTAGAATTGGAAATTTTAAGATTAATTTACCAAGTTGCAATAGGGGGAAGGTTGGCGCCATCAAACTAGTTAACCCCACTTATCGGTCCTAAGTCCGAGGTTGCACTTGGATATTTTATATATTTTTATTCTATAAAATTTTTTTTTTATTTTGTTTGAAAACGTTAGAATTTTGTCTTTCTATATTCGCCATTGTTATTCGGAAATGGGATTTTTATGTTATAGGATTCATTTAGTTTCGATTTTTTTTTTTTTATATTGATTCCTGTGTTGTGATTGAATTATATATATTTAAATATATATATATATATATTATAAAGCATACTGGAGATGAATCGTGTAATTTCGGGAACCCCAGTCAAGTGTCGAGGACGACACCTGAACTGTCTTCCCCTTTTAAACTTCCACATCGCGTCGATCGGAGGGCTTTGATCTTTGATAGGATTGGCATGCATCAGTCTCTCACACGGCGGGTCTTAGTGGAACTAAGCTCAAACTCATGACACGCCGGTCACGAGTCTGTGATTAATAGGCCACTGTGATTAGGCCACTTAGGCATTAAATCAAAAAAAGTTTACATATTTTTTTAAAAATTAAGAGTAAAATTTTAAAAACATACTGCAAAAAAAAAATTTACAGTCTTACCTCCATATAACGAACCTCTATGTTACAAATTTCTCTGTTTTGAGAACTTTTATCTGGAACCAAAAACATCTTACTACTTTCTTTGTAAAATAACCTCCAAATAGCGAAGTGCATTTTCTATTTAACGAACTTTTTCTCTTGTAGTTTGATTTTTTTCTCTCCCTATTTTTAAAATATTTCAGGTAATTTTTCAAATTATTCTCCCTTTTGCACATTTTATGGTAATCAGTGAACTTGAATTGGTTTTACAAGGTACTTAACTCACCTAGAGCAATGAAATGGTCATTATTTTTCAAACAAAACTAACAGATTTTATAGGTAATTAAATTTAAGGACGCATGTGGTAGTGTATGCTTAAAATTATTGGTTATAAAACAATGTACGTTTAACGTTACTTGTAGGCTTAAAATTAGAAAAAATGCCATTAAAAAATTCATCAATTTTAATATAAAATTATTTTGTAAAGTTTAAAATACAGTGACAATTTTTTTTTCTTGTTTTCCTTGAAGATTTCTTTTTGGTGGGTAAGATATACAAATGAATAAATGTTAAATTTCAAAAAAAGTGTGAATAATTCCTTTTTTTAATAGTATATAATGTTTATTAATTTAAAATGTATTTTATATGGTTTTAAAGTATATTGAAAAATGAATTTCTCTATTAAACGAATTTTCCATAAAACGAACTTTTTTTCGGGATTTAGCGACTTCATTAAATAGAGGTCCGACTGTATATCTTTAAACACGTAAAGTCGTCTACGACTCGAAATTTCATTATTTTTTTAAATATATTTGATTTTTTTTTTTTCTTCGCTAATGTATAAATATATCGATTTCGTTTTTAATACTATATGCTTCATTCAATATTTTCCAGTAAACTACTTCTTCCTTGTATCCAAATTTTAGTAGAATAAAGAACAGTTTCTTTAAGGTGTCCGACTACGTTTGGAACCGTGATTTTGCAAAAGCGTATAAATGGTTAATATTTATGATATTTAATGTCACTTAAATTAGAAAATGTATATAAAATTGTTTTAAGAATATAATTGCTATAAAAAATTATTTAAGTACAATATTTTGTCAAAAAAATGAACATAGAATGACCCATTTTCAAAATATTCTCTGTTTGTGAAATATTCTTCTATTATAATATTTTCCCTGTATATAGCTCAGACCTCTCTACAGAGGCTCAACTAGAATTTTTGAAATATATAACTTAGAAGTGAGTTTATCCATGTTTTACGACAACAGAAGGGAGAAAATTTAAGGAAAAAACGCCGATAATTATTTCATTTGGTGGTAACTCTGAAAATAATGGGAATTTTTCAAAATTCCTATTTCAGACTCTGGAGAAGTCTTTACTTTATATAAGTGAAATATTATTATTTTAGAAGCATTTTTTATAAAAGGAGAACATTTTGAAAAAAAGATTATTCTAAGTTAATTTTTCTCCAAAATAGTGTATTTAATAAAAAAATTTTTGTCAAAATGTTCTAAAAACAATTCTAATCAAGTGACACTAAATATCATGAAAATTATCCATTTATGCGCTTTTTTAAAATCACGGTTCCGAACGTAGTCGGATACCTTAAAGTCGTCTACAACTCGGAATTTCATTATTTTTTTAAATATATTTGAATTATTTTTTTTCTTTGCTAATGCAAAAATATATCGATTTCGTTTTTTAATATTGCATGCTTCATTCAATATTTTCCAATAAACTACTTCTTCCTTGTATTCATATTTTAGTAGAATAATGAACTGTTTCTTTAATAATACAAAGTGGTTAATACTTCATTAAAATAAACATTTCTCTTTCAGGAGAGTGGCGCTTTCGTGTACGGCGCAATGAGTTTTTGGGACAAGATGGCAAATGGCATTGCGGGAATGATCATTCAGCATATGCACGCGTGAGTTCTTATGATTCTTTCACCTTAAGTGCAAAAAATAATTTGCCAAAGTGTGTACAAAAAATGACATGCTATGCATTCCTTTTAGCGCAAGAGCATTTAATGATTTTTCATTTTTGATTCTAATTTTGCTCATCTGAATGAGAAGCTTTCTGAATAAATTTAATGATTTGTATTTACATATGTATTTCGATATACTTCTAAATGCGACTCATTTCATTTCACATCAAAAGGATTAAAATCTATGATTTATTTGCTATTCCTAGAAAAAGAATATCTTAATAGCTTACACGTGCTTTACCCAGCGGTAGAAACATTTTCTTAAAAAACTTACGCGTCATTTATAAAAATACAACTAATATTTCCCTTCACTTGAAATGTGATTATATTCTATGCCTATTACATCTTTTTCTGTTTTTCCTGTATTTGTATGTGGTAAAGGGATATTTATCTGACACTAAAGGAAAGAAGATGCTCTATTCTCTTATCGAATATTAAAATTACTTAAATAAATGATGATTTGATTAATATCCATAATTTTGAATTACCACGACTACCGTATTTCAATTCACCAAAGGAATATATCTTTTCATTACACAACCTCTGACAAAAAAAGCTCTGTGAATGAAGTAAGAACGACCGATCTGGCAACACTGGCGAAACAAAACGCTGCACATGCGTGGTGGCAGGTGTTGACTATTCCATTGTTCCTACCATTGTTTATTTCAGCGCCGTTTGTTTTCCGTGTAAGGCTTGTTTTGCTAAGTGCTTGTTTAGTGAGTTGGTTCTTAACTGAGAGCAGGAAAATGGACAAAAAAACCATCAATTTAAAGTTTTGTTTTAAGCTTGGCAAAACATGGAAAGAAACTACCTGGTGTCCTAAAGTCTTGGTGTGTCAGGTACGATCCTGAAACGAAACGTCAAAGCATGGAATGGCATTCTCCTATATTACCTCGTCGGAAAAATACCAGAGAAGAACAATCCTATCTCAAAATGATGCTCATCACCTTTTTGACAGAAAACATTATCCACAAAGAATTTCTACCTGAGGGAACGCTGATAAATGTTGCAAGGTACATTGAAATTTTGATCCGTTTCATTAAACGTCTAAGCAGGTACGACCCCAGTACATACAACAAGGTTCATGATTTTTCGTTCACGACAATTCTCACCCTCACACAGCCAATATCGTCAAGCAATTTCTGGCAAAAAAGGGGAGGGAGTGCAAATCGAACACCCACCACCATACTCTTCAGATCTCAATTTCCAGATTTCTTCCTATTCCCACGATTCAAACTTGCTTTGAAAGGAAAGAGATTTGATATTTCTAACACCCAACGAAACGTGACGAGGCTTTTGAACTCCATCCCAAAAGAAGACTTCCTGCAAAGTTTTCAGGACATGTATAGCAGATCTCAGGGGCGCATAGTTATGGGAGGGGACTATTGCGAAGGACAGTAAGGTAACTTTCGTTAATATTTCATCTACATTTCATCTGTACAGAGGTCTGAGCTGTATAGAGGCAAAATATTATTATAATAGAAGCATTTTTCACAAAAGGAGAACATTTTGAAAATGGGCCCTTCTATGTTCCTTTTTTGTCAAAATATTGTACTTAAATAATTTTTATTGTAATAATATTCTTAAAACAATTTTATATACATTTTCTAACCTAAGGGACACTTAATATCATAAATATTATCCATTTATACGCTTTTGCAAAATCACGGTTCCGAACGTAGTCGGATACCTTAAGTCTATTCCTACTTTGAATGGATGAATATAAAGTATTTTACTAACGATTGAAAATTTGAACAAGATAAATTTATAAATATATATAGAGAGAGTGAGCTAATAATTGAAAAAGGAAAATGAAATAAGTATATTTTTTCAATTATTTTAAAGAACACTACTGAACAACTAAACAAAAATTAGCCCAATATTTATGATTAGCAAAGTAAAAAAATCAACTAAGTCATGTCAATTTATATTTTTATTATTTTTGCAGAGTTCTGTGCAAGGACTGTGATTGGTATTATAGAAATGTCATGTCTTACGGAGTGGGAGGAGTAGGAATCATTGCAAGTATTGTCATAGTAACCCTTCTACCAGCCAATCTTGGAGAGAGACAGTCAACTTCTAACGGTAATCTTTTATCAACTATCACTCAATTTATAGTTTCTAAAACATTTGTTAAAAATATTTCCAAATATCATTTTCACACAGTGGCAAAACATATACCCCAACAACCTCGCATCTTGGGGGGAAGGGGAAGGATTCTAGTGGCCCCAAAGCCTGACGGATACCAAGTACGTATTTGGATTTGAAGCCCAAAACCTGGCTTTGCAGGGGGGCCTTAACATTCTTCGTTACGTCAATGCTTTCACAGTTATTTTTATAATTAGGTTAGAGAGAGCCTTATAAGTAATATAAATCATTATTCAATATCTTCCTTTATTATTACCTCCAAATACAATTTTTTTTTCTTTTCTTTTATAAGACAGAAATCTTAAGTCCCTTAATTCAGTGCTTCTCAAACTTTCGATTCTTGCGACCCAATTTTCAGTTATAATTTCCATCGCGCCCGCCTTTCTTCATACAATAACAATATATTGAATTCAGTAACACTATGCTTTGATGCTAAAGCTACAATACGACTTTAACCTCTTAAGTCCCACCGACGTATATAAACGTCTTGGTCAGCCAATGTATTAATTGGCCCGGACGTATATATACTTCTTTCCGAAGTACGATCTTTTCTGTGAACTTCTATCCATATAATTATTCCGAAAGCTTTGTAATGCAATAAAATTAACAACAGTGTTTGCGAAGGATTTATGTATTTCAGAGGATTTGCTTCTTTATTCCTCTTTTTTCCCCCTCCCCTCCTCCAATACATCTCATACGCGCGCCTACATGAAAAAACATTGGCATTGGGGAGAGTACCGGATAACCGTTTAACTTAATTTTAATCTCGGCAGTTTATAGGGAGTAATTATATAAACCATACAAATTATCAAGATAAGTGTTAATTTTTGTATATAATTGTATATATGACAAGTCCACACACATGGAGTCACTGGTAATTATTAAACTTGCTCTTAACTTAATATTGTTTAATTACTTATAAAATACATTGTGAAGTACTGATACTGATATTATGCCAGAATGTATTTTGTTTGTTTACTTTGAGCAAATTAATAATTTTTTTAAATAATCTTTTGTTTTCGACTTTTTAATATCCTCGCGCCCCCCTTGTAGAGTTATCACGCCCCACAGTTTGAGAAACGCTGCCTTAATTATAATAATCTCTTAATATGTTTTTCACATCCTCTTTAGAAGTAAAATAGGATAGTTTTCTCTGTTTTTACTTCTTAGGCGACTTAAAAAAATATGCTCTATTTCTATGATCTTAAAATGATTTCTTTTATCCCCTCATTAATAAATAGTATATTAAATATGATTTTTTTTGCCGTGCGTTTTCTTAACCTTTAAATGTATGTTGTTGCCAATTGTCTGCATTCCAGTTCTACTTAATTTTATTTAAAAACTTGAGTGTGTATGTTTCCGAACAGATGTTTATAACCATTGACAGTAAATCATGTGTGAAAGAAAAAGAGACATTACTTTGGGATGTAAGTTATATTTTTTTTACTTTTGAATGTGTGGTGGGTGATAAAGTGCAGTGTGTTACTTGGAGACATGGTTTCTATTTTCAAGGTTTCTGTAAAGAGTGATTTATCTAATCGAAAAAAATAATGCTTCTCATTTGTTGTCAGGTAAGCTATCGATGTTCCATGTTGCATTTAAAAATTTATTGGATGTATGCCAGATTTTGGGGGAAATGTTGTATGTTGCCAAATGTCTACAAAACGGTTTTTTCGAATAAATACTCGATATTATTGCCTGTTTTTTTATTTATTTTTTAGGTAACCAATGACTAAAACCTCTATAAAAAAGATTTTTTAAAACTTTATTTTCTTTATATAAGAA